>OZ012701.1:446615-450222 GCA_963942565.1 Maea johnstoni
TCATGAATGCATTAAATCAGGTACAATATACATGTGTGTGTATACATATACATGTACACACTTTAGACAATTTAAGCATTGGAGTTAAGCGTTTACGTATCAAGTTGTACACATCTGACATGAAGCTTAGCATTGAATACAAGCATAGTAAGTGTTTCCTAGAGATCATAATTGTTGTGGTGCTAACTAAATAATCTTTAAAAAAGTGATTGTGTTTGGATGCGTATGACGTCACAACTATTGATCCTCCCAAAGATCGTTTTTTCGCCCTACTTATCCAAAGAGCGTCCAAAATGACGCTGGTACGTGGCAGGATGTTGGACGGCGCTCAACTCATTCAACCCTACTCCATCAATAAAAGTGACAATTTCGAAGTAGTTTTTACGCATGCTTCTTTTAAAGGTTATTAGAAAGGTTCATCAGAATACAAACAATGGATTTCCATTACAGGAAATATGCACATAGACTAGCGTTGCGAAGACTCCAATTGTGGAGTGGCGCCGGCGATGGCATACTGTGCTGCTGCTGTGCTTCCTGCTGTTCGCTCTCCCTAGAGAACGCTATCTATCTGGCAGCTTAGTATATGAGTTTAAGCGTGCTCTTGAGGGTGAACGTGGTAACAAGTGGCTATAAACAGTTCTATGTGACCATTGCCCGTCATGTCCTATGTAAAGTTGCACGTGTACATTACCATGCATATGAGCCACGGCACTTTGACAAATGTTTCATGACAGAATGATATTTTGCAATTATACGCCAAGGATTTATGTAAATACGTACATTATGTATTGGTATTTTGATCCATTCAGTCAGGCTTGAAGGCTTTACTAAAACAGCTACATCACTCGTCAAAGTCTCTCTCTCTCTCTCTCTCTCTCTCTCTCTCTCTCTCTCTCTCTCTCTCTCTCTCTCTCTCTATATATATATATATATATATATATGTATATATATATATATATATATATATATATATATATATATATATATATATATATATATATATATATATATATATATATATATATATATGCGTGTGTGTGTGTGAGTTGGTAACACAGATAATCAAGTGGTAAATGATATAGATCTGAATCATTATTATCATTATCATTATTATTATTATTATTATCATTATCATGATTATTATTATCGTTATGATTATTATTATTATAATCATTATGATTATAATATCCTTATTATTGTTATCATTATTATTATTATTATTATTATTATTATTATTATTATCATTAACAGCATCAACACCATTATATAAATATCAAATATGTTAATCTTTCATTTTAAAAGCAAAACAGTACAACGAAAAAGTATGAAAATATTAACAGAGATGAACTAAGTCGCTTTTTCATGATAGTGAGGGTGCGTGACCTGCTTTTGTTTTAGGATGTTTTTAGCAACCAGTCGTCAAGTGCGTCTATAGACACGCAGTTGATTATCCCAAATGCCCTATTGGTGACACGCAAACAGGCTATTGTGATTGTCATTTCCCTAGGCTCTAAACACACCTTGATATCAATAGATTGCTTTAAGTTCATTCTATAGGTGGTACAATTGTAAGGTCATAGCGCACTGGGACCGAATAGAAAATTTCTCGACAGAAAATACCACCCACAGTCGAGATTTAATTTTTTAGAATTCTGATCGATGCTGTACCGAAGTAAATATTTATCTAATATTTTCATGTTCTTTAATATTTGATTAATTTAGTTAATACTTCGAAATATTTTCATAACTAGTATATTCGGTGCAAACACGTCATATGCGTATGATTAATATAATTTCAGATTACCTATTAATTCAACGTCTTATCTGCGGTACTACTATAGGGTAAAATACAGCAAAGGACTAGATTGGGCTCCTAGTCCCTAAAAGGTTAACAGTTCCTTCTGAGTTGTCCTATAAGTGAGGTGTAGTAACATCTATGGCAGATAGATGGCACCATGTCTATATCTTTATATGTATTTGTAGTTGGACCTCTCTCTCTCTCTCTCTCTCTCTCTCTCTCTCTCTCTCTCTCTCTCGATCGAGTATAGGCCCCTAGTCCCTAAAGAGTTGACATTTACTTCTGTGCTGATCATGCAATATGGTGTAGTACCCACAATGGTAGATAGATGGCACTACCAGTTCCCCCTATCTCTAGAGATTTTAGGTGTCACACTCAAAATGTGTCCTCTATCCAACTGGCGAGATAAACGCAAACTAATGTGGTTAACCTAACCACCGTGACCACTTGTGCCTGGTAAGAGAAATATTTGAAGACAGAAAATGCACATTTCAACATAAGAATCTAGGTTAATTAATGCCGAGCCTGGCTAGGCTAGGCCTACCTTGCATTTTTATTGATTTGAGAAGCTGAGAACATCCCTGTGCTGTTCACACACCTAGCCTGAAAGGCTTTTGAACCAGTGTTGTGTACTTATCGATTTCTCTCTTGCGGTTTCGCGTAGACACCATCTAAACATTACAGGATCTTTCAAGATGACTTCGCCAATGATAATTAAGCGCCAGGAATAAATGTTACAACAATTCCCTCTCTCTCTCTCTCTCTCTCTCTCTCTCTCTCTCTCTCTCTCTCTCTCTCTCAAAGGTGTATATATGTATAGATATAGATAGATATAGATAGGTACATAGAAAGAGATAGAAAGAGATATAAAGATAGATAGATAGATAGATGCATACTGACTCTAAACGATTATAATAATATACCTTATGAAATCATATGTGCCGTAATCTTTAAGAAACATTATTTGTATTGGAAGATCTGCATGAACGTCCTGTGTTACCCCTAAAGCACTGATTTCTGGCCAAAAAAGCACCGTTATTTTACTAAAAACGCTGAATATATATATATATATATATATATATATATATATATATACATATATATATATATATATATATATATATATATATATATATATATATATATATATATATATATATATATATATATATATATATATACACATACATACACATATATATATATATATATATATATATATATATATATATATATATATATATATATATATATATATATATATATATATATATATATATATATATATATATATATATATATATATATATATATATATATATATATATATATATATATATATATATATATATATATATATATATATATATATATATATATATATATATATATATATATATATATATATATATATATATATATATATATATATATATATATATATATATATATATATATATATATATATATATATATATATATATATATATATATATATATATATATATATATATATATATATATATATATATATATATATATATATATATATATATATATATATATATATATATATATATATATATATATATATATATATATATATATATATATATATATATATATATATATATATATATATATATATATATATATATATATATATATATATATATATATATATATATATATATATATATATATATATATATATATATATATATATATATATATATATATATATATATATATATATATATATATATATATATATATATATATATATATATATATATATATATATATATA
>OZ012701.1:450422-592922 GCA_963942565.1 Maea johnstoni
TGACTGGCAAACTAAAATGATTTTAATATAGTCAAAAATAAACAACTTGATCGTGGAATCTGGTCAATTATCCCCATTACAATTTGACATCAGGGATCAGGGATTAAACCACAAGGGCTAATGGCACTCATGTTATCAACGAAATGATCGGATGCAATCTCAGATAACGCTGCGTTACTAATTCCTTGGATGAAGAAAAGAATGGATATGTAGCAAGAGATCAATTACTATATGCACTATAGTGAGTGCTGGACTCATGCCAGGAGTCACTGACCGGCAGCAGCGCAAGGTCACGTGGGAACAAGGACCAATCAGGGCTCTCGTATCGATTACATTACAGAGAAACCTGATCTCCACCATCAGCTGGGCACCAATTTTGGGCCATTAGGGGGCTATTAGTTGACGCTGGTTAAGGCTAGCATGTTCAGGTTGGCCGACTGGTTTCGAATCCACTTGTGTTTGGTCATCTAAGCTAATTCACTAGATAAATAATGACATTCTCTTTAAGGGGGCTCGGGACCTTCGTTCTTTAATTGAGACTTCCATGTAAAGATTGACCAATATCTTGGTCATTGTACAAGAAAACCCCAATAAACTATATATTTTATGAAAGCTGAGAATCTGGAGAGGTCAAATATCATAAACATGTTTTATGATACCATCACAGTTCCCTGGGGGTGGGGCCTAAAGACAGTGATGCAGATTTCTAATACATATGTTTTTGCAAAGTACCTCCTGGCTTCAATAAAGGTTTAACACAGTTGATATTTATATATCATATAGAAAACATCCTTGAGCAAATTCTAATTTTTCATTTTTTTTAATTTGTGTTCCTTAAGGAATTTACAGCAAGTTAAAGTTGTGATCAATATGTTTTTGTTGAATCTTACCTTTCTTCATTTTTGAAGTTGAATTAAGAAACAACTAGAGCAGATATTAAAAAAAATGAAGAAGCAGAATCTGCCCAAGGATGTTTTTGGTCATGTGTTAAAATCTCACCATTCTAAGATCAATATTGAATGAATGGGGGCCTTTTAAAAATGAGAAGTATGGTGATTTCAGTAAGCCTTCAAACCAGCTGTTAAAGCCAGCCCTGCATATCCTACAGCCTATTATGATGTTCTGCCCCTTTATGCAACTTTTAGGGATAATTTGGAATAAGAATATGAATTGCATGTATTGGTAGAATAGTTTGAATGTTTGATAGTTCACTTGGTACCTCAATTACTGGAATAAAACGGGATTTTTAGCAAAGATTTGGAGGTTTCCACTGGTAGAGGTTGGACCCCCTAGTGAGCACTCCTCCCCCAGCTGATAAGGAAAGATAAGTGACTATTACTGACTGCTAATTGCATATTGGCTGTCTGGCAGTGAATCCACTCCATAACAAGTACTCTGAAGTGTCTGACCTTCACCTGTAAAGCAAGACAGCTGATGCACAAGAATCACACCTTTTATTCAATACCCTAATTGCAATGCAATCATTGCACAGTGCCTGTTTCCTGGGTAGCAGGATACTCCCATTTGATACAATACACATTGTAGTCCTGGCCAGGAACTGTAACCCCCCAATTCACACCCATCAGCCAGTAAAGCACACTCCCAGGAGATCAGATAAGGAAAGGATATTAAGATCTTAGATAAACATCCCAGCTGGGTGCCTGAGGATGTTCTCTTCTCTAGCAGTCAGCTTTTACAAAAGTCCTGTTTTTTGTCATTTGTAGATCTAGTAGAGAGTTCTAATTCCAAAGAATAAGTAGCAAACCTTTTCAGCTTTCACATATAAAAAAAACAAAAAAACGCCCTATTTTATAGGTGCGAAGGTCCCGTGCCCCCTTAACTCTTCCAATGCTGAGGCTACTCTCGTCCAAAGCAAAAGGATTCGAAGATCTTTGAAACCCAACTAAACCCTGTCATGTTGGTATTCATTGGATAGCTTTTGGGTAGTACTATTAGGTAAGTACCCTTATGCCAGCGTTTTAATCATTTTTCAGTATTTTTTTGCATCATTTTGTGTCGGCCAAATAACCATCAGCAGCATGAGGATTAAATCCTCAAACTTTGAACAAAGATTCCTTTGATTTCCACTTTTAAAAAAGTCATTTTTGAAATGGGGTCCTCATGCTACCTCATGAGTTAAGTGATGGCCATGCATTGTGTCTTAGGTGGGGCGGGTCCAGGATTTTAGAAGGGGGGGGGGGTGTCAATTCAGTTCTGAAAAGTAACACTGGTGGCAAAGCTAACAATGATTTCTGAAAACACCACCAGGTGTCAATTTTAGCTAACGAAAATAATAAACAATGGGTTTCATAAAAGCTTGAACTAAGATGTCATGGATAGGTCGCCGTGGCCTAGTTCCCATTAGCCCCGTGCTAAGCTCATAGGCTCGACGGCGCATTCTATTTTTGGAGAGTGTGACGTCCGTCACTAGTACTATCCGCCATTACCCGCGATGTTGAACGATGAGGCCTGGCCAGACATAACGGACGTGATTTTTCTATATATCAGGTAAGCACATTAAAGGATAGTTGTCATCATTTACTACCATTTTAGTAACCGCATAAAGAGTGTACTAATGTATTCTTGAGGCATGCCAGTGCGTGGAAATGGTGTTTTATTGTCTCACAGACACGCATGTTGTCATAGCATGTTTCAACTAAAAATGGCTGACCAGGAAAATCTATCTTTGTCAGTTTTAACGTTCGATTTACTCGATTATGTAACAACCTAGAGTATTATCTATCGTATCATTTTAAAGATCATACCATGACAGTATGCAAAAGTGTAATTTTGATGCGATATTTCGTGATTTAGACTGTAAAATATGGCCGTTTTGTGACGATAATTTCAAAGCAACTACTATAATTTTGTTCGTTTCTATGTGAAGTCTTCACTGAAAATACGTCTCACTTATGGTCTAACGTAGATAATATCAATCTTTTGTCACATTATGGTAAAAGCAAACGACTTAGACTGGCCAATGGTTAGGTTTATAGATCTTGGTAGTCTTGTTTTGTCTTAAATTGTGTAATTTTCCTGATAGTTATTTAAGCCCATAAATCCAACATGGCTACCACTAGGTACTAGACTAAGTAGTCGAGGAGACCTTGGTTATTTTCAATATTTTCGTATAAAGACCCACAGAAAATAACATTATGTGGTCTCATTTGAAAGAAGAGGTATTAGAGATTTGCGTGGGCTAATATCTGTGGGCTTCCCCCACTTATTTGTGGCTTTATTACCATGTTTTTAATTGGTAAATAAAAACTTCTTTTCCAATTTCAGCTGTCAGCAGGGAATCATGCAACAGGGTCAGGACATATTTAAATAGGTAGGATTCCTCACTTTTACACATGTAATTTACCTTTTCCTGGGGGAGAGGGATACTTAACACATTTAATGCTGTCATTGCCATCCTTGCTAGCCTAAAATTCAATTTTTTACTTATTGAATAAGGTGCTTCAGTGGGAGTTTAAAAAGTGTAACCAGGTAGGTCTTTATCCATAATAAGGCCCCATTCTCTTTATGTATCCCAAGCAATGTGGATTCTGTTTTTCCTCCACTGTCCCCTCTCATTAACACCCCTTATTGTTCAGTCTGGGGAAGGAGGATATGATTTGGGGGGAAATTGCATCTACCCTGATTAACTGAATGGGTGGCTTCAGGATTAGGGATGTAGAGGTGAATGGAGACATTTGCAGACAGGATGGAGGTGTCAGTCAAGGTACACATCTGTACACTCACCAATTGATATCAAACTAGCTGAGTTGTGAATGAATTATGGACATTTATATCTATTGCCCAATTTGCTAAATATATACTTATAAAAGAACTATGAAATGATTCTTTTTAAACATGCATTTGTGATCTTATTAACTGTTGGATATTTTTTCTGGGTAGATCATACATGTCTATTGGGTCATTACGGTCAATAGAGAATCCCTGGAAATTTAGTTTTTAAAATCATTTAGATCTACGACTGGCTTTGTATAAAACAGTACCATATGAGTTTGCCATATGACTTTATTCTATCTTTGAGTGATGTAACAAAATTTTGTTCTCTGAGAAGTGTTTATGTGCTGAATCCTTCCCTTAAAATACCCGTGACTAAATTTTCCTGTCCACAACAGTGTGTAAGCTCTATCTGAAACACTGAATAAATTCCTCTAACATTTAATGCATGTGGTCAAATTTTAGAATATATGCATAAATAGAGACTTCTGAATCTGGGCTACAATCGCTACATTGACCAGATGCTAAACTTCAACTTTCTTTACTTGAAGGAGAATCTCTGTTTCTGCGAAGGTATCTAAAATCTCTGTCGAAGAGCTTTCCTGTCCACCACAGATATTATTCATATTAATTCTCTAAAATCTACTATTTTACAAAAGTCTGGAACAAATAGGGTTCAAGAATGATATTACTATACGATAATACAGCCGAATGAGGGAGCAGGTTTTCCTGAATTTGAGGGAAAATACTCTAAAATTCTGTCTGCAACAGTTTTAATAGGTTGATATGACCTATTATAACCATGAACATGCATGTACTTATTGAAATAAATGCCCTATAAAAAGTCACTGAATTTATACTAGAGTCAAAAAGAAATCATTTATATGTTTGAAAATGTCTTTTCAAAGGGTTACTCACAAAATTATTTGGGTGTCCTGATGTGTGATTTTTGAGGGAGTGGGTGTCCAAATGAGGCTGAGATGCCCTGATGGTTGAGCATGCTCCAAGACCCCTGAGCCTGGACAGGGTGCCTGTAGCAAAATCTAACCCGCATAGTGCCAGCTCCGGGATTTGTACGCTACTAAATTTCAAATTCTAAGAGCCAAATCTGCTCCTGTCTGAAAATGTTAAGGGCGATCCCTGATTAATGGCAAACTAGGAGAAACCCCATATTTTGAATGACTCCGTCACAAGACTATCTCCTAAGTAAATGCCTCAGCTTGGAAGGGCAGGGCTCAACAAATAGCATAGTCCCATCTCCCGGGAGATCTGAATTCCAAAAACAGCTCTGTCGGGCTACCTAAAGTTGGATTCGGGTAGTCCCGCTGGACTACCTGAATCCTGGGGAAGTTCCCCACTAAAATGCTACAAAATGGTAGCGAAAAAAAGAAAAATATAGCATCCCTTTAAAAGCATGCAACCTACAAAATAAAAGAAAAAAGCATAGGTACTTAAAAGTACATGTCTAGGACATGTCTATTGGGCGAATGGAGAATCCCTGGAAATTTAGTTTTTAAAATCATTTAGACTGCTGATCTATGACTGGCTTTGTAGAAAACAGTATCATAGGAGTCTTCTATATGACTATATTCTCTCTTTGAGTGAGGTAACAAAATTTTGTTCTCTAGGAAATGTTTTATGTACTGAATCCTTCCCCTTCTACACTTGTGACAAAAAATTCCTGTCCACAACAGTGTGTAAGTTCCATCTGAAACACTGAATAAGTTCCTCTAAATTTAATGCGGGTGGTCAACCTTTAAAATATATGCATAAATAATAGAGACTTTGGGGTCAGGGCTACATTGACCATATGCTAAACTTCAATTTTCTTCTTTACCTTAAGGCTTAAGGAGAATCTCTGTTTCTGTGAAGGTATCTAAAATCTCTGTCGAAGAGCTTTCCTGTCCACCACAGATATAGATTCTCTAAAATGTACTATGTTACATAAGTCTGGAACAAATAGGGTTCAAGAATGATATTACTATAAATCCAACCCTAGTGCCCTCTCAAGGGTATCCAACCCTAGTTTGTTTTGCATTTTCTTGATGTACATACACACATGATCTTTTATTCTTCCAGGGCCAGTATTACCAGATAGGAGATCTGGGTTCCCTGATGGACCATGATGGAGGGATCTACTATGCCCAGCTGCGAGGGTTCCTGCAGGACCAGTTCAAAGAGAAGAGTGCTGTCATCACCTGGCTTCTACCCACACCACAGAGTGTCAAAGGCACATTTTATCCAGCAACTTATATACTAGGTAATACTTGAGATTATTAACAGGGACTTAGCAAGGACCCGTCCTACCTGTCTTTTGGACAGGTAGTTTCCTAAAAACCTCCTGTTTGGACAGGCAAAATTTTCTATAGTGATTTTTCAATTTTGACTTTTGGGGTGTAATAACCAAATATGTCCCTAACAAACCACCTTCTAGGACATAGCTGAAGTGTAAATTGCCCTTTTTGACACACTAGGCTATTATTTGTAGCTGGTATAAGGATTTGAAGGAGATAAGTAGCTAAATCTGGACGGGCAGATATTTTGAAACAGCTGTTTTGGACAGGCATTTTTGAAATCCTGGCTAAGACCCTGCTTGAGAAAGTTATGCTTAAATAATTATACATAGAGTATACACATTCAGATTTCAGAGTAAGGCAGTACATTTATATAATTATGGGTCATTTTACTTTTGTGGAAAAATACACCTATTTTCAACAACTTTTCAAGTAGCCAAAGAAAATGAGTTTGAACTCATTTTGAATAAAAAAGTGAATACTCTGAAAATTAAGTGTTCATTAACAAAGAATCTGTTGAATTGTTGTGAATAGTCTCCACCTAAAAACATGTGCCAATACTTTAATAGGAATCTGCCTAATTTTCATGATTTCTCAACGGTCGAGCAAAAAAACTGATCACTGTTAAATCTTGATCAGAGCACATGCTTTTGTTTAATCTGTATTCCTAAGCTAGCATTTCCACATTCACATTTGTCTCCAACACTGATGCTATCAACTCTTGTTCTATTTTGCAGCTTATTTTTCTCCATGTACATTTCCTATTATGGTATCAGTTTCTCATAATTGGTCTCAAATTATTGCTTTGAATTAATCAGGGATATATTACTGATACATTTAAATATCCTAGTGTTTCAGTAAATTGACCAAACAATATATGACAATATTATTTACATTTATCTTCCTCTTGCAGGATTAGATGCAGGGTTTGACTTAAGTGGGTGTCCGGGCAGTATTCACGCCCTGAAATGTGTCCGGCTGACCCAAGACTGACCATCATTTATCATATGAGATCGCCCGAAAACCGACCAGAAATATTTTCTTAAGTCAATCCCTGTAGATGGCAAGAAAACTTGAATAACAAGGTTATAAACATTTTAATTTATTATTATTATAATTATCAGAGATTAAATCAATTCAATTATAAAATCTATTTTCTTCTTACAGGACCAGAAGAAGAATGCATGGAATTTGTCTGCCACGCCCCATCGGATTATTATAAATCAAGGAATGCTCCGTACCTCACCTCATCTCTCCGCACAGACTTAGCCTATATATGGGCAAATATAGGTCCCCAAATAATAAATACCCCGACAACAGATGAGGTCTTTGGCTCTGGGGAAGAGATGGGGGACATTAAGTTGGAGTGAAGGACTTGAATTTGATAAAGCAAAACAATGCATTCATCATCGAGTAGCATGTTGATATTAACCCATTAATGCTGTTGTATTGGCCAAATTCACCACCAACAGCATAAGGGTTAAGAGTTCCTCCAGAAATTGTTGTCAGGAACTATGATATTTTTTGACAATATCTTTGTGATTGATAACGATTTTACAAAATATTTGAAGGAGATTTGTTGGTTATGTTTACCCAACTATGCTTTCGCCTGCAAGATTTTATCAAAGTTGTCAGGCTGCTTTAGGGTTAATGGGTACCTGCTGGCCTTTTGAACTTAACCCATAAATGCTCACAGCGACCAAAAACAGCCTCACAATTTTAATTATATTTGGCAGGCAAAAGCAAAGCCAGGAAAATATTTGGTGGAAAAATGTCTATCTGAACATTACCTACACTTCTCCATCAAATATTTTGTTTAACCATTCTCAATTTTGAAGTTATCGTCGTGAGTTAGTATCACAGATCCAGACGACAATTTCTGGAGGAACTTAAAAGTATTGACGAGTTAAGGAAGGCCTTAAACTGTGCAGGTAAAGTATAGTTAACTTACATGATCCTTGAGTCATGCAAACAATTGTAAACTTGCAATGAAAAAACAAGTGAAGCATTCTGAAATGTTGTGGATGTCTTATACATTTATATTTTTTAATTCGTTAATTTAATTCATGAAGGAAATCTGCATTAAAACTTTGTTTAGATTATGGAAATTGATAATCTACTTAACCTCTGTGGTATAGAGAATGACAAAGTTATGTTGAACTATTCATGGTAAAATAAATTGTATAAAAACAGGAAATTCTGTTTGGAAGGACTTTTTCAAGAATCCTCTTGCAATCTTAGTGGAAATCATGATATTGCATCTGTGTAGTATGTACATAGTATATTTGTTATTAAAAGTGAATAATACAAAGAACTATTTGTTGCTTAAAATACACTGCATTCCTGTTAATGTACTTAATGGAGGCTAGGGGTAGGTCACTAATTGACAAAATGTGTCAATTAATAAAGGGAAAAATTGTAGGCACACAGTGATAGTTATATATGTCAACAATTTTTAAGGCTAGCAAAACTATCTCTGTGCTAGTGAATTTTAAAGTACTTGGCTAGTGACCGATTTTGTTAATGTTGAGCCCTGTTACGACCATAAGATTAGAAAATCAATCTAAAAACAAAGATAAGCTATTTCCCAAGTTCATTTTGAATCGTTGGACAATGAGGAAAACTACTCTGTTCAGTTACTATGAAATTTTATTCTAACATATTTACAAGTATGACACGCTAGAAATGTACCATACCTATCAGTTATCACACATATAAATCCATTACAAATTTCATATTCATGACTCCGACACCTTGTAGATCTCCGGTTTAGTGTTCATATTTGGTTTCGTTAACCTTTCCAATAATGAGGCTACTTTCGTCCAAAGCACAAGGACGCAAAGATTTTTGAAAATCATCTAAACCCTGTCATGTGGATATTCATTGGATAGCTCTCACAGAGTACTCTCAGATGAGTACCCATACGCCAGCGTTTCAATCATTTTTAAGGCTTTTTGGAACATTTGGTATTGGTCAAATTAGCCAGCAGCAGCATAAAGATTTTCATGCATGATTGACAACAATGAATTTAAATAACTCTACACACATGATAATGAAATATAACAATATTATTTTCTCCATAACAGCATCAATTAAGAGTTCAAAACAATACATCTGACCATTTCACATTGTATCTGAAAGTTATGTACTTATTCACACAAAGCATGTGGTTGGAAGACTGAAAATTATTAAAACCATTAATGCTTAAAAGTTACTCATGAAATTGTCATCTGAATCTTTGATATTTTTAATAATAACTTGGAAATTAAAAATGATGTTAAAAAATGTTTGAAGTTGAGTTGATGGTAATTTTCTGTTTAACATTTCTCCTTCAAACATTTCCTAACTGCTTTTGCTTACAAGATTTCACCAAAATTGTCAGGCTGCTTTTGGCATCTGCAAGCATTGATTGGTTAAAATGTATTTCCAAGAAAAACATCTTTCCAACAAATTCTGAGTAAAAAATTCTTTCAGGTTAAAATCTATTGAAGATATTTGCTTCATCAACATATGGTTCCTTAATAGAAATGGATTGAAGAGTATTTATCTACGTGCATTTGTAATTTTGACTTTTTGTCACTTTCTCTGCCATATTACGGCTAATTTGTGACTAGCCAGTTGTAACTGGTGGAGGGAACCGGAGTATGCAGGGAAAATATCCTCCTAAGAAAACATCCTCCAAGTCACTAGCAACTTCCTCACATGCCCCGGTTAGTTGGGAATAGTCCACAGGATGACATTCAAGTTGTGGGAAATACAAAAATCCTACTATTTTACAGGTTTTTACCACCAAAATCACTCACAGCAGGGGTCAGAAACATTTCATACTAACACATAACATTTGATTAGCATAGACATCCTTATAAAATCATTTATGGCAAGTTTTGAGTTCCTACTATGAAAATTGCACCCTTCCAGAAGCAAATCCCTAAAATCAGCTGTTTTATGCCATTTTTTCTGTAAATTGCCCCAAAACTTAACATGTCATGAAAATATGTAAACATGACTCACTCTTTCTATCTACACCTTCTTGGTTAGTTTTCTAAACCAGAACTATGTAGTTGAGAGTTAGAAATAGTCCACAGGATGACATTCAAGTTGTGGGAAATTACAAAAATCCTACTATTTCACAGGTTCTTACCCCAAAATCACTCACAGCAGGGGTCAGATACATTTTATACTAACACAAAACATTTGATTAGCATAGACATCCTAATAAAATCATTTATGGCAAGTTTTGAGTTCCTACTATGAAAATTGCACCTTCCAGAAGCAAATCCCTAAAATCAGCTGTTTTATGCCATTTTTCTGTAAATTTCCCCTAAAACTTAACATGTCATGTAAACATGACTCACTCTTTCTATCTACACCTTCTTGGTTAGTTTTCTAAACCAGAACTATGTAGTTGAGAGTTAGGAATAGTCCAGAGCTGACATTCAAGTTGTGGGAAATTACAAAAAATCCTACTATTTTACAGGTTTCTACCCCAAAATCACTAACAGCAGGGGTCAGATACATTTCATACTAACACAAAACATTTGATTATCATAGACATCCTTATAAAAATCATTTGTGGCAAGTTCTGAGTTCTAACTATGAGAATTGCACCTTTTAGAAGCAAATCCCTAAAAATACTAGTTTTAATGCCATTTTTCTGTAAAATGCCCAAAATAGTAGCCTATCATGCAAATATTCAAACTATTTAGTTGAGAATTTGGAATAGTCCACAGGATGACATTCTAGTTGTGGGAAATGACAAAAATCACTCATCTTTGATGATTTTCCCCCAAAAATCACTCACAGCGGGGGGTTCCTTGAAGTCACTCTGACGCAACATATTCTAAGATCAAAAGCATCCTCTTGAACACATTTGTAGCAAGTTTTGTGTTTCTATCTCGAAAAATGACTTTTCTAGAAGGAAATTCCAAAAAACATACTTTAATGGTGATTTTTGGCATAAAAAGCCCCAAAATTCACATACGCATCAAAATCAGACGTGTCATTCACCCATACACTAAAGCCCACCCTTTATAGATGAATAAGCATGGATGACGACTTGTAACGAAAAACGCCATCAAAAGTATTAAATTCTGACATTTGGCCAATACTCTCTGCCTCAAGCCTATAACTCCTCCAATTCTGAAGTAACTCTCATCTAAAGCGAAAGGACAGAAAGATTTTTGAAAAGCACCTAAACTCTGTCATGTTCATTGCATAAACTCCTCTTTCCTCATTTTATTTCACGAGTGAATAACAGAGATCGTTCTGAATGAATGGAAGCACCGCTTGTAATTGTTTATCTTAGCAGAGATCGTTCAGTCGTCGTTCTGACTTCTGTGTGAATGAATGGATGGGAGCGGCGTATTTGTTTACATTGTAAAGGAAGTTGGACCCGCACATGCGCAGGAGCCGCTCTAGTCTTGCGAGGAGCTTACATCCGGGTACCGTTTTGAGGCTATCAAGATTTGGTTCACCGGTCGGGTTCCAATCCAGGGTTTGGTCATCTAAGTATCCGACACGAATGAAAAACACCTTTTTTCCCCAAATTCTAAGCAGACCTTACATATTATATTCTGGGTTCTAATAGGTAGGGTTCGGATGCGAAGACGGCGAAGAGATTAGTTGAATCGATTGATCGAAAAATATTTCGAACAGTTCATCGATTTGGTTGGAGTTTTACGGCCACATTGCCGTAATTTTAAGGCAAACGATTTTAAACGTTATTGTTCCGCAGCATGCGTCGGCACCTGCCAGGCACACATGCGGTGTACCGCGGCACTTGGTGAATCGGTGCACCAAATATGGCGCAATAGATTTGTTTACTCAAGAGTGTTGACACAGAGCCGTTGCGTGTCACTTAAACGAAAGTTCTAATGTTTTTGACAGTTTTGGCCGCGTAATTTTACAAAACTTCTTCAGAAATTTCACATTTGAAAAAATCCAAAACTGCAGAATGTCTAGATTTAGAATACATATCTATCAAATGCAACTATACTGTCTCGTTTTCAACCATACCAGCCCATTTGCACCCTTTTTGAACATTAAATAAAAAATGTCCCCAATTAGCCTGTCAAACTCAGGTTTCCCCATTTGTATGAGAACATATGTGTGTGTGTGTGCAAGGACTTTGACTGGATTATACAGAAATGCCTGTTCAAAACAGCAATTTCAAAATCTTATCTAGTTCAAATCCTTATACCAACTACGTTTATTAGAATATTGTGTCAAAAAGAGCAATCTACACTTCAACCATCAGGGTCCGACACTTAGATTTCAGGCTAGGGGCCCGAAAAAGCCTCATGGTAAAAATAGGGGTCAAATGAGGAATTTGTGTTATAAAACATAATATTTTAGGCCCCTAGTTAGAAAAATCTAGGGGTCCAGCACAAATTCTAGGGGCATATGCCTCTGGGCCCCTGGGAAAGTTGAACCCTGACCCTGTCCTAGAAAACTGTTTGTTATGAACATATCTGGTTATGATTTCTTTGGGAACACTGTTAGTAAATTTAGATATTAAGAATATCACTCCCAGAAACATTCAAACAATTATTTATGGGTACAGAGGAAAGGTCTATATGGCAGAAAAAAATGTTTTAATCAAAGTTCTAATTTCCAAGTTCACAAGGAAGAGTGTGACAATATCGCTCACAAGGAGGTAGTGCCTCTGGTCTTGAGGGGTGTGGCAATGTCCCTCTGTGCCAAGTCAGTCTGTTTATCTAGCCCTGTACCGCGAGCCTGTTACAACGAGATCAGTGGAGGGTAAAAGTGCGATCTTACGATTAAAGGCATGTGTGTAATAAGTTAGAATAACTTAGAACAACTAATAACTACTATGACAAAACAGAAATGGCGGTTCAGAGCAGCAATTTTTAAATCTCTGTCCTTCCAGCTTTAGCTACTAATCAAGTGTGAATCCTTATACAAACTTTGCACCCTTTTTGAACATTAAATAAAAAAAAGTCCCCAATTAGCCTGTTAAACTCAGGTGTCCCCATTTGTATGAGAACGTGTGTGTGTGCAAGGACTTTGACCAGATTATACAGAAATGCGTGATCAAAACAGCAATTTCAAAATCTCTCTCCTTCCAGATTTAGCTACTCATCTAGTTCAAATCCATATACCAACTTCATATATTAGCATATTGTGTCAAAAGGGCAATCTACACTTCAACCCTGTCCTGGAAAACTGTTTGTCATGAACATATCTGGTTATGATTTCTTTGGGAACACTGTCAGTAAATTCAGATATTAAAAATATTACACCGGAAAAACTCAAACAATTGAAACATAAGACTGCCTGTGAATCCACATACTGTAAAGTTCAAAATATTAGCGTGGAAGTATTATTGGCGGCTTAAATAAGTTTGTCCAATTCGCTAATATTCAGATCTGTTAATATTTGTTATATTTTGTATTCAAATTGCAAATCTAGTCACAATTACACATGGTCAGTTGATAACCATACATACATACGTACACACACGTACGTACGTGCATGCTGTGATATAAATGTTACAAGGCTCTGAGTTACTTAATTGCAATATACTAATCAGGGCGGACCTTCACTGATACGTGAGTTTGATAAATAACTGCGTGGCGTTGCTAGTGTAGCATAAAATCTGGGTGGTTCTAGGAGTTTATGATTGTAATAGATAGGGTTCAGATGCGAAAAGATTTTTGGTATCGATTGATCGAAAAATATTTCGAACAATTAATCAATTTGGTTCGAGTTTTACGGCCACAAAAGGCAAACGATTTTGAACATTATTGTGCCACGGCATACGCCGGCACATGCCAGACACACATGTACCGCAAACACTTGATGAATCGGTGCACCAAATATGGGGCAATAGATTTGTTAACACAGCGTTGACATGGAACCGTTCCGTGTCACTTAAACGAAAGTTCTATTGCTTTTGTTTGTTTTGGCCACGCAATTCCACAAAATTCATTCAGAAATTTCACATTTGAAATAATCGATTATTTCAAATGCCGTTCGACGGGTCGAGTCGGCCTTACCTCAACCAAATGCTCGAGTTTTTCGCTTAATCGTCCGACCACTAGTAATAGACCCATAGACGATCACTTGTACTATTCATAGCTTGATCTGATTATCTTAAACCTTTAATTTCACTTGTTAGGCAGTTGCGTCGTGACAAAACAAGGTCTAGTCAGTATTGTCGGGCACGATTGGTAGATAAGAACATGAATTGGAATACCACTACTCGAATGGTGCTTTTGGTGACAGACCACACGTGAATATTATGATCTGCTATTATATAGAAAAACGGGTCAATTCGCTAAATATAGATTAGCTAATAATTGGAACTTAACAGTATTTCTCTCAATAAAACATCCATTTCAAGATATGTTAATATGTCAAACCATCTGAAGGGTTTGGGATAGCTAGTCAATCCTTGAGGTAAATTAGGCCAACCATATTCTTGCAAGAAAGTGTCCCGTTTGCAACTATACTGTTACCTTCACATTTTTTAACATTAAAAAGTCCCTAATTAGTTTGTTAAACTCAAGTGTCCCCATTTCTACGAGAATGTGTGTGTGTGTGTGCAAAGACTTTGACAGAATTATACAGAATTGCCTGTTCAAAACTTTAAAGCAACAATTTCCAAACCTCTTTCCTTCCTAATTCAACAACCATATTCTTGCAAGAAAGTGTCCTGTTTGCAACTATACTCGTTTGCAACCATACCAGCCCATTTGCACCATTTTGAACATTAATTAAAAAATGTCCCCAATTAGCCTGTTAAACTCATGTGTCCCCATTTGTATGAGAACGTGTGTGTGTGCGCGCATGGAGTTTTTTTTAAGAATATGAATCAGCTTCGTAACATTGAATTAATATGATAATATGGCCTATAAATCACATGGTAATAAACAAAGTAACCCACTAAGAAACTTTTGATTTATTTCATAGTTTATAAAATGATATGTCCACTTATTCGTTAAGATTTATATTATAGATAAGTTCAGAGACTACCAAATGTCTGTATGTTTTGCTCATCAAAATCTGGGGGGAAACAGTGCTTGTTGTCCTGCAAGGGCTTGGTTTTTGACGTTAAAGTGTCAATTTTTGGTCTAAACACAAGGTTTCGGATAGATACAAAGATTTCATAAAAAGAAATACAATCCTCCAACCCATTATGATTATTCATACTTGGCATATCCAGGATTATCATCACTGATCAAAAATAGATGTAGATTGGCACAGCCTCTTGGTGTATCACTCAGGCAAAAGTGCAATTGACAGTGTGGGAGGAAGCCCCTCCATCCCCCCTCCCCTCAGCACCATCCTGACGCACCTGGCTGACAATGGCGATTAGCTGCCTTTAAGCCAGACTCCCCTGAGAATACGAGTCAGCCTGGTTGTCTGGGGCCTTAGATTATCTGTACACATCTACTTCCTGCTCTACTGACAGACACGCAGTTGCATAAAATGTCAAACCACCCAAGATCGCCACTGCTTCCTCAACAAATACAACAAAATGAAAATCTGTACATAAAAGCTGCACAAACTCGAGTGGCTCGAGCACTATGGCAGGCTTGCCAAGCTCGAGCTGAAGTAGTCAACTCTAGAGCTTGTCTATGTTGGGAACATAACATAACACAGAGCACCTAACACACCTCCTTTTAACTGCTTATGGCTGTCATGTCTTGTTTACAATCTCCAATGTTTACAAGCAGTGTTTAGTGTTATACTGACCTTTGTACCTGGTCAGCACATTTTAAAATGAAATAAACATGTCAATGTCAATAAATTATCACCAGTAGGTATTCATTTTCTAATAGCTGGGCTGGAAATAAGTATTGAGGGAGCATCTAGATTTCTTTTGGTGGGGAGGGAGCCCTGGATCTTGCAGCTAATTTCAACCCCTGTCTACCTTCAACCTAAATCTCCACTCAAACTGTTACCTAGTACGTAGTATACAATGTGTCAATGGTAATATATTGTATCAGGGCCACAGCATTTAGCCCTCTTTAATTGCAACTTTTTTTCAACAAAGTTGCTAGTCCCTTATTCTATATTGTGTCAGCATCATTTGCAACATTGTTATAACCGTGTTGCAAGTCTCTTTCAGTATCTTACATTGGAGTCTAAAGGCTGTGTAGGCAGTGGGCTGGGGCTATTATGCACCAGTCAATTGAATCCCGGGAGGGGGGGGGGGATTGGGGGAGGGCGGGCGATGTCGGGCTTATCCTGTTTAGTACACCAAAATTTTGCCCCGCAGGGTGGGGACATAACTTATTAGTAGAGCTATGGTTTATGCCGGGGCACGGGGCGGGGATAGTGAATACCACCCAAATCCTCCTTATGCCAAAATCCTATTTACTTTATGATTAGCCCAATCAGCCGCCTAGCAGTGGATAGACAAATGGTATGAGATATTGTCATAATGATACGACCGGCACTGAATGTGGCTAATATGCAATCATTTTTTTATATAAATACGTGGAAAAAACAAGAATTTTAACAAAACAAACACATAGATGATTACCGAATCTCTTAAAATTTGGAGGATAACAAATTCTAAGACTACAAAGCAAAGCTATAAATGCTCGCAAATCTCGACGATATTTGTGAAATAACCACATGTGTAGTAAGAAGTGTTTGACCAAAAATGAATGGCATAACAATTGCTACGATTTTAACCTGTTCAGCGTTGCAACATAACCACTTGTCCCGTTGCAAGTGAATTCGGCAAAAAATGGCAAACTGGCAAGCAGAACAAGACCCTTACTTGCCCCGCTTGGCAAGAAATGTCTTTTGGCAGAGTCCTCGCAATGTAACTCACCTTAGTTAAACAGGGTTGTGGGACAAGTGGAAGTGCCAGCGTGGGCAAGTAAACTTTAGGGTCAGCTTGCCATGCCCGGCAAGTGATGCTTTGGAACCTATGTTGCACCCTGCTATCGCAACATTGTCATTTCACAACAGCTTTAAAAGAATTAAATGGCAAGTAGAATGAGTTGTGGTGGTTATAACATTCTAAACTGCATTAAAGTTGACTCACAGAGATGCCGATAATTTATCGTTTTTGTGAACATGGAGAACACCGCCGTGAAAACTTTTCCCGATACTATAATCATGACGTCGCATGAGCATTTGTTGCACTGAGGATTTGGTGCGTGGTTGCGCATGTTGCGTGGTCAGTGGCGGTCAAAAGTATGTGCATCGCACTAGTGCGTTCCCTAATCATTCTGCATTAACCTTTAAAGCAGTCACAAAGTTACGACGGGATTCTGTATCACCGTGACGTCATTCTTTCCCAAATTCCGCCGATAGAGGTCGCCGCTTTTGTTTGTACTTTGCAGAAACAAGTTGCGCACAAAACTTGCGCACATCGCAAGTGATCTTTGCCACCCAATTGAAAAACATGGCCGCAGCCAGTGGCTGGGCAGGATGATGACAATATGCAAAAAACTCCCTTCATGGGTTTACTGAGAGAAACAGGCCAGCATCCTGTTCTTGAAGTGTAACACTTTCATATAAGCCGATATGTATGTGAGCCCTTAGGGCCCCTTTAAAAAATGTGCCCCGGGGGCGGGGATTAGTGATAAAAAAATGTGCCGCGGGGGGTGGGGACTATGCAAAATAGTGCAGAAGGTCGGTGCACTATCCCTGCCCCATCCCGCCAAATTTCAAAATCTCTGTCCTTCCAGATTTAGCTACTCATCTAGTTCAAATCCTTATACCCACTACGTTTATTAGCATATTGTGTCAAAAAGGGCAATCTACACTTCAACCCTGTCCTAGAAAACTGTTAGTCATGAACATATCTGGTTACAATAAGTCAAAGACACCACCTAGTGGTGATGATCTTGCTGAACTAAATTATCACCTTAAGCTCTGGTTTTAACCTCTATTCACCCAGACAAAACAGCAAGTAATCTCTACATGATATTTTTATCCTGAATTAATTAACATATTGAATGTTTTATTTTACTTTATTTTTTTCGTGATCAATTGATATATCCAAATGATGATGTTTCTGATTTTTTTAAGAATAGATATTTTTTAAACTTTTTTTATTTTTAATTTCTTTCCTCAGACATACAATTACAATGTGTAACAATCAAGTTTGAAAAAGTGATAGTGAGTGTTTGAGTCATGGTTTTGAAATAAAGTATCTGCAGAAAATGGAAATCATTACCTTGGCCTTTGATTAACCCATATTCATGTAATTAAGATTTTCTCCATTGTTGGCTGGATAGTAAATACTTTGGTGCATACATTTTTTTAATAAAGCATCAATGGGTTAACAAGTCAATTCTAGAGTTATATCCAGTATCTTCTCTTCACTGCTGTTCTCTTAGTACCTACTGAACTTTTCCCTCGTGATTGGAGAATTCACAAGCTTTTTCTTTTTTTTCCAGTTTTGTGTGAATGAATCGGAGAATCTGCCTGCAGATCATAGCGAAAAAAGGTAAGTAATCAGTCAAATCATAGTTTTCTTCAACAAAAAATCCTTTATTTAACAAACAATCTTTTGTAGAGGGACCACAAGCAAATATTATGATCCACTATAGGGTCACACTTAAAAAAATTATTTCTTAGAGGAAAACAGGTATATTGATGACTTAACTTTATAGTCATGTCTAGAGAGGACTTATCTAACATGTGCTATTGTTTCATAATTTTTTTCTCACAAAAAATGTAACCTTTGAGGAAAATAAAATTGTGTAGGATACGACAAGCTTGCGACGCAGGTTTTCTAAACTTTGCACAAATACCAAAATCTCTGTTCTGTTCATGGGAGTTCCGCTACAAGACATGTCTAGGTATAATCTCAAAAAGGTTTTGGACAGGAGTCATGAACAATTTTCTTAAAAAAGATATTGTTTGGCAGTTTGGTGAGAGGATTCTTAAAAAAGGTTGTGTCGGATACGACAAGCTAAGCTGTGTCGGATACGACACTTTTGTCCACTACCGTAAATGAAAATAAAAACTATTATATTTGTCATCAGATCAATATCAGAACTTAAACAAACCAAGGATGTACTATTTGTTGAGTTTGACCAGCATAAAATACTTGTCTATGAGTCTAGGGAGCATTTTTAGATCATTTTGGAACATGTTACACATGACACTACCCAAAATATATCTTTTTTTCTGATTTTTAACAATGTACAATTACTCCAAATAAACAATTTATAAAAACTCTTAATAATTAAATCCATTATTTTCCTGGTCATACAGACATCTTGCACATTGGAAAAATTGCATTGAAATATTTAGAAATATAACAATTAAGTAAAGGTATTTGGTTTATAGTCTTATATCCACCGAAGCGCTCACTCGACCTTCCTCCCCTAGCAGACCTGTACACACAGAAACCACTTCAATCCCGCAGGGTATATTCCAGAGCAACTGGCAGCATATAGCGCACACGCTCTAAGCACTGCCTTATTAATGCTAGGTACCTATTTTGCAGCTGGGTAGACTTAAGCAATATGGAATAAACTGTCTTGCCCAAGGACAGACCAAAGTGCCCCGGCTGGGAATTGAACCAGCGACCCTCTGATAACTAGTCCGACACCTAACCAACTGAGCTACTTTGTTAGAAAGTGTGAGGGTATACCTGTTACTAATTTCTCACTTGCTCAATGTCAGACTGAGCATGTGATGTTATTCAGCCTACCCTCTCCAATCAGATTCCTGCAATCTTTTTCATGACAAGGTAAACATGTACTTGTCACTTACCATATCTCTAAATAATTATCATTACATTACAGTTGATGTGCAAAGTTTCATGCTCCATAATTATTTGTCATTCTGAGAGACATACCAAATGCTGATTCAGTTTACGCTCTGTTCTTACATGAATTTATGCTATGAATATATAAATCTTCCTTGTGACTGCATTAGTTTATAACATGTGGATCTTATGGACGTTATCATACATGTATAAATCTCAATTCAGTCTAGGGTCTTCAACTAACGTTTTCTCAAATGGGTGTGAATGAGCTGTTCAGCTAATTCACTTAAACATTTTGACTTTTTGCTTTTTTCTACCTTTCACTGTATCCAGAGAAAGTCCCATACAAGGTGATAGGAGTGGAAATGAAAGGAATGGAAAGTAGTATGAAGCTAGTGGCGCTGGGCGCAACACAGCGCAGAGGTAAGGCATGTATGGTAGAGGAATGGATCCGTGCGCCAAAATATGTTGGCCGGCGCACGAGCCATATCTCAAGGGGAATGGATAGAGATGTAATAGTTATGAAATATGTGGAATATGGGTAGTGAGTAAAAGCAAATTAGTGATCGTGTAAATATTTAAAGCTAAGTTCACCTGGGGAAAAAGGTCTGATTTGGAAAATATTTGTTTCTGAAATACCATAAAGGTGAGAATATGGGGAATTCAAAAACATTAACCCCCCCCCCCCCCCCCCCCCCCCCCAGTATGATACTGACCACCTCTGGGTCATGGACTATTATGATGTATTCAGTTCCAAAGCAATCTCTGTGTGTTTCTCATAACTGGGAATTTGTCATCATGCTGCAAGTGTGATCTGCTACATAAAATTAAAGTTATTTCATAATTATACTTGTATGGTTATCAATTTGCCAACACCTGTAAAATATAATAGCCCACTCCTAAACTAATAAACTGATCTGACCCCTGGTGGCCAGGATTGGAACCGCATAAAATCTCCTGATTTTGGATGGTTGAATGTTTTAACAGGTATGAATTATATAACTTGGTCAGAAATCTTCAGATTAGCTACTGATTTGCCAACTTTCAAAAATCATCCACCATTCCTCAAGAATAGATTTGTTTTCTTGCCAAGAGCCAAGAATTTGATAATATGCTGAACATAGTAAGTATTTGATCTTGAAAGATCACACAATGTTTGGAAAGATCACTCAATGTAAATGTTGTTCATGAAGACATTTTCAGTTCCAAAGCTATCTGCGTGTTTTTGAAAACTGTGTGTATATTATCATGCAGCAATTGTGATCTGCTAAAATTAAAGTTATCCCATTAACATATGTTTCCATGATTACCAACTCTAAAGGCCCGCTCCTTAAGCAAAAGTACTAACCTGGCCCCTCCCAGAATTGGAACTAAATAAAATGAAACCAAAAGATGTCGCAGTATAGTAAACCGCCTGATAAGTGAAATATCCTGATTTTGGATTGTTGAATGCTGACGGGTATGCCAACGTACGTGCACAATATCAATTGAACAATTCATAACACACACGTACCATGATCTAAGAACTTATGGCCAGTTTAGCGATATTCTCAGAATGAGGCATCTCCGTAGTATAATAGTATACCGTAGGTGTACGTCCTATACATATTTCGCTGTTTCGCTATTCGCGGAATTACCGTAAAGTCGTTCCCCTTTTTCGACATGTTAGCTATAAGTACACGGGCGCGGAAATATGCCAAAAATCTTCCCATATATAAGCTTCAGACAATGTTTCAATCGCACGCATGACTTGATTTTTTGGCCGCTCAGTTTCATCAATAGACTCGCTGCCATAAACCGTTATTACAAAGAATTTTGTTCCAGCACTTTTCCCTATACACCTAGTATATTGCCAACTTGGCGAGTGGCAGCATGCTGAATCTATGAATGTCCTACGGACGACGTGCTACCCTACAGCACGTCTGATGCCGAAGTGGGTCTAGTATATTGCCAACTTGGCGAATGGCAGCATGCTGAATCTATGAATGTCCTACGGACGACGTGCTACCCTACAGCACGTCGGATGCCGAAGTGGGTCAAGTAAAACTTTAGTTTTTTCATAAACAGAGAGGTGGATCAACTCAGATTAAAATCAACTTCTCATAACTGTGGTAGAGTGAATCCCCTTCTACTGTCCTAATAAGCGACTTGCGTAGAAGCCCCCATGTGGGCAGCCATTATGTAAATCCAGATGTCAAAGGGTGCTATGTTGACCCGGAAGTACTTCCTTTCCATACAAACACATAGGATGACCAGACAGTGCAGCTTATGCATGGTCCATCATAAATGATGGGTTTGCAGTAAAAATACCTTGATTTTGTGAATAAGCAGCAATGTCTACCGAAGTAAGGATATTATGAACATATGATGAGAATTTTGCATCCATTCAAAAGCCCTCAAATAAAATATTATCTGTTGAAAAGATCGCCCATAGGAGTTCATCTACCTTGTTTACATTCTAGTTTATTACTGTGCCCAGTTAATTATCAGTTAACATATTGAATGCAACACATCCAAGGGTGTATTAAGGAAAATCATTCAATATTGAGCTTATCAAACATCTATTGAATGTATTTTGCATAAATACTGTAATTTATTTTTCAATATTAAACATTTAGAGATAGACATACTGATAGGATGTATGTATATATACCAGAGACTTATACAATTTAAAACCTCAACACTTTTCTTTCCTTCTCCAGGGCTGAATGAAAATATAGGTAATTGATTCCCATCATACTTACATAATGCTGATTGTGCTGTTTTTGGCTGCCATTTATAATAGCAAGTGGAAATTAAGAAAATGGGCAGGGGAATTCTGTAATTTGCATGGATATGTTCAAGGAGTGTGCAGGGGGGAGGGTGACAAAAAGAAATGTATTCATAACCCCATACTTAGGATGGATTAACTCTTTAAGGCCACAGTAAGAATAGAAATTAATAGGAAATAAAAGGATAATCAGTTTCCTTCATTTTATTGTCCAGAAGACAGTTTAAGTTAATTGTTAGGTGATTAAGATTCACTGTCAAACACTACTACTATGCATATTTGAAAACAAAGTATTGTTAGCACCAGGATATTTATTCACCAGCGCAGTTAAGTTCTATCACATGGACCAGAAAGTTCCCTTTAGGAGAAGATCCCTATATGATCTGCAGGGCTCGACGCGCTAACAGTAGTCCTATGGCCCCAGGCCAGTAAAAATTCCCAAAAACGGCTTCGGGCCAGTAAAAAAAGACTTCAACTGGTCCTACAGGGCAAGTAAATATTTGGGGGCATTCTTATTAATAGGTTTCCCCTCAAGAATATCCCGAATGTTTTTGAAATAAATGAAGATAAAATAAATCAAAATAAATGTTGTCTGTGAATTTTATGCAATGTTTTTTTCTTTTAATGTTAAAGATCAATTTGTAGGACCAGTAAAAGTTTTGCAGGACCAGTAGATCCTCGATGTTAGTGGTCCTACGGGGCCAGTACCATTTTGAGTTAGTGTTGAGGCCTGATCTGGCTAATATCCATTCCCTTCTTTCTTAGAAATGACAACTGGTGCTTTCATTTCCATACAGAGAATGCTCTAGAAATAAGGTGTTCCTCATTACCACTAACCCTGTAATCTATATAAAGCTTGAAACAGTTCACATTTTTTCAATTTTTATAAGGTCTTATCAATCAATTCATTTCTGTGAGATAACCTGACTGCTCAGTGGCTTCTACAGAACTAGCTCTGGCCATGTGGGGAAGGAATTCTGCATATAAGGGTGTACAACTATCTGAAAAAGGGGGATACAATATATAGACTTTATTCCATAGACTAAATTACAAAGAACAGGGAGAGTAAATGATTTGAAACAAATTTGTAGCAGACAGCAGATTTGATCTGGTATAAGCTTTACCCAGTGAGAAGCTGAAGGGAGTCAAATTACACCCATGTAACAACAGGAAATCTGAGTCTAATTACCCAAATAAAGTTTACATTGTTCAACAGAATATTCCCCTGAGGTCACATTCATCTTTTCAGGAAAAGTTGACGATACTAAGTGACATTTTAAGCACATTATGTGGAACTTCAAGGGGGCCTGCGCTAGCTTCCCCATGCTATTCTAATGGGCGCAGGCTGCCAGCCGGCTGCATCTGCACCCCTGCTGCACCCCTAGCGCTTATGAGCAAAAGGCTTATTGCCTAGATTATCAAGGATTAATCGCACTTGCATGCACCAGATAATTAGACAAAGGGTAACCAAATGGGAATTAATAGACAAACATTATAAATCGGAATTGAGAAATTGAGCCTGTTTCACCCCCATGGAATTTAACATGTACTTTTCAAAACTTATTTGGACTTCCCCTTGAAAAAGAGGTTCATCTTGAATGTTAATAGGTTGGGTAAACTTAAGATAGGGTGTCATATCCGACACGTTTGTTGTATTCGACACAAATGAAAAATACCTTTATTCCCCAAATTCTAAGTAGACCTTACACATTATATTCTGGGTTCCAATAGATAGGGTTCGGATGCGAAGAGATTTGTTGAATCGATTGATCGAAAAATATTTTGAACAATTAATCGATTCGGTTCGAGTTTTACGGCCACATTTTGAACATTATTGTGCCACGGCATACGCCGGCACATGCCAGACACATATGTGGTGTACCGCAGGACTTGATGAATCGGTGCACCAAATATGGTGCAATAGAATTGTTTACACTTGAGGGTTGACATGGAACCGTTCTGTGTCACTTAAAGGAAAGTTGTTTTGTTTTTGTTTGTTTTGGCCCCGCAATTCCACAATTTTAATCGCAATTCCACAATTTCAATCGCCTTTGGAACTGGTCGAGTCGGCCTCACCTGAGCCATATAGGGCAGGTAAGATATCATCATGAATGCAACTTCAGATCTATGCTATAGCACAAGGGAAAACACTTAATTGGTACAAGTAGAGTAGATACATTTATTCTGTCACACCTTTTGCAGGGCAGGTCAAAATTGTGTTGGGCAAGTAGAAATTTTAGTTTACCTGCCCTACTTGGCAAGTGCCTTCAGAAGTTAATGTTGAGCCCTGCAACCTAGTTAGGGTACAGATTGAAGTTATGCTGACACAATAGGCTATTAAAGATGTAATTTGTATCATGAGTATTTGAAAAAGCTGAATAGCTAAATCTGGACGGGCAAAAATGGTGTGAATTTTGTTCCGGACAAGCATCATTTAAATCCTGGGTGACCTTGTACTACTGGAGCCCTACAGTACCTTCTATTCTAAATGTCTGGTTATTTCCAGGTTTGACCGTATGGGACGTGGCGAGCCCCTCTTCTGTGACATCCCATGGCACCCTGCAGGCGACCCGGGCTCAGACAAGCCAACGAGCTCGACCATTATCGCAGGCACGATGCTCAACTACTGCGGCATTGATACCATGTTACACATCACCTGCGCCAACCAGACCAAGAGCACCCTACGATCGCAACTCAACCGTGCCAAGGAACTTGGAATCAAAAACATCCTGGCACTGCGAGGAGGTAAGGAATTTCAGATTGGTATTTGCACTAAATTTTGTCATTTTATGCATTGAGTTGGAAAGTGGGAGTCCAATTTTTCAAGGGAGAACATCATGTATTTAGGTAACAAGCGTAAACAAGCTGATAATTGTGAAATTTTCACTTCTGTATGATTGCTTAGACATTATTTTAGTTACATTCAGTTTTCTAAATAGAAAATGTATAATCCTAATGGTAGAAAATGTAAGGTGTTATGGTCCCCCTTAGAATATTGGATGCCTAAAGATTTTATGATAGTACATTTTGGGCACCCATTTTCAAAATCCTAGCTAAGACTCTGGTGGTAAGTGTATTTATTGTGTAATTATTTGTACTTCACAACAATGAAAATCAAAGATGATATGTAAATCCTCACATAATTCTTGATTGATATTGTAGACCCACCTGTAGATGGCGAATGGATACATGTGGAAGATGGCTTCAATTATGCCACAGATCTGGTCAGATTTATACGCCAGGAGTATGGGGACTACTTTGTCATTTGCGTCGCAGGTGAGTCACATTTCTATAATTATTATGTATCCTAATTATTGCAGCTGAAGAGGAAATATGTTGTTTTTTGTCTCAGTTCACAGTGGACTTATCAGCAAGATATATCTCAAAAAACTCACTGAAATATTTTCAGGTGTTAAATCTCAAGAGATTCCCCCAAACTGATTAGATTTTGGTAGCATTTTATATATCTATAAGGCCAATTTGGTTCATTTTGCTAAATAGTTCAGATTGGCTTGTTTGCATGACGTTGCAGTTAATCAGACCTGTTCAAATCCCAGCTGAGGCATGTGGTAAAGTCAACAGTGACTTTGGGTTGTTTTCGCTGCATTCTCAGGTTTCTACAGCACTTACAACTGGCTATGACCTACAAAAATGACCTACATGACCTACAAAAAAGTGAAGAAAATCGAAATTCCAAATCAAAATTTTACCACACGATACATAGATGGTCACTTATTGTTTTTTGATATCCATTGTTTCTTTGGATGGTCACCTACTGTTTTTTCTGATATCCATGGTTATTTTTTCTTAGGTTACCCTGATGGTCACCCTGACTGTGACTCGTATGAAGAGGATCTGATTCACCTCAAGGAAAAGGTGGACACCGGCTCTGACTTCATCATCACACAGCTGTTCTTCAAAAACTTTTACCAAATACGTCCAGGACTGTCGACGAGTCGGCATCAATATCCCTAGCTTGCCAGGAATCCTCCCCATACAGGTAGGTGGACAGTGGTCTGTTTCTACCAAAAATTTGAATGGGCTAGTAAAAGTCTATGTTTACTTGTTCAGAAAGTTCGCTAAATATTCTGACCACATTTATTTACTAAACATCACATCCAGTTTCACATTTCTTTTACATTAGATTATAACTGTCACAATTCATGAATTAAGCACAATTAACCAAGAATGTTCACTTATGAAATGGCTGTTGGCTACCATTCAGTTTTGGTTATCGAAGTGATATGGACCCCTGATTTTTCTGGTGGACCACTTAACTACTCATTTTGATGGACCGTTTGACCGTCAAGGCTTAGCAAACTGTTTTCAGCACTGGGTGGACTTGTTTGAGTGCGTTATGTAGGTCTTAGAACAGGGTCCTACCCAGGATTTGGAAACAGGGGGTCGAAACTGAGAATTTGTGAAATTTGGGGGGTCCAAAAGTTGCAATTTACAAGAATAATCATACCAACCATTTAATTGCATTATTACCTCATATATTTTGTTGGAAAAATTATGTTTAGGATCCTGGACAGTCCCTAATAAATGATAACTTCACATTGGTTAGTATCTGTAAGAGTACTTATAAGGAATGAAAGGGTACGATACAGTACTTTTTGAAATGATACAGGTACCACTACCGGTACGTCTTAACTGAATCCAATTCTAGTCTTCAGGGTTTCTTCAGTTAGGCCCTATTTGAATGTTGTTACTGATTTCTTTATTATGTTCCCAGGCATACCAGTCACTGCGACACATTGTCAAGCTGTCCAAGCTCGAGGTCCCACAGGACATTCTAGACATTATTAACCCTATCAAAGACAATGATGAGGCTATTAGAAAATATGGCGTAGACAGCGCCGTGGAAATGTGCCGGACAATTCTCGAGCAAGGTATTTCTCCTGGCTTGCATTTCTACACGTTAAACCGCGAGGTCGCCGCAGTTTTAAAAAAAGCTTGGCATGTGGGCGCAGGATCCTGTTCAATCATTGCCATGCGAAGAGGATGTCCGTCCGATCTTCTGGAGTAATCGGCAGCGCAGCTATGTGTACCGGACGTCGACCTGGGATGAGTTTCCCAATGGCCGATGGGGGAACAGTTCGTCTGCATCTTTCGGAGAAATGAAAGATTACTATCTCTTTTATCTGAAGAGTCGGGCAGCCAATTAGCAACAGCTTAAGATGTGGGGTGAGGAATTGTCCAGCGAGCAGGATATCTGGGACGTATTTGCACGATACATCACAGGACAGCCAAACAAAAATGGTGCCAAGGTAAAGAGATAGACCCACAAGCTGCTTGGGGGGGTTCGAAAATTCCCACTCTACGCAGGGCTTGAAATACTTCCATACCGTGTGTGGCTTAGAACATACCCATGCATTGCACTATTTGAAATATTTCCTTGCCTAGTATGGTTTAACCCTTCTGATGGTGTTGGCTTATTTCCCTAAATACAAAATGATGCAAAAAACCTGAGAATTGACTGAAACCCTGCTTAATGGGTACTCATCTGAGAGTGTTCAATGAGAACTATCCAATGAATACCAACATGCCAGGGTTTAGATGGTTTTCGAAAATCTTTGGGTTCCTGTGCTTTGAGTGAAAGTAGCCGCAGCATTAGAAGGCTTATACAATCATAAGTGTCTTATCTCATTTTTATGGGAGCCCTAGACTCGGTCTCCTACTTGTTATTGATGTGTAAGTGCTATAATTGCTAGCTAGTTTGATGATTAATTAACACTTGATTAATTAGCTATCATCTATTAAATAAGTTAATAATTCTATTGAATCTACTACCTATGAATCATCTACCTTTGAATCTAAGGTTAGTGGTCTTTTCTGTAAGGATGGGGAACATGCAATTTAAGCCAGGCAGGGGTTCCTCAATTGCTTATTTAAAACAAAACCTAACATCCCAATTCCAAACAGTCTACTTTCTAAAAATCTTTGATATATCAAATATATAAGTTGGCCATTTTTGCTGCTACTTGCATGAATGGTTTTAAGAAAAATGTTGCATATTTTTCTCCATTAAGTGTTAATACCAAGCAATTTATTTATTAAAGTTTTATTTAATTTTTGACAAATTCTCTTATTTGACCTGTATTCATCAGGTATCTTGTATCCAATAATGGGGCAACTTCTATTGTTGCCTGGTAAATTTACATGTTTGCCATTCTTCAAGTTCTTCTACGACATGACATGTGTAGTTCTTCATTTTATAACAACATTTTTTTCTGGGTTTACAATGGGGCCAACCTTTGGATGCCTCCATCACAAAGTACTGCAGAATTGGACAAATCTGAAAAGCTAATTTAGGCCAAATCGCTCCTCTAATATAAAAATTAAAAATTTGAACAATGCAGATATTCAGAGATTTGGCTTATCTTTTGTTTTTATTTACTTCTGGATGGATACCAAATGATTAGGATAGATAATTAAATGATTTCTCTCACATAATGATAATAAATATCTTCCACTTCTGCATTTGCTGACTCTTAGAGGAATCTGCATTTTTCATAATTTTGAAATTGTATTTTTCATAAACTTGAAACCCTGCATTGTCCTATTCTACAGTACTAAGGTCACCCGTCACTTCATCTGTTAATCTCTCATTGTCTTAACCCTTTTGCATCTGGAATATGTAGCTTATCAAATAGAGAAATAATTTCAAAGTATGGTTATTTCCTGCGTACGGTATTCCAATATGTATCAGCATTTCTACACTCCAGATGTAAATGAGTTAATACACCCATCGCATTCCTTAATCAATGATTATCATCGGTCAACCAATCAATCAGTTTCTATAATGATGGGAATAGTAGGCTGTGGGTTGATAACCTTTTCTACCCAACTCTTGCTCTGAGACCCCTGGTGGTGAAACCAGGAACTGCTGGACAGGTCCTAGCTGAGTCCTTGTTTCATAAGGTATGACTGTTTGACTGCACACTTTTCCACATTCAGATCATGGATGGGGAAGACTAACAACCAATCAAATCTCTTGATGTGATTCCTGTTACAGATCACTCTATTACCGTGGGCGGAGGAAGGAAAATTAGGGGTACTTAACATTTCTAATTCTATGTTCTTTGCATTGTACTCTAACAGTAATGCTTACTAGTAGTATGTAGAATCTATTCTGATCTAACTTCCTTTAACTGGTAACCCATTTTGTTTTTATGTTTTTACAACCCGAGTTATGTACATGTTCTGGCGTAACATGTTTATTTTGCAATCAGAAGCAGTTGTTTATTTTTGTTTGTACTTTTTTTTTATATTTTTGGTTGAATGCTGATGTGACCTTTTAGTTCCCGTATTGCTTAGGACTGGGGTGAGTTTGTTACTTAAATGTCTATTGCAAAACAGGAAAAGTTTTTCTGGATGGAAAAGATAACTTCAGATGCATGAAGTACTAGTATATGTATATCTAGTGGCTAATCCCTCTGTATAAATACATCGGAAACATCTGATTTTTAGAATTGTGGATATTTCCTGTTCCACAGTATTGTGTGTGTGTAACAGTAATGTGGTTGCAGACATTTTTGTGCATCAAGGCAGTGAGGGGCCATCCTGCAACCAGTTTCTCTGTCAGGGTTGGGGACCCATTACTATTTTGTACAGGGTCTTAGCCATGATTTAGAAACTGGGTACCCAAAATTGGCAATTGTGTAATTTTTGGGCATCCTATTTTTCAAGGGAGGCAACAATACACTCAGATTACAACCATAAATATGTATTTACTTTTTTAAATAAGGCATGATATCCTTATACAATGTAATGGAAATAATTTGGAGATGAAAATTCAATTATATGCTTGCGATTGACATTTTAAGAAATTCTTCACAAAAAATTTAGGGTGTCCTGAGGGGTGCTTTATAAGGGTTTGGGTGTCCAAAAAGACACCCAGATGCCCTGCTGGCTATATGATTGTGAGTGTGTAACAGTTATGCGGTTGCAGACAGTTCTTGTGCCTCAGGGCAGTGAGGGGCCACCATGCAACCAGTTTCTCTATCAGGGTTAGGAACCCATAACTATTTTGTACAGGGTCTTAACGAGGATTTAGAAACTGGTTACCCATATTTGGCAAATGTGTAATTTTTGGGCATCCTATTTTCAAAGGGAGGCCACTATACACTCAGATTTCAACCATAAATATGTATTTACTTAAAAAAAGGCATAATATACTCATACAATGTCATAGGAATTGCATTGAGGTGGAAAAATTTAATTGTCTGCTTAAAATTGATTTTTAAAGAATTCATCACAGAAAAATTTGGGTGTCCCTAGGGGTGATTTTTGAGGGTTTCGCAGTCAAATGAAACCCAGACGCCCTGCTGGCGAAGACTGTGATGTTGTATGCTATAAAAAATGAGTGCTTATAGTGTATGCTACATTTATAGCTCCTATTATACCCTGTGATGCTATTACACTGTACAAGCTTTGCTTTGAATGCATTATTTGAGCTCTTTTTAGCTTATTTCTCTTAGCCTATGCTTTGGATAGATGGGTTAAATTGAGCTCTTTCTCGGCATGTGTATATTGTATGAAATTGAATGTCATTTTCTTAATTTTACTAATGTGATTCAGCTAAAGATTTTTGTTGGTCCTCACATATAAGTGCATAAGCAGGGCTTGTTGTAAGGGTTAATCTAAAGGTTATGGCTGAACTTGATGATGAATGAAAAATGCTTGGCCAGACATTTTTTGGTTGTCCAGAAATTCACCTGGAAATTACTATACTGCCATGACCGTTATCTCTATAATTGTATTTTTACCAAATAATCCTGATTGTATCAATTTTGACTTGGTGACAGCCTTTGTTGTTTGAAGCTTAACCAAATGTTTAGCTTCGTAAATTCAAAGATTTTGTTGAATTGTCCCAACACTTTGAGTTTGTCACCCTCCATGACAAGCCCTGATTCAATCATAAGACTAAGCATTCGTTGCATGTCTAGCGCATGAATTGGAATGTACACATTAATTTGTTATGTAAGTGAGTTATGGATAGGTACTGAGATAAGTGTGGTTGTATCAATGAACATGCATGAAAGCAGGATGCAAATTCTTGTAAAGTACTAATTTCATAAATACAACTGATATTGTTTTAAACAATAGGTTTTCATTGTTTTCTCTATTGTTCTCTTCAGGTGACCATTTATCTCTCCATTGTTTGAAACAAAAGGTTTTCATTGTTGTTTCCCTATTGTTCTCTTCAGGTGACCATGCTGCCGTGGGATGATGATGAGCTCACACCAGAGACATCGCTGATCGTTGACCACCTTGAGAGAATCAACAGCCAGGGTATCCTCACCATCAACTCACAGCCAAGGGCTAACGGAATACCCTCCACAGACCCAGTACAGGGGTGGGGCGGCCCAGGAGGGTACATTTACCAAAAGGTAGGCATGAGAGAGAGAGAGAGAGAGAGAGAGAGAGAGAGAGAGAGAGAGAGAGAGAGAGAGAGAGAGAGAGAGAGGGGGGGGGGGGGGGGGGGAGGAGAAATTTGGCTAGAAATAATGTATTAGTGTGTGAAACTATAATTTAGCAGTTGCCAATAAGTGATAAAATAATCTTGTATTCAACAAAATCCAGAGAGAGACGGACAAAGATAGAGCATGGTTTTTGTTGGATATGTCTAGCAAAAACTTTGATTTGGAACTAAAATTTAGAGATTTTCAAATCATTGTATTTGGAAAAGCATTGAAAGGAATTAAATATCTGAATTTTCAAAATAGAATGCAGTATCATCAGTGTGAAGAATGCAGGATGAAATAGTTATTCCAGGCCTCCTAGACATTTTCCTCAATATATATTTTCTGAACGATATAGTAATCAGAGCACTTTCGGAACCCAGCCAACAACAAGTATTTTGCCATTAAACAATATATTCAGTGTATATTTTTAAAAGTATGAAAGCTTCCAGACATTTATATTCTGTCTAATAAAGACAGGCGCTAGTCTGGGAAATATAAGATCATGTTGCTGATAAAGCATGTTCTGAGCCTGAAAATCTGTTATCCGTGGTGTAAACCTTTAAGAACTGGGGTAAACAGGTAAACAGAATATCCGGAATGTGGGCCCAAATAGATTCAGTCGAATACATTAAAACCCATGGGGGTTGTAGATCTTAGCCTATGGATCAATAGGCGTTCTAATTCTAAGCGTATTTCTAAAGATTCCTTTAAGAAAAAAAGAAATGTAGATAAATGATTGCCTTCTGGTGATAATTTCTGTATCTTTATTTCCAGGCATACCTTGAGTTTTTCACCTCGAGGGAGAATGTAGCAGCTCTGAAGAAGGTCCTTGCCAGATATCCTAATGTCAACTACCACATAGTCAACCACACTGTAAGTATTTTTTCTTGTGTGTACTATGCAATATAACAATGTTATTTCACATGAGTTCTGTGGAGTCCAACATTTCTATGTGATATACTGAGTCTAATGATTTCATATTGTTTTCTTTATAAGTTTTTTCATTTTATGCATTTTATGTACTGTGATAATGGTACTTTAATTACTGATACTATATATAGAAGTGTCCTGTTATGTGTTCTATGGAGTTTAAGACAAGTGCATTACTTAACTGTATACAGCTTTAATTTGGAGTGCTAAAGATTTCATTTTGCAGCCCTGCTACTTTTGTGCTACTATATTTGTGTATTATCATTATTACAATAATGATATTATTCTGTGATATGAAGTATTGTTATTGGTGTATGTTTTTCCAGGAGGATGAGGATTATACGAACTGTGATAAGATGAACCCAATTGCCGTCACGTGGGGCGTTTTCCCCGGTCGCGAGATCATTCAACCAACCGTCGTCGACCCTAATGCCTTTAGGAGCTGGAAGGTAGGCACTCTGAGTTCATGTTTGTGGATCTGTATGTTAAATGGGTAAAAGCTTGGCAATATTGAAACTTGGGTTTTTTATAAATTTTTGAGAGGTACAGAAAGATATATAGATGCTTGCATGTCATTGTTTTGTTTGAAACCATTCATACTCAGAGTTTCCTTTCAAATCAATGTCTCTGTGTATGATACATGTCGAAATAACATGTTTTTGGGAATGAATTTCCAACCAATCGTCATGGTCTCTATTCAACTTACGAAGTTCGAAGGTAGGCAGTGCTGCGTTGATTTGGTCAATTTCTAACAGTAAAACCTGTCCAATTAAACACTTGTACATTCGAGACCTTTCATTGAACTCTTTTTCAATCACCATCACCTTGATAAGTATAGGAATGGGATCTCTGTCTTGATTTATGTGAAACCTTAATTTCTTTTTGCAGGTGAGGTTGCAGCACAAGCACAGAAACCATGGTGATGCTGTCATGGAAACCAATATCAGCTTGTATGACGTTAGCAACAGAAGGTGTATATAATACATAGCATGGTGATAAACATCATCATGTAAACAGGAACATGCACATTTGAATCAAAGAATTGTGAAATAAAGTTGTGACGTGTATGAAATGAGTGAGAGACAAGGAGCCAGCCTGCAGCAAGGTGAATTGAGACAATGTCGCTCACTCAAGAAATTCACAAAAACCTTTCTTGTTGTTCCTGCATAAAAAGAGATGTCTTGTAGACTACAATCATGATTTTGCAATTGTAGTCTTTAGAAGGGAAGGTCACTCCCGGTGTTAAACGTATATACTGCTGATTATTTAACCGTTATGTGTTATGATTATGAGTTGCTCTTATATAATTGTCTTCATCTAGCATGATTTTGAAGATAACTGAGGAACAGGGTAAGAACTCTTGGAGTATTTGGAGGAGAGTTAGTGGTTATGACTAACATTTCTGAGACAAATATTTTCCGAAAGTAGCTTGTGTATACAGAGAGTGCCCGAAGCAAAAACAAATGGCTGTTGTTAATACATGAATCTTCCCAATGAAAGTTATTTTTGAGAAATATTTAAAACAGAAATGTTTGTCATACCTAAACTAACCACTCTCCATCAAGTGTTATGTGAATTGAAATTATTTTCAATATTTGCAAATTTGTGGAGTACACTTTTCATAACTTTTAGTGTGTGTACACTCTTTGTTTGTTTTTGTTAGATGACTTCTTGAGAGGTGAGGATGACAAGTTGTCATCTCTTTGTTAAAGAAATTTTTTCTCAGAGTATGATTATTTTGTGAGGGCAACTGCCTTACTGTTCCATATGGGGTTAAGGTCTCAAAATATTTGTTTGTATGCTGATATACTAGTATGTGCATAAATGATTTCTCACTTATAGCTCATGTGCATATGTGGATGTGTGGGTCACAAGCTGCACTTATGGCATAACATATAGTAAATCAACCTCACTGTAAGTCTGAGAAATCCCAATATAAGTTCCTTTAGATCAGTAAAAAAAAATACTTTCCTAAGTTTTGTGTTTTTCTTGTGTTTCTCATATTTGCTGGATATTCATCATATTCCTGAGTACTAGATTATTTTGAGTGTATTTTATGGATTAATTCTCAATGAGTATGAGGTTGTTTTGACTATGTTTTATGTATGAATTCCTTTTATTAACTTGCAGTATAAACGCCGCCAGTGATTATCATGAATATCAGTATCATATGTTGCCTTGATGCACATATTTTGTATTGAGTTTTACATGTAATCACAATCACTGGTTGTTTTTATCTCAAAAGCTCAAACAAAGCAAGGCATGGGTAGGTTTCGCTAAAAGACCATAAAAAGCAATTGAGCACGGCTTTGTGAATAGCATTGTACAATCTAGTGTCTTATTTTAAATGGAAATACAGGTATGATATACTGTGATATATATTACTGTGGGTATTATTAGCTTATTGAAGCTAATTGATGAAAGGTGTCTTTAAATAACAACAAGGAATCTAAAAGGTTAGTCAAGAGAACATAGTTTCTTTTGAGTACTTCTTTAAATGCACTTATAATAGAAATTTATAACTTTTCAATTTGGACACCTATAATTTGGACACCTTTTGTTGAACACTTGGTGTGTAATCCTATTCGCTTTTAATGAAGTCAGAGTGAACACCTGTGCATGCCAGGCAGGGCATGTGAGAAAGTTGTCAGTGACTTTGGGTTAAGTAGTGGTCTATGGTTCCTCTACTACTATCAACTGCCTAGTTATGATTACCCTCTATATCAAAAACACATTTTCAGGAGAAGTCACTGGTTCCTGCTGACTCTTCTCCAGTCATTTTCGTTATGCTTGAAATGAGATGAAGAACCAGCTCTTAACATTTCACAACAAAAGTATTACATTACAACAGTTATCAACACTTTAATAGATAGATAAAAAATAGTATACCACTAACTAACTTCAAATGTGTTTTTATATCGTGGCATACGCAAGTAAATAATTTTCGAAAATGTGACCTAATCACGGTCGACGAATGACATATGCGGGACTGTGCTCTATTAATAGCCATGAGCGGCGATAAAACAAGATGCAAATACACCCACAGTGGTGTAAAAGATACCTAATTCGGTAATGTGACAAAATTATGAATATTTCTTTCAATAGAAATATTTTTAAAACTATTTACAATTTTGATAAAGTTAAAGTTGAAGTTTTATTCAATCAAATAACTTGCAAAAGTTAATTTGGTCAACTACTCTAAGCACATTACTGTACTCCAATCTACCTATATAAGTAGCATCATTCACTTCCTTAGGTCAAGCACAATCAATGGGTGTTGCGCTCTCCCCGTCTCCCTCCCGATTTGTCATCAGATCGGGAGCGCGAGGGGAATGCTATTTTTGGGTAAGGGTGTGTCGGTGGTTCGCCCCCATACCCTCCACTGACCTGGACCACGGCATTGCCAATGACTGCTAGCTGTATCTCGACCCTGTCCGAATTTGAGTCCCTGCTGGGGCATGAAAGATTGATACTTTACACTTGAAACCAAGCGGCGGATTGGTTTCCCTATCATCCACACCTACTTACATGCGCCCTAGCAGCAACTTGGCAGAAAAACTGACCAAAAATGAAAATTCTAAATTTAGGTTTTAGCGTGTTCCTGGACGGCAGCGTAAGCAGGGTCTACCAACTGCAAGATCGCATTAGCATGCGATACCATCACTACCCTAACCCCGAGAATACTCATAGCATTAAGAAATTACGAACAAATATGTAAATTTAACTGAATGACCAAAGTTCGTAGAGGATAACTAGGACGACTGCAAATGACATGAGCTTCAGCCGGTTTAACATCTCATTTATCAATTTCATATCCGTTATCCGAGCTTTTTGAATTTTTGGTACATAAGTTAGGTAGCCCTAACTGTGTGGTCGCAGGGATATCTGTACCGTGGCCTGCCGTGTGGACCACGGCGTTGCCAATGACTGCTAGCTGTCTCTCGACCCTGTCCGAATTTGAGTCCCTGCTGGGGCATGAAAGATTGATGCCTTAGACTTGAAACCAAGCGGCTGATTGATTTCCCTATCATCCACACCTACTTACATGCGCCCTAGCAGCAACTTGGCAGAAAAACTGACCAAAAATGTAAATTCCAAATTTAAGTTTTAGCGTGTTCATGCGCGGCAGCGTAAGCAGGGTCTACCAACTGCAAGATCGCATTAGCATGCGATACCTTCACTACCCTAACCCCGAGAATACTCGTAGCATTAAGAAATTACGAACAAATATGTAAATTTAACTGAATGACCAAAGTTCGTGGAGGATAACTAGGACGACTGCAAATGACATGAGCTTTTTGAACTTTTGGTACATAAGTTAGGTAGCCCTAAGTGTGTGGTCGCAGTGATATCTGTGTGCTCTAATATTTATTTCATTAAAATAATTGCCAAACGAAAGAAAAGGATTCCTCTAATTCCTCCACCTGTTACAACTGCCGAAATACGCCCTACCCGCAATTTGGCAGAAAAAACTGACAAAAAAATGAAAATTCCAAATTCTGGTCTCAACGAGTTCCTGATCGGCAATATAGGCAGGGTCTACCAACTGCAAGATCGTAGTTCGTGTAGAATGCGATACCTTCACTACCCTACCCTGGAGAATACTCGTAGTTTCATTAAAAGAATTGCCAAACGCAAAAAAAAAGGATTTCTCTAATTCCTCCACCTGTTACAACTGCCGAAATACGCCCTAGCTGCAATTTGGCAGAAAAAAACTGACAAAAAATGAAAATTCCAAATTCTGGTCTCAACGTGTTCCTGAGCGGCAGCATAGGCAAGACAATATTGACAAACAAAATTTTTTCTTTATATGTTTGGCCATAATATTCATTTTGAAATGAAGTCTTTTTAATCCAATTTTTGAAAAACAAGTCACATAGTTTTCGCATCTGCGTTACACCGGCTTGGTCTACTGCGACTGCTACGACGTGCATTGTCGAGCATGTTTGTGGTGAAAGATCTCAATAAAAACGAAAGGAATATTTTCCAAACTTCTGTGAACAATATATGCGTATATATCGCTGCCAAAGATAATATTTGAGTTTGTGAACGACAGCCATTTAATCGCGAAATTTATCTGAAAGGACTAGGTAGAACTACATCGAGGACATGATGAGCACCCATATTGACAGTGACGTCATTAGACTGCAAAGCATGCCGGGAATGCTCGAATCTGACTGGGATCTAAACTCAAGCGATGCGAAGACGCCCAAGATATAACTAGAATTAATCATGAGTGATGTTGCAATCAGATATCTAGGTGCTCTGAACTTTTTTGTCAATTTGAAATATTTCGGGGTTACTATCTGCAGGGCGGGTACTTTCCAGTTAAGTACAAATTTATAAATCAATAGTTGTTCTTTTGTTTTTATTTTTGCACTTGCACCATTTGAAATTCGCCCAAAGTATGCCTTTATTAGGCAGATATTACATGCACCTGGATGGTAGGGCCTTTTTGTGACTACTGTGAAAGCTTTGACATGTCAAGGGCATCATGTTTGATTGTTAATCCACATTAACCACCTGCATTAACCAATGATTAAAGATAATTGGTTTCGCATCGTTTTTCTAGGGTTGTCCTGCCACTGAAGAATCAGTGATATTAATATTTCATATTTTCCTTTGAATGTAACTCCATACTCTGAGTGCAATTTAACTGCCAGCAGACTCCCCGCAGGGCTTGTTTAATCTAAATATGGCAGAAAAAGTGATGATAAGCAAAATTCCAACTTGTAGATGTTCAAGTTGAATGGTTATATTTCATTTCCCATGTATAAGACCACATATATTTTCACCGTTGTATGCTTGGAAAGGGGCTTTTATTTGTAAGATATCTGCGAAATAAGATGGTGCAAGTATGGAATGGACTATGTTATATATCATGGATTGATATCCATGTTATGGTGTGAAAAAACAAGGAAAAATATAAGAATAAAAATATATTTATACGAAATATAATTCTTTTGTCCTTCTTGTATGCCTCATTATTTGAACGGCATGGTCATGAGATTTGATTTTGATAGCACTAAGATTACACTCAGTGCCAATTATCATAGAATAACTAGCATGAAATGTACGATCCTTAAGTCTGACGGCAGATCAGTCAAAGTCAAATCCTGTATTTGACTGTATTACCCCCGTGAAACGAAGGTTGTTATTGTCATTATAATTATTATTATTGTTTTTTTTATCATCATTATTATAATTTGTCTTGTTTTGGGAGAACAATTTTTATAATCAAAATTCTCTTCACTTTAAGCAATTATGTCTCCACAAGCTGCTGATGTATGTAATAAGCTGAAATATAGCCAAATTTGGCTAATAAAACCCAGCCACCCAAATGCGGCACCATACTCTTGTGCACTCTAGACTTGGTAGTTCAAACAAAAGAGGCTTATGCTAACCACTTCAGAACTACTTGTTCTCTAAATACCAGGAAAATAGCTAGCGACATCTATCGGACAAAATAAACACTAAAATCGACTTGAGGAAAAACGTTTTAATATCCAAAAAATTACCACAATTACACAATATGGCTACAATTTCTATAAGTTTTAGCTTAGATGACCAAACACACTTTTCTTCATCCAAGGTTTTAGATGGAATCAGAACACTTTATTACTTAATCATGCAGGGGCTATTCACTGCGACAACATAAAAACAGTGGCTACTGGCCATGCGTTTCATATGACTAACCACAATGATGTTGAAACATATAAGCATAGAATTACTATCAATTTACTACGGAATTGACAACTAGTATTGCAGCGTTGTCTTGAGGTAATTGAGAGATTGTCACTAGTACTATATGTTAACACAAAATTACGAGGAAATAACTCACGAGAGAATGCTGATAACCCTTGTGCTGCTGGTGGCTAATTTGGCCAATACAAAATGATGAGAAAAATCTAGAGAATGACTGAAATCCTGGCACATGGGTACACATCTGAGAGTTCTTGACGAGAGCTATCCAATAGATACTAACATGACACGGGATAGATTGTTTTTAAAAATCTTTTCGTCCTTGTGGTTGGACGAAAGTAGCCTTAGAATTAGAAGGGTTAAAAATAGATGTAAAATGAGGGTTATGAGCATTTAACGTATATGTTCATAACAGAATTACATATAGTGTTACATGGAACTATATCAGCTGTAAACAAGATATTTATTTCATTCTAACCCTTCCAATACTAAAGCTACTTCCGTCCAAAATACAAGGATCTCATATGAGTACCCATATGCCAAGATTTCAGTCATTTTCCCACCTTTTCTGCATCATTTTGCAATGGCAAAATTAGCCACCAGCAGCATATGTGTTAGAAATAGATGTAAACTCAGGATTATGAGTAAATAATGTAGACGTTCACAACACAATTTGCACATAGTTTTACATGGAAGCATATCAGTTGTTAATAATTGATTTATTTTATTTCAAAGATCCTTTAGTTTTTATTGCTTACTTATCAAATGTGACCATCATTATCACATTTGTGAGTTGTATTCTCCGCAAGTGGGTAATGTATAGCAATCAACATTTATGTTCGCTACGTAAGTACTCTTAGTAGTACAAGGGAGTAATATATGAGATAGATCGAGCAACTCTATCGTCGGGTATGCCGTTGTTTACATTCTGAGATTGATAGACCATACCCACGATAGAGAAAGCCCCATACAAAACTTTTCCACCTCGCCCAAAAAACTGGGCGCTCACATTTCTAGCCCAGTCTGGCCATCCAAACCAACTGAATTCGTTTCCTACCTTGGTAATTTACGTTGTGACGCCTTTACAGCACTCAAATCTGTCCAGAGTGCGAGAAATGAGAGCTTTTTGGCTGGAAGCGATAATTTTCACCGTTTCCTTACCGCCATTGAATTCGAGGTATGACTAGTCGAGCAGCACACGTGTGAGAAGGTGATAGGTTTGATACGGGAAATGATGGACCGTGCTGCTCGACTAGTCATGCAATTGATATTTGAATGACAGGGGTGAATTCCAAAACGGCGCTACACGCATACCAATCAAATCAATTATGTCCACATAAGTAAGAGACTAAAATGAATCTAAGACGTTCGGGTCGTAAGTTAGGTCACGGAGAAATAAACTGTTTTGACCAGTCCCTTCTAATTAAGGTGATGAGTACCATTGCAAGCCAGTTAAAAGCCCTGTCCCAAAACACACCTCAAAGCAGCATAATCCTATAACTAGGTGTATCTCCAGGTTCCTGAGTGTTATCAGGTAGAGAATATCATCGCCACCTGTCATTATTCAATCCATATTCTGTTTTATTTCAAAATTTACAACTTTTCTTTCAAATAACATATTCTCATTAATTACACAGCTGATGGTTACTGCAGGTTCAGAGTTACTTTAAGGATATATACTTTAAGGATATCATTGACTATGCCCAACAAAAAGCATTTTTTTTGATTTTTTACTGCTGAAGATTTTTACAGGCCATAACGTTGGGAGGTTTCTGGACAATGTGACTTGCATGCGAGTGCCATTATGACTCATACGCCCCAATAGGTGTATACACACTGTCTGGCTTAGGTTATGCGTGCCTATAGAACTCCGTGACATGCGTCGTCTGCAATTATGAGAATACTGAAAATAACTTCGGTAATAATCATATATCCACCAAATATTTGGAGAAGAGTTGTGGGTTGGCTTCTGACTTATATATCACCCTCTAAAAGTTTCCAGAAAATTACCTGGTTATATTGTATTCCATGTGTGAAAGGAGGGAGACTGCTGAAGCTTTAAAATCTTTGTTTCCTGTAATGGCCCGAAAATATGAAGTATGTATTTTTTTGAATTAATTTTTTTTTGGAATAATGCGTGTTTGTCATGCATGTCTGATGTTGATTGGGAGTTGGAAGAGCGGAAAAAAACTTAAGGGTAGGGAGTTTTTAAGAATAAAACTTGTTAGGGTAAGTTTACAGGAAACAAACGACTTTTTAGGTCCTATGGATATCTGTGTACAATTTCACGTTAAGAAATATTGCGACAACCCCTAAAACCCCCCCTAAAAATCCTTTGGTATTTGCTCTTTCAAAAATGACTTAGTCGAGTTTTGACTAGCAAATTCTGCTTTACATATGTATTCAAAATATTCCTCATGTTAGATATTGATCAAAATAGTATGGACAGTTTAAGCCACTGCAGGCATGAGTTGGTTTAAAAATGTTCTTTCAACTATGAAAAGAAATATTTCAATTGACATAAGGTTCGGAACGTCTCTTATCCAATTGCATTTTTGGTTGGAAATTATGAATGATCATGTGATATGATGTATACTAAGTATATTATGAGACAAAAGTGAGGTTTTGAAAATTGCGATTATGCAAAATGTCATTATGTCATCACTCTATGGGTGGTTCAGTTCTCTCTCCTCAGAAAATGATGACGTGGCGCTCAAACCGTAACTGTAATTTGCATGTGAAGATATGTCAAACTTTCTAAAAAAAAAGCTTTAACAATTGATTGAGGATTTTTAACAATAATCAGGTCTTCTGTATCATTGTTTTATCGCAGAACACCTTAATTTATAGACAAAATAGTTGAGTCGAATTGCGTGATATTGATTTTTAAAAAACTAATTGTTTATTCCAGCTTGTGTTTCTGCTCGTAACTGTGTGAATGTTCTTAATTTCTTATGTTATACTGTGTATTTGAATTCAGAGTATCTAATACGTTTGTTGCCAAATTTCTTTCAAAACTGTATGTATATATATGCCCTGCTTAATATCCTCGGATAAAATGATAACTTATGCCATCGTCGAATATACAAAATATAAGAAAGATGTTTGTGGATGTATGTTTTCTGGCAAAATATGAATAAATGCTGAATTTTACAACATTCTTGGTGTTTTTTCTCGTCTGATTTCAAAACTAGGCTAGTTTTGAGAAATATTTTATTTGGTGAATACGTGTATAATTCAGTTACGGTACCAACATTCCCTTCAATTGGTTATTTCCACAAACTGTAGTCATGGTATATTTGTCCCAGCAAATAACTACATAGATTATCACATCTAAAGCTCATTATATAATTCCGTATGACATGCAATAAATCCTATAAGTGCCAATTTGTTTGATCTAGAGGACAATATTCAACTCAAAATGCCTTAAGACACAATAGAAAGAAATGGGCGTATCATTATATTTTTTCTGCTATCACTGTGATGTCATCAAACCTGATCTAATGCACTGTTGCGTGGCTGTGTTATATTTTGGATTCGTCTCGTTACTCTTTCTGCAAAATTAAACCTTATGCTGCTGGTGGCTAATTTGGCAAATACCAAGTGATGAAAAAACTTGGAAAGTCACTGAAACCCTGGCAAATGGGTACTCATCTAATAGTACTCATCAAGAGCTCTCCAATACATACCAACAGGGCAGGGCTTAAAAGTTTTTCAAAGTTTTTGTGCCTTTGACAAAAGTGACCTCAGCATCGAAAGGGTTAAAGTTTAAACGAGACTTGGGTCATATATTAGGTACGGGAGCTCTCTCTCTCTCTCTCTCTCTCTCTCTCTCTCTCTCTCTCTCTCTCTCTCTCTCTCTCTCTCTCTCTCTCTCTCTCTCTCTCTCTCTCTCTCTCTCTCTCTCTATATATATATATATATATATATATATATATATATATATATATATATATATATGTATATATATATATATATATATATATATATATATATATATATATATATATATATATATATATAGATAGATAGATAGATAGATAGATAGATAGATAGATAGATAGATAGATAGATAGATAGAAAGAGAGAGAGAGAGAGAGATTTAATTTATACACGCCGAGTGTGTATAAAGGAGAATCTTGATCACCTGGCGGACAAAAGTGGAACTGCACTTTGTGGACACTTGACTACTAGACCCCTCACCGTCCACGACTGGTGAGGCCGACTTTGGATGCACACACCAGGAGTGTATAAACGGCACTGTAAGTACTATTCAAAGTCTAAAGTGGAAGATTTATTAAGTAAATGTTCAAATTGAGTGATTTCCTGCTATGATTTAATTTTTACACGCCGAGTGTGTATAATTAAGGAGAATCTTGAGCACCTGGCGGACAAAAGTGGAACTGCACTTTGTGGACACTTGACTACTAGACCCCTCACTGTCCACGACTGGTGAGGCCGACTTTGGAAGCACACACGAGGTGTTTTGTCTTATGTCTAGGTCCCTTGGGTAATAACAAAAGGAAGTAAAGGAAAGGGACACTCATAGGGTAATTGACCTTGTCCAATTGGCATTACACATCTAGATCCCATGAGACACATTGTAGTAAACACAGGAAATGTCTATCAGTACTGGGATCATTAATCATCTTCATTTCCTTTAATATTGGTTCAAAGTCGTAGGAATTTGCATACCTAAACATCTTGAATGTGATTTAGAGCAGTGAAATATCTACCTTCTAGACAGAAACACTGGCACCTAATACACCACTAAGCTGCTTGCCACCCAATGACACTGACCACAGCAGCAAGAGTTGTAGAACGATTCAAAATGTCGGCGGCCATGAATCAGAGGAGGTGCTATTCACTAATTGCAATTTTAGATTTCTCCTTGTGTGGAGCTCTAGGGCTTCCCTGTATATGACAGATGTTGAGCTATGTCCATGAACTTACATATAAACCTATGATTTGTTCTTCCCCAAGTTCCCCTTTAAATATCGATAGAAAATCCATATCGGAAAATCCATCTGCTTTACAGTCAATCCAGTCCATTGACCTTGAGAAATTTCGTTACATGATCATCATAGGATTAACCCATTCATGGCGGGAAATTTCCATGACAGGTGTCGTCTGGACCCGCAACACTTTTAGAAATAACTCTTGAATTTTGCATAAATTCACAAAAAGGTTGAAGAGGAGTGAATGGTTTTGAATTTCCTTAAATTTCTCTTTGAAATATTTTCCAAAAAATGCTCTCATTAAAAAGTTATCGCAAAAAAGAATACGCGTGTTGGCGCGACGGGCGTATGGGGGTTAAAATTGAAAAATCGCGGTCTGTGATTGACGGCCGACATTTGAGCACGATGGATCAATGCGTATCAGAAGCATTCCTGCCGGCGAGACTTGTGCAACACTCACACTCAGTGCCATCTAAGGATATCTGCTGCAACTACTCTTCTGAGCTCTCGGCCTGCATTCTGTACAACCTGGGCGCTAGAAATAGGGCTGTATTATTTCTACATTTACTGTTATCGTTTATTGTTAACAACTGTGTTAATTATATTAATTGCTTGTAATTTTCTTTCAACAACATCTATTGTTAACAACTGCATTCTATACATCCTATGCGTTAGGAATCGGGCTGCATTACTTTTACATATACTGTTAACATATATTGTTAACAACTATGCTAATCATGTTAATTGTTTGTAATGCTCTTTCAACATATGTTGTTAACACCTTTAGTTAACAAATAAGATGTAATATAATGTGCACTTATGGTGGAATTCACCCCTGTCATTCAAATATCAATTGCACTTTCAAGGAATGTAGTATATCCAGCCACGTACATAGACCAAATAGCACAGCGAGTCATTTTTCAAAAGGGAATATGTGAATAATAAGCTACCAAAGCAGCTTTGGATCTGGCAGTGCGCGAAAATTTCTATCCGCAAATGAGTAGGAATTAAACGTCCATTTACCCTTCTCTCACTCTTTTAGCAATTTCCAAATATCAACACAAAGTTTTAAAATAATTTAATAGGTGGCGCTCTGAGCAAAGAATCGCGAAGCCAATCTATTTTTCGCGGCCAACACATTTTAGATGCTACGTAGTCCATGATACCCTGTACTTAGCTAAAGCAAGGTTGATTCAGATTCCCTTTGGATTGGCCAATCACGGATTAGCCTAGAAAATATCCAGCATTTTAACTTTGTTATCCAACATTAACCCAACAAAATTTGATAAATATTCAAAATATGAAAGACCAAGTGTATAGCAATAAGCAATTATCACATCTATTTACGATCAGTTCCTCAATAGCTAGGCCGGAAAGCGACTCCGTTTACCACTCTTAGCTACTGTGGACCAACCACTGACCTCAGGGAATGTACGATATATGACATTCCGCATAGTTTAGCTTTTGTCCGGTGAAATGTCAAAAACACATATATTGGTACCACATTTGCTTGCCTTCCACCAATCAGAGGCCTCGAAAGTGCAGGGTCATAGGACTTGTACCACTGTTGCTTGCCTTCCACCAATCAGAGGCCTCGAAAAGTGTAGGGTTATAGGACATAACCCACACTTTTCAAACCTTTGTTCTCTAAGCTGCCTAAACCCAAAGGTGTTACCCAAGGGTATACTTTTCTCGGCCTGTGATTGGTGGAAGGCAGTCAACTGTGGTACAAGCCACATAGACTCCTCGGAAGCTGTGGTGTATGGGATACCCTTGGGGTTACTCGGCTTCGCCTCGTAACACCTTGGGTATATCCCATACACCACAGCTTCCTTGGGGTCTATCTATCACATAACCCACACTTTTCAAGCCTTTGTTCTCTAAGCTGCCTTAACCCAAAGGCGTTTTACCCAAGGGCATTTAGCAAGAGAGAGTGCTCTTCCAAGCTATTCTCGGCCTGTGATTGGTGGAAGGCAGTCAACTGTGGTACAAGCCATATGGACTCCTCGTAACCCGTGGGTGTATCCCATACACCACAGCTTCCTTGGGGTCTATCTATCACGTTAGATGTTGGTTTGGGCCGGGGTGCTTATATAAAGCCGAGCTGTTCTCGCTCTGTGGTTGGTGGAAGGCATCCCTCCCATGCAAAAGTTATTTAGAAACTTAGAAACGTGGTGAATGTGATATTCATTTGACGTATATTGATGCCATATCCTTTACACTGAAACCAGATATCGACGAGTGATATCCGTTGTATGATATGTATCCATATATCGACTAAATTAGGGACGTAATTTTGAACAGCCGGCAACTTGGTATTAGGAGACACCGTGACACATTGTCTGGGATCCTTATTAAGAAGGGACTGGTCAAAACAGTTTATTTCTCCGTGACCTAACTTACGACCCGAACGTCTTAGATTCATTTTAGTCTCTTACTTATGTGGAAATAATTGATTTGGTTGGTATGCGTGTAGCGCCGTTTTGAAATTCACCCCTGTCATTCAAATATCAATTCCACTTTCAAGGAAAGTAGTATACTCGTCCAGCCAGATCGACGGTCTCGTGCGCGGCTGGGAAAGGGTTAAAAGAAGTTTATATGGGTCACAGACCACTCAGACATCATCCTTCTCCTGCGGGCACACGTAATGACAGGTAAACGTACACGGCTGCGAAATATTCTGACACACTCGGCTATGACGGATTCAGCTTACTCGGATTGTCGCATTCCTCGGACACAGTTCTGATTCACTCCACACTGAAAATAAGTATGCATACAAGTCGGATTTTGAAAAGCGCAGATATTTCCGTCCGAGATATGCGAGTTGAACGGAAAACCTCCGATACCGTGTATCTTTCAAGACCACCCTCTCCAACAAACTTCATAGAGTCTAGATTTTTACTTGACGACTCTCTCTTTATCACAGATAATACATGTTTTTACGCAGTGTGTGTGCAGCGCGCAGTATCTCACCTTGGGAGAACCGCATTCATCATATAGGTAGTCAGAATCGCTGGAGCGTGCAGACGACCCCAAAAAGGACACGGCAGAAGTCTGCCTTTGATAACCTTGGAAGGGTCTGTTGTGAAAATCCCTAGGTGCTGATCGACCCAGATGAGGACACGGCGCCAGGCGAATATAGCCACTTTTCGTCTGCTTGATGCACACGATCTGTCGATATCGATCATAAATCATTAAATAGGTTAATTCTCAAAAAATATTGGGAGAGGGTTTGTGATGCGAAAATGAATCGAGATGGTATAGTCAAATATTTCTCAAAATACTGCTTTCTAGTCAAGATATCTGAAGACGTGACAGACTGTGTGAATGCCGATAAAGGACTGGCCGCTTGGACGAATATCTAACCCAGTCATGCCAAAAGCAACCTGGTAATATGGAACATTTGCCGCACATTCTGATGAGTTATTAACTTAACAGATCTACCCTTTGAGTAAGACGTGTGTATCTTCCCCAGAATAACAATTCCTCGTGAAAAATGTTGATGGTATTCTCGTATTTGTGAGATAACCCGAATGCTGTCAGACATACGGGTGATTTGTACGTGCAAGCAGCGTAACTTTTAGTGTATATATCCTGTGTCTGGTTAGAATTCTATTGTGCACATAGCGGTTAATGACGCTCCATCTACTCACCGTTATATATGATTTTTTGTGTGCCAAATGCTATGTAATACATATCTTACTAGACCGAATAAAATCCAATAAAATCAAATCATAGTTTGCATATTTCCCAGCTGGAATTGTCCATAGTTGATCAATAAGAGATCTAATGAAAACAATGTGGATCCCCATTAGTTATTTAGAGTGTGTTTTAACTGTCCACAATTGGCCAATAAAATATCTATTTGGAAAGGTGTGTGTCCCCATTAGTTATTTAGAGTGTGTTTTAACTGTCCACAATTGGTCAATCAGATATCTATTTGGAAATGTGTGTGTCCCCATTAGTGATTTAGTGTGTTTGTAAACCAAGTTATATATGTCTGCAGTTGGTTGGAAATACATCTGTAGCAATACACACTAGAGGTCACAGTTGGTCGGAAATACACTTGTAGCAATACACACTAGGGGTGTCCCCTATAATCAAGTAAATAGTTGGTAGTGTGTGTGTGTGTCCCCTGTTGGATTGTCCACAGTCGGTCGATAATATACATTTTTTTAAACACACGTGTGTGTTTCCAGTGGTCCCATTTGTTATGTTATAAATAAATTACTAAAATTCATCAAATCATTTTCATTTTCTCAGGGAATGATGCTTAATTCAATAACATTCATTTCTGTGAATTTTAGGCCTCTAGTATATAGAATACTAGGGGTCCCCAATTAGGCCGTTAAAGTCAAGGGTACCCATTTGTACCTGTAACCGATAAGTGGAGTCCTCTCTTAGTTGTGATATATATTTATTTGTTCCTTAAATCCAATACAAGTAGTCTTATGCTTCCATGCTCCCTCTCTCTACTCTCTGTCCCTCTCTCTACTTCTCTCTCTACTTCTCTGTCCCTCTCTCTACTTCTCTTTACCTCTTTCTCTACTTCTCTCTTTACCAGCCACCAGGCCCGCTATTTAAGGGGAAAGGAGTTGGGCCTACATGTGGACATGAGCCAAGGGCCCATTCCACATGCCAACTCCCTTCTTCCTTCCTCAGACTTTCTGGGGCCTACATTGTACAAAACCCTAATTACTATTTAAACATTATTATTTTACTAAAAACCAAGTCTACTAATTAGCAACACTTGGCAACCAAAGGGCTCTGTACTGGCTGGCAAAGCCAAGACAATAGACAGAGATATTTAACCTTACTCTTGCCCCAGAGTACCCTGCCTGGTTACATCACTCCCATGGTCAAAACAAAACTTTTGTTTACACTAAAAGTTTTGACCAGAGAGCAGAACCCACAGCAGAGTACTCGAGTGCCATTGTTTCAAAATTCAAAGATCATGGACCCGCAAGTCCATTCACATATATATGAAATATGTCTTTGATAAAGGAAATATAGAAAGCCAGATACTGCAGCAAAAATGTCGATAGTCAGTGGCAGCTGCTGCTCTCTGTAGTAATAAACAATAATGTTTTAAAAACATGCATTAAGTATATGTTTGTATATATGAGAATATAATGTTATATATAGCAAGAATCAACACAGTCATTACCAACCTTTTTCTGTACCTCATAGCTCAATTTGTTCACATATTGAAATAGTCACCCGCTAACTATGAACCGTTTAATCCAAAATGGCGAAATTAAAGTAAAATTTATTTTTTTTCAAAAAAAAAATAAAATCTTTTTTTTTTCCAGAATTTCTTTTTTTTTTTTCAAATCTTTTTTTTTCAATTTTTTTTTTTTTTTTTTTTTTTCAATTTTTTTTTTTCAATTTTGTTTTCCAAAATTCTTTTCTTCCAAAAATTGAAAACTTCTGGAACTTAGTTTGGCCACTAAGGGGTTAATTCTCAATCAACTATTTCAAAACACTAGAATGGACTTCATCCAACACATACAGGATGCACTGACAGCCTTAAGAAAACAATGTACAAGCAAAACAAACCCTATTCTTTGCTTTGGCAAGTGATATCTATATAATTGGTCTCTGCGTATGTTTTATGAATCAAATTCTAGTTAAGTAGTCTTCTAGCAGAGGAAACAACTTCTAAACCCAGTCCATTTCTCTACGACTAAACACAAATTCCCACCGTATGAAATGTCATTCGATAAAGGATCTTGATTGCTTGAGGATGTATCTTCCGACAGACATGGCGCTTTCACACACAGGATTTATCAAACCACTTGTAAGAGTTCATCAAGTTAACATATTACTTTTGGCATGTCATCTCTAAAATCTATGGATATGTTTGCAACAAAAACGATAGTGGCATTAGCTAGCACAAGATGGCAGGTTGGCAGATACATATTGGTACATTAAAAAAAAAGACACACATTACTAAAGCCCTATTTGATAAATTGTATAGATATACTGTATATATTGTGAACATTTCTATATGCAGCGTTTTGTAAGATGTATTCATATTTGACATCTTTTCAAGCCTGTTTAAATATATACGTACATGTATAATCATCCATGTATCTCAGGGTAAACTTACTTCCGCAAGTATGGTAACTTGAACCCCCTGCAATACAAACCGTTTGTATTGTAGCCCTCAGCTGCAATACAAACAGTTTGTATTGCATACTTGACAATACAAACGGTTTGTATTGTGGAGCTGACAATACAAACCGTTTGTATTGCAAGCCAACTACAATACAAACAGTTTGTATTGCAAGCCAACTACAATACAAACGGTTTGTATTGTCGATGACAATACAAACCGTTTGTATTGTGGGTGGTAACTTGAACCACCTGCAATACAAACGGTTTGTATTGTCTATGGTAACTTGAACCCCCTGCAATACAAACCGTATGTATTGCTGAAATTGAGTGGTTCAATACAAACGGTTTGTATTGTAGGCATTTGTAGCACTCATTACTTTGATGGCATAAGTACCTTGAATGGAAGATGGTGAAAGGTACAGTGCATATTTACAAATATAACTTAGTCAATTATTAAGAAGGCTTAGGAAATACTTTTTCAGGTGTATATCTATTATGATTATAAAACTATATATGTACTTTATTATGATATCAAAACTATCACTTGTGAGTATTTAGCTCTTTTGTGAGGATGTGGTGGCTCTGAAAAGAGCCGTTGGGGGTACATGTATGACTGATACATGTATTAGTTGCGGCTAGGAATTTTTTCTCTGATAGCCTTGTCAACTGTAGACTGCATCTGCAGTGCAACTCAAAATGATGGCAAACCTATGGTGGAGTGTGATGTAATTGCCACCTATGGAGTCACATTAACTGTTACAATATGGACGCAACTAGACTAGAACGCAAGGATTTCAAATGTACCGTTTGCAAATCTACAGTGAAACGCAGACGAAGACGCTGAAAGACTTGATCCAGTGTGCGGGAATCATCATAACAGTGAAGTTTCAAAACTGTTGTCAAAACTATGATGGAAATTTGAAGTTATTTTATGCTTGATCAATGACTGTGCTTAGCCCATCAGTTATTGATTATAATCCATTGTATAAGGTGTAATTGTCTCAGCTACCCACCTAGTTGTGCTATTGGTACAAGCTATTATGTATATGCTTTCTTTAGATAGTCTTACACATGCTATGATATAAAAACAAAGTGTGGACTTGATCCAGTGAGAAGAAATCATCACAACAGTGAAGTTTCATTATAATCCATTATGTAAGGTGTAATTGTCCCAGCTACCTAGTACCTTGTTGTACTATTGTTACAAGCTATTTATTTGTGTTTTATTTGTTGTCTCTAGTCTTATACAGACTATGACTTAAATACAGGAAGTGTCGGTTAATAAATTAACCATTATATGATCCTCCAGTCACTAAGTAAAACAAGTTTCAAAGCATTATAACCATGTTCATTGTTTTGAATTATGATCTGAATAAATTATCGAATTTGAATTAATTTTGTCTATTTATTTACCACACATGATATTTCATCCAGTCAGTCACATCACAATACATCCAGTTTGTATTGCAGTGCTGACTCATAGCGACAATACAAACCGTCTGTATTGCAAAGCCCTGATAAATCTGAGTCAGGCCGACAATACAAACCGTTTGTATTGCAGCAGTTCACTCAAAAGCACAATACAAACCGTTTGTATTGCAGGAGGCTAGGGGGTTCAAGTTACCATATTTGCCTTACTTCCCTGTTGTATATATACATAATTTCCTTGACTTAGTTGAGTTAGTATTCTTCTGGGTACAACCATCCAGTTATCATAGGGGAAACTTAACAACCCTGTAAATCATCACATTGAAATATTCTTGACTTTGCTAAGTCAGTATTCACTTTCTGGGCAAAATCATCCAGATAATACAGGAGAACGTAACCTCCCTGTTACTTATCAATAAGTAATATTCTTAGGTTTTATAAGTCAATATTCATTTTCATGTTAAATTCATCTAGACAATGCAGGTAAAAATTATTTCCCTGTTTTGCAATCGACTTATTTCAATATGGAACTGACGTCTCTGATATAGTACAGAGAGCGTATATAGTTCAGGTCTATCCATGTAGACAACACATAATCATCATCTCATTAATCAGCTTTTCAGTAATTGAATACATTGAAATGCAATGGATAAATCTGCATTCCTGGTCTGTAGTCCGTCAGGCCATAAATCATCATGCCTGAAATACTTCTACATATATTCATTTATATTCAAATGTATTGCTAATAACTAATAACGTTCACTAATAACATAAAATGGTTATATATTTGTATGTAAGGACAAATAGATGGTTATAGGAAACATGCATATATAATTTGAAGACGGGTCATTCTATTATCAGTGCTGTTCTGATGTATCAGTGAATAACCTTCAAAGATTTGTTGTTGAACCATTTTAAGTACAAACAACTTTGATAACATAATTTTGGTAGGTAAGACCACATATACCAACACCAGTCATCTTTTGTGCATCGCCAACCAATTTTTGAATAAGACATTGAACCTTAGTAATATGTTAAGAACTTGAATAAAATCTTACTCACTGAAAGTCTTTGTCTTGATCAGAAAACCAATGTCCAATGGAAGCAAAATTGTCCTCTAGTCTGCTTCTTCTTGTTGGTCTGTTTAACTGATTTTGATTTGATCAATGTTTTTTAAAGTCACTGGCATCACAGTATTCTTGACTGCTTGGTTCACAGCTTGTCCTGGTCCAAATGGGATTATGAGTTGATATCCTGTGAAACACTTGATGGGTTACAGCCCTGGTACTGATGTTAGTCACTGAAACAGCTCTGTGGTTGTTGTTCAATCGTCGAATAATCTTTGATGTTGGTGGCTGTTTTCTTATATCTCTTCTGATGTGTGGAAGAACATACAGCAGTAGATTCATGTGTCACAAGGCTCAGTTTATCTGGTGAAATGGAACAGTTTTGGCATAATCTTCCTTGTGTGCTCCCTGGTCACAGTTTTGGTATTATCATCTTGGTGGAAGATTTTTGGTGAAATATGTCTATGGCCTTTGGTTGCAGCAACGATGTAATTGTAGTAGCTTCATTATTCCATCAGGCTTGGGGCGTTTGGTTGCAGCGTCAATGTAAACGACAGGTTGCTACATCAGGTTCGAGGCGTCTGGTCACGGCACCAATGTAATCGATAAGTTGCGTCATAGTTTCATCAGGTTCGAAGAGCTGGTCACGGCACCAATGTAATCGATAAATGGAGTCCTCTCTTAGTTGTGATATATATTTATTTGTTCCTTAAATCCAATACAAGTAGTCTTATGCTTCCATGCTCCCTCTCTCTACTCTCTGTCCCTCTCTCTACTTCTCTCTCTACTTCTCTGTCCCTCTCTCTACTTCTCTTTACCTCTTTCTCTACTTCTCTCTTTACCAGCCACCAGGCCCGCTATTTAAGGGGAAAGGAGTTGGGCCTACATGTGGACATGAGCCAAGGGCCCATTCCACATGCCAACTCCCTTCTTCCTTCCTCAGACTTTCTGGGGCCTACATTGTACAAAACCCTAATTACTATTTAAACATTATTATTTTACTAAAAACCAAGTCTACTAATTAGCAACACTTGGCAACCAAAGGGCTCTGTACTGGCTGGCAAAGCCAAGACAATAGACAGAGATATTTAACCTTACTCTTGCCCCAGAGTACCCTGCCTGGTTACATACCCTCTTACAAGACTGTGTGTGTATGTGTGTGTGTATGTATGTATGTATGTATGTATGTATGCATGTATGTCTGTATGTATGTATGTATGTATATGTATGTATGTATGTATGTATGCATGTATGTATGTATGTATGCATGTATGTATGCATGTATGTATGTATGTACTTATGTATGTATGCATGCATGTATGTATGTATGCATGTATGTATGTATTATGTATGAATGAATTATGTGTGTGTGTGTGTGTATGTATGTATGTATGTATGTATGTATGTATGCATGTATGTCTGTATGTATGTATGTATGTATATGTATGTATGTATGCATGTATGTATGTATGTATGCATGTATGTATGTATGCATGTATGTATGTATGTACTTATGTATGTATGCATGCATGTATGTATGTATGCATGTTTGTATGTATGTATGTATGCATGTATGTATGTAGGTATACTAGTATATGTATGTATGTATGTATGTATGTATGAATGCATTCATGTATATATTGAATGTCTACCTATCTGTATGTCTGTCTGTCTGTCTATCTGTATGTATGTATGTATGTGTGTATGTATGTATGTACTTATGTGTATGTATGTATGTATGTATGTATATTCCCAAAATATTTTAGGGATAAATGAATGTGCATTTTATCACAATGAAGTATTCTGCATTAGTATTTGAATTTAGACATGGCAGGCCATCATATTGTCGAATGAGTCACTGGCAACTTCCTCGCGCCGAATTCAAAACCAGAACCATTGGCAGTGGAGAGAGACAGCGGGTATCCAATGCGCAATACTGAAGCCATTGGGTTAACGCGGTAATTGGAATCTATTCGCCTAGAAATATAGCCAGTCTGAATGACATCTTTTGGAATAATTGAGAATCTCTTCTTAGCATGTCTCAGCATTGGATTTCTACGCAGGATTAATTTTCTCAAACTTATGCGACGTCAAAGAATCGATATCCGTCCAATAATTGACCGTTACCATGGATGCAGACAACAAGTCAAAACACGCGAGATTAAAAGCAAAAACGAGATCGTCGTCGAGAGGTCACAAGCGTGTGACAAGTCAATGAAAATGCAGCTCTTGTATTCGTTTGGCAGAGTAAAGGGACATTACAGTGTACACAATAACAGAAATCGTGAAAGGGAAAAGAAATATACTATAATAAAGAATAGGGTCACCCCCCTCTCTCTCTATTTCTTTTTTTTTCAATTATCCACACGTACTGTAATCTTAAAACAACGAAAAAAATAGTTTGCCCAAAGAAACTCTCTCTCTCTCTCTCTCTCTCTCTCTCTCTCTCTCTCTCTCTCTCTCTCTCTCTCTATATATATATATATATATATATATATATATATATATATATATATATATATATATATATATATATATATATATATGTGTGTGTATATATATATATATATATATATATATATATATATATATATATATATATATATATATATATATATATATATGCCCCTCTATATTTGAGGGAACTGTTAGTAAAACAAGCCAATACAAGGCCTCTAAGATCAAACACTAAGAACATAGTACAGATACCACACACTATTTTGAAAACATTGCTATTTCGAAAGGAGTTTATTTGACCATCTGGACCATGACAACTGTCCACTGACTTTCTTTAAAGCGCTATTGAACATTTTAGGTGGAAAGGGCGCTATATCAAATATCAATTGTTATTATTTTTTATCATTATATATATATATATATATATATATATATATATATATATATATATATATATATATTATATATATATATATATATGTATTATATATATATATATATATATATATATATATATATGTGTGTGTGTGTGCCTATATCATATGTGTATTGGCATGTGCCACTATTTGGATTATCGTAATGCGTGATTTTCGGCCAAACTGGGTCTTATTTCCTAGGGAGAGCTTTTCATTAAATATTCATAAAGTTACTCAATTGCAATCAACCCTTAGTTGTTTCAGGCGGGCATAAATACATGTTCCTACGTGTAATCTTAATCAATAGGGATTATAGACAGAGTTTAGAGTTCAGCCTTTGTGGCATTCATGCAGTTAGATAGCCTAGATACTAGCCGTTTCATCAAGTAGACAGCAATGAGTCAATGCCATTGCATCAATTATCTTGACAATGCAGCTTTAGACATTCAATATAGAAAGACACCGTAATGCGACCAAACTCAACGAATTAGATAACGAGAAGAGGGTATTGTTACTTATACTATCAGCCGATTGACTAAAATGAACCAAACGGATGAGGAATACGGTCCTGGTCAAAGCACAAACATAAGGAACAGTACAGAAATGTAGTGGTTGTAAAAGGTCTCGCACTCATAATCGAAGAATGGCCTGTTGTCTGGTCATTTAGTTTATACTTTAGCCAAAAGAGGGGCCTCTCTCTCTCTCTCTCTCTCTCTCTCTCTCTCTCTCTCTCTCTCTCTCTCTCTCTCTCTCTCTCTCTCTCTCTCCGAACACATGCATACATACATACATACATACATACATACATACATACATACATACATATATGTATATATATATACGCGTATAAGTATATATATATATATATATATATATATATATATATATATATATATATATATATATATATATATATATATATATATATATATATGTGTGTGTGTGTGTGTGTGTGTGTGTGTGTATAGGTATATATTTATATGTACTAAAACACTGAGCGGTTTGGCATCAACCAATGAAATAGAAGAAGCTAGGTATTGTATAACACGCAGAAACGCATCCCGTGGGAAAGGTAGCCAGTCAATGGGGCGTAACGTAGAACCATTAGTGTGACGGGCACTGGACCTTTAGATGCCTTCAACATAACAGGACCAAAGTATACCACAGCACAGTGTATTTTACCATGGACGCGGACGGCAGGGAATCGTCGCAGGGTACGAGATCAAGGCCTAAGTTGGCTCAGTGAGTACGCTTAATATTAATTATGCATCTTATCATCCAGATGATGCTATTTCTCGTATATGAATCAACATATATATGTATGCAAGCATACATGCATGTGTATGTATGTATGTATGTATGTATGTATGTTTGTCTATATCCGAGTCCATGGATGTATCTACGAAGGTACGTACGTATGTATGTATGTATCTATGTATGCATGCACATACTTTAATCATATAGTTGTATGTTAGTTACATCAACTATATTGATAACAGTTTAAGGCTCCAAGAAATCGTTCCATATTGGAGAGAGAGAGAGAGAGAGAGAGAGAGAGAGAGAGAGAGAGAGAGAGAGAGAGAGAGAGAGAGAGGCCTAAACTACTAGGCTGTCGTGTGTATTTTTTCTTGTCTTGAAGTGTTTCTGTTACCAGGCACCAAGTGGTCAAGGTGGCCAGAGTGGCCAGGCGAATAGAACACTCAGTTTGAGTACGGAACCTAAAATTCCTAGAGATTGGAAAACCATGTAGTTCTATCTGTTTACCATTGCAGTTACTGTACAACACACTGCTTGGTCAACACAGAAGTGAATGTCAACCATTTAGAGACCAGGACAGGAGCCAAGTCTCGACAGAGAGATGTCCAACTCCAAATGCACATATAGGCTCAGTCAAGTGGAATAGTTGCTTTGTATCATTTATGTATGGCAGGGTACTTGTGTTTGCACTTGTTGACCTTCTCCAGGGTATTTTCCCTGTATACAGGGTCATGCATCATTGGATCCAAAACCATGGCGTATCTAGGGTCGGATCCAGGATTTCCAGGATTCATTTTAACACGGGAGTAAATATATATACTTCATTTGTTTTAAGTGCACCTACAGAAAGGTTTAAAAGTTTTAAAACATGAACATCAACATTTTGAAATGTGAGGGGGGGGGGGTGGTGTCCGTCGGCCCCTCATATCCCTTTATATCCGTAACCTATTTATTGCCACAGCTTTCCTAGTCGATCGACATAAAGAAATAATCAAGTAGATTGTGATAGAATTTAAGTAATGCTCGCATTAGACGGGAGCATGCTCCTTATGCTGGACATAGCCGAGATGGCACCAGGGGTCGCCATCTAAATTACCTTTAACCGAGGAAATAGTGAGCAAGTATAAACTGATTTAGGGAAGACCCAGTTTTGAATTGGTATGCTATTAAGATTAGATATAGAAAATTAAGAAGAATTCTAGCTATCATCAATACGGACAGCAAGTATATGAGTTAAGAGCTAGCCGCCTGGTGAGCAAAATTAGAACTAAATAAGTGGACCCAACTTTGAATTTCAATTGATTTGGCAGACTATATGTGTTGACTTAAAAAGTTGAAAATAACCTGTCTTGGCTCAGCCGGGGACAACTCTAATGCTCATTTTATATAATGATGCCATTTGTCCATACCATATACTAGCAGTAGCAAGAAAGTATACATATCACGTTATAGACATCGCTAGGATAAGACTAGCCTAGCTTACTAGAGCTGGCTTATTCTTCACCAACTAGTCATTTTTTTTACTTGTCAAGTCATTATAGTACTTTTCAGATTTGCCAGATGGCAGCACTGCTGAATTCTCTCATGGCTGTTAAGCCATAACAGACATCTGGTGTGAAAATTAAGAACTAAACTGGACTCGGCAAGCACAGTAAAGTTATTAAGACAGCAAGCAATATATACAGAATTACAAATGTATTCAGCCTGGTATCGAGGCTAGGATAATACTATCATCAACAGTAGGTACAGTATAGGTTGGAAGTCGGCTGCATGTTTGAAGATGTCATTGTGGTATTCAGTTTTCACTTTGTACATAAGGTACCAAGTGAAAACTAAACACCACATCATGTCATTGTTCTTTCTTTCTGCCCCATTTAACGCGACACCCGTATGAATGGACAATTAGTGGGGATAATTGTTCTCTACTGAGAAGCTTAGCCGGCACAGGACACTGAAGTGCTGCCATGTACTTACGTGTCCAATGCCAAAACCCTAACACAAAGAGGCTCCCTATGGAGCGAGCTGTAGAAACAAATTTTCTATCATTTTCGGTATTAGATGAGTAAAACATGGATTGGTCGCCAGAGACCAATTACCAAACGACCCATTATAAAACCCAAGTCACACATAAACTCGCTGAATCTAGTCTCAGTGTGACGTTACCTGGAGACAAAGTCCAATGGGGACTCTCGTATTTGCTTACGTTATGGAGGAGGTTGCTTACGCACAAGCGCAGATAGACTTGCTACAAGTCTGTGATTTCTGGCTCTTTCACTGATCTGACTTGAGTTGAATTCACTCCAGTATTAGTTCTGAATAAATCCTCAAGGGGGACACACTTGAGCTCTAGTCTGAATCACATGCGTTCTCAACCGCAACTCAACCGTAACTCATGAAAACAGTGCTTCCATCTATAGTTTGAGAGAGACATCAAACCTACTTAGTATGTATAGTGGTGGGGGCATTATACCTAATACAGTCTGAGAACCAGGCTAAAGCGCAGAACGAACCCCTTGAGCGGTTCTTGTCAATAATACCTGGGCTAGGAGTCATGCCCAGGCTGCTGAGCGAGATCTGCCAGTTGCTGTTCCTGCGATCGACATTTGCGCTTACATGTAGTTATGATCCTCGCCGAGTTTCGGAAATATGCTTATCTTTAAATTGTTTTTTTTATTCATTATCCAACATGTCAGTAAATACGGTATAGGACTATAAGGAGGGCTATAGCTAAAGCACATTAGGGGTAAAAGGAGATCTTGTTCCGAAAGATACACACCTCATAATCAAAGTTGGGAAATACTTAAAGGAGAGATGTTACTCATAACATTACCAACAAACCTCCTTTAAAAATAGTATAATACCATTCTTAATTCCAAATTGTTTGTCAAAAGCATCAAAATCCTGAAGACAATATATAGAGGAACATGTTTGTACAGCAGTGGAACCAGGTTCTCCAAGGCAAATGTCAACACCGTAACACATCTCTACCTAAAGTAAAGACTTTTAATTCCTGCACTGAATGCACGGGCAGACCGGGCATGATACGACCGCACGCCTTACTGCCTCCCACTTTCCTGGCTACATGCAGGCCACTGACGTCGCAGCTGAACGTAACTTTGATAAGCAGCTACGTCGCTGGCCCATTTTTTATATGTTATCCATGGACATTTGTACAACCAGTCGCTGTCATGCGTTCGGTCGACTGGTGCATCATATATAGAAATATCCGGAATTTACTTGAAGAGGAGTTCGTTTCCCAACATAAATTGGAGTCAAACATGGTCATGATATTGCTATTTCTTTTATCCCATTCACGCCTGTAGGGGCCCGAAGGCCAATGACGGTTTTTGGAAACAACAAACCATATATGTGGAATCATAACATTTTTCGGAAATGTTTAAAAAGAAATATTGATCACAATGCAACCCAAATATTTTCTTCAAATACTTTATACGTTTATTACCAAATTAAATAGAATATGGGTTGACAAAGGACGGTTGGCCATGATATTTTCTACCTGATAGCACTCAAGAATCTGGAGTTACACCTTGCTATATAATTATGCTACTGTGGGGTATGTTTTGTGATGGGGCATTTTATTTTAACTAGACGCTAGCGGCTTCCGAAGGGCCCCGCCCTGTTATATAACCGAGAGGTTATCATTAGTATTGGTCCAAGCCACTAGAGGCTTCGAGTATACTACACACAAATCAATGCTACTAACTGCCGGCGGTCGCCAAATCAAAAGTTGCAAACAGCCGGTTTTTGGCAGCGAGTTAATCTATGAAACAGAGCGGCCAAAAATCTAAGTTATGCGTGAGATTGATAGCGTGAAATACTGTATACCGTGTTAATATTGCGGCAGTTTAATTAATGCGTACTTTGCGCACCCATGCAGTCCGCATTTATAAAACTGCGCACTATTATTTGGATATTGGATCCCTATTCTTAAATCGTTCAACACACTGATATGATAGCTTGTCATTCAACATGAAGACTCTTCGCGGCCTCTGCTGGTACTGAGTTCAATTACGATGAAGACAACTCGCACACCCGAGTGTGATCAAACATGCCGGTAATCAGGGTTACTGATTTCAACCAAGATAACACTGTTCGTGGCTGGTGACGAAATAATGATTGCACTTGCCTATAATACTGGCAGCATCTGGCATCCTTAAAGGGCAAATGCACCATCATGATGATTTAGGTTCAAAATGTGCCTATATGTGTCACCTTTCAAATAAGACCACCCGCAAGTCTGTCCTCCTCAGCACTCCTTAGATATGGCTTATGAAAGTTAGTAAAAAAACTAGCCTGAGTCTGGGCATGGAGGCTGACATTATCAGAAGTGGTGCTAATGAAGTGACTGCCAGCCCTGCTTCTGATTGGTTGAGAGATATCAGTTGCAGTCACTTCCAGCCACTGATATCTCTCAACCAATCAGAAGCAGGACTGGCAGTCACTTCATACCACTGATTGTGCTTAATTGTGCTTAATTGGCCTGCAATGTCAGCCTCCATGCCCAGACTCAGGCTAGTTTTTTTTACTAACTTTCATAAGCCATATCTGAGGAGTGCTGAGGAGGACAGACTTGCGGTCGGTCTTATTTGAAAGGTGACACGTATAGGCACATTTTGAACCTAAATCATCATGATGGTGCATTTGCCCTTTAAGGGGCTGGCCGGCTTGAATATAGCAACACCACCCTACCCAAAAGCCGGTTAGGTTGCATACCCTTGGCTCCCTCACACAACTTGATATGGAGGTTATCAATGCGCAATGATTAAACTGCGCATCAAAGGCAGTTATCTGCTGGGCGCATTATTTTATATGCGCAATATTAACACGGTATACAGTATCACAATTTATGGGAAAATTTTCTGTATATTTTCGCGCCCGTCTACTTACATTTTAGATGTCGCAATAAGTGAAGCTGTGGGTGGTTCTCTGCTCCACTTCTTTTCTGGACGCTTGGCTACACGTGTGTCTATGCGGCGATGTCGCTCACTAGAACCAGCCCTGATGCTGGGAATATCTTTAAACTGGCCATAAGTTCTTAAATCAGGGTACGTGTGCGTTATGGAATGTTCAATTGATATTGTGCATTTACGTTGGCATACCTGTCAACATTCAACATTCCAAAATCAGGAAATTCCAGGCGGTTTATTATTGCGGCTTGTTTTGCTTTCGTTTTGTTTAGTTCCAATTCTGGCCACTAGGGGAGAGGTTAGTACTTGTACTTGTGCTTAAGGAGTGCGCCTTTACAATTGATAACCATGTACACGTATGTTAATGGGATAACTTTAATTTTGTGTAGTAGATCACATTATTGCTGCATGATGATATACACAGAGTTATCAAGAACAAACAGGTAGCTTTGTAACTGAAAATATCATCATCATCAACACTTACACTGTGTGATCTTTCAAGATCAAATACTTCTATGTTCAGCATATTGTGAAATTTTTGGCTCTTGGCTAGAAAGTAGATTTATTTTTGAAGAAGGGTGGATGCTTTTTGAAAGTTGCCAAATCAGTAGCTAATCTGAAGATTTCTTCAAATCAGGTGCTCTATCAGTAGAGATCATATTTGAGGTCTGAAATCAGGAGAGTATTGCTCAAATCAGTGGAGTTGACAGTTATACGTTGGTTGAGATTTCTCGCGGTTCAATATTGGGGCTTATTTTGCGCCGTTTTGTTCAGTTCCAATCCTGGCCACCAGGGGTCCGGTGAGAATATAGGTTTGGAGTGGGCAATTATATTTCACAGGAGTTGGCAAATTGATAACCATACAAATATGATTATGAAATAACGTACTTTAAGATCAAGTAGCAGATCACACTTTATAGTCCATGACCCAGAGGGTTGCTCATACCATATTGGGGGGCAAATTCTGATTAATGTTTTTGAATTCCCCATGATCTCAGCATCATGGTTTTTCAGTAACAAATATTTTCCAAATCAGACCTTTTCTTTCTTTTCCCAGGTGAACTTATATATTTACACGATCACTAAATTGCTTTTACTCACTACCCATTTTCCTCATATTTCATAACTGTTACATCTCTAACCATTCCCTCTGAGACATGGATCCGTGCGCCGGTCTCTATTTTGGCGCACGGATCCATTCTTCTTCCATACTTGCCTAACCTTTGCGCTATGTTGCGCCCAGCGCCACTAGCTTCATACAACTTTCCACTACATTCATTGCCGGGACATTGTCCCGGCTTATACATTGGTTGGTTCTGTGGGTAATTCCGCCATGTTCTTTTACATTGACTTCAGGAATTGTGGGTAATTTCTCACTTTTGGATAATAAATAGTTCTCAAGCGGACATGAGTTGCACTTTGATAGTAACTAGTTCATATATATTTAAAACTATTCTGTTATCATTGCAGAACGTACTGTCCGCGAACCGCGGTTTTAGCTCAGGCGTTTAACGTGTGGGCGTTAGTGCAGGAGGCCACAGGTTCGATTCCGTGTGCCTGCCCTGTGCTCCCTGGGTCAAGGGCCAAGTTTTCTTTGGTTTGGTTGAGCCTCGTGTTCGACGTGGGTCATGTTCAAAACCATAAACGTTGATCAACGTTGATCAAACGTATCCCGTTCAGATCGTCATCGCAAGTAAACGTTGTTACCGTTCAGATTCCGTTTTCGCACCACGTTGATCAACGTTGATGGTCCTGAACAACGCCCACTCGAACACGAGGCTCAACCAAACCAAAGAAAACGTGGCCCTGGTTAGCTCGGAGTCCGTTCAAGTGTCCGAGTGGGGTGTTTGTGTTTGGTGCCCGTGGCATGACACGCCAGTGAGGCACCATCAGAAAAAAACTGCCTCCAGTGGGTACCGTCGTGATATAACCTACTGTGTGTTAAAGCGACGTAAAACACCACTCACTCACACAACCTGAAGCGTAAAACATTCAATATCCAGGAAGGTCATGCATATTTTTGAAGAAACAAATTTAACCCTCAAAATCTCGATAAATATTTCTAGGCCCTCAATAGTAAAACCCAAAGGTTTTCTGGCTCTGAAATATTGCGAAAACCTTTCTAGCTGGAAAATCTTTACATCCCCACCCCTTAAAATCCAATGAGTGAGTGAGTGAGTCGTGTTTTATGTCACTTTAACTCTTGGTAGGTCATATCACGACGGTACCCACTGGTAGCAGTTTTGGAGTGCTCCCTCACTGGAGTGTCATGCCACGGGCACCCAACACAAACACCACACTCGGACATTTCAACTGACTCCGAGCTAATCAGTTGACCCAGGGAGCACAGGGCAGACACACGGAATCGAACCTGTGGTCTCCTGTACTAAAGCCCACACGTTAAACGCCTGATCTATAATTATATTTGCCAAATAGAAAACTATTTTGGCAGGATAAATATATTGAGTGTCAAACCTACTCCTGTATATACCTATTTCAATGAAAAAATAATTGTACTTCATAATTTTAATATTTGAACAAATAAGAATAATTGGGCCCGGCATTATACATTGATGCCATGCATCAACATGTGTTCTTGTCTCCACTCCTATCGCCTTGTATCGGACTTTCTCTGGGTCTCAATAGCACTGATCACCTTAATCTCCAGGCCCCTCAGCCTTGACCATATACAGATATAGGTGACGCGTTCGTCTCCTCGACTGTGTGACGTCATTGATCTCGATCTCTAGTATGTGACTGGCCGATCTTCATGGTTCTCATCTGCAATTCGCTTGAAGTGAGTTAGAGCCAAGTACCCCCACTAGCCTTATCTTAAACAGGTATATTTGTGGCGCAGTCATCCATGCAACTCACTTCTTTGACTGAGCGAGATCTGGAAAGTGCAACCCACATCCTTCTATTATTACTCACAGATTGCCCATGCACCCAGTAGACATGCAGTGAACACTGAAAGTTCCATATCATTTTCTGGCATCAATTCGATCCGATTGAAAACAGAACCGTCCATATCATATCGACCATTGCAAGTAATTGCTCAATTGTTTATCGGTAGTTTGGTCCATTCGGTGAAAGGATAAAAACTCATAAAATAGGATCTACAGCTCTTCTATGATATCAGGATGTCAGTTATATCCATTTTTCATCTTAGCGATTTTGACGTATCATAAATAAGGGGCGCCACAATTTCGCCTTTCTCTTTGACATCCGACCCCTGCACGCGATATGGACATCACAATAATGCAATTAGATTGAGTCAGGTACATGGAATTCGCGTTGTATTCTCTTCATGGCTCGACCAATGAGAAGCAAGCACGCGCGGCCCTCGCACGGGACTTGTTTCACATGAAAAACCAAATATCAAATGCTAAATTTTGATTGGTTGATTTTTGTAGCGAAGCTATTTTGAACCAATCATATTTGATAATTTGTAAACTTGGTTGATGTCCGAAACCGGTCAACGTTGTTGCTTTTGAAATGGTCGTCACGCAATTTGGTAGGAGTGGGGGTTACATCTGCAAGGTTATTATACCGGAAGCGGTCAACACTTCCCCTCCGCCCACGTGGTCATAAGCAATGTCACTTTTTGTGTGTTGATTCATTTATGTTCTAGTCTCTCCTTCTGATGTGAGGTATGAACGTTACCTGAGATTAAGTACCACTCATTGCCGTTACCTTTAAAACTTATCAGGGTACTTATCTTGAGACTTGGCAACCGGACGATTTCATGGGTATTTGACCTTTAAATCAGTTGTCTTGTATCATATTATTTAGGTACATATGTTCATCGTGTCCAGTTGGGACAAGGATTGTTCTGATACTTAATTAGGAAAGATACCATTCATATCTTCTTCGCGCCTTATTTGGATGGTGTGATGCGAATTTGACCAAATCACCTTATTTGGAATACATGATCCGATGGTCGATTTCTTGGCACCTTATTTGGAAAGCATGGTATCCATTTTACCATATTTGGAAAACATATAACACTACGGAAATCTTCTTCGCTTCTTATTTGGAAATCATTACATGGATTTATTACCCACGCCATATTTGGAAATAAGTACTTTGAGGAACTGTACCTGAACGTTATTTTGAAAAGAAGATACGACGAGCGAGCTTATTCTCATTCCATATTTGGAAAAATATTTTAGGGACCTATATGTTTCTATAGAAAACATCGGGAATTTGCATAAGGTTCCGTTTCTGTTTCTGGATAGCTAACATTCGTGTTTCGGGATTTTTACAACATGGCGGCAAGTGCTTCTAGAATGACGTCTCTTAGCAACCACCGAGGCGTGAGTAGCGCTGCATCACGCGATGGTTCCATAAAAGGGTAAGTGAGTAATAGCTTAACCATCCCTGTCATGTTGGTAGTCATTGGATAATTCTCGCTGAGCACTCTCAGATGAGTACCCATTTGCAAGGGTTTCAGTCAGTTTTCAGCTTTTTTGCATCATTTCGTATTGGCCATCAGCAGCATAAGGGTTAAACAACCATGGACATAACCTAGCAAAACGTCGGTTATAAAGTCATTTTGCCCTAGAGGTATATATTCATATATGGAATAGAGGGTACTCCGTGGCCTGGTGGTTGGACCGCCTGTCTGACGCTATTGAGTGGTCACAGGTTCGAGTCGTCCCTGACACCTAATTATTGGGTTGTCCTAAACAAAAGAAACAAATGTTCGGCGTTGTGAAGTGCTGATTATGGTGCCTATGTAATTGAAACGCCATTTCATTCTAGTTCCGGCATGATATCAACTAACCCACTTAGGGTTCAGAACGAACTAAATTGTTAAAATGTGTCACAATCGAGAAAACAATCTCATGTAAATGAGATAAATTGCTGTCTTTAGGAAAGTTTTCAAAAAGTTCCTTAAAGCTATAAACAGTAGAATACCTATTTCAGGATTCAGTAAAGTCCACACAATCAAATAAACTCCTATTTCGAATTCCCTATTGATTAAAAACCATGACATGAATTTTTTTTTTCCGCTTAAAATAAGTAATGGTGGATAATCAAAGTAAAATACTGATTTTGATACGATCATGCCTCAATACATACCACGAATTATCAAAAGATGCACTAGCTTTGACTGCAAAAGTCTTCGCACGTGTTGAATCAAATATCTGCTATTTAAAATTATGGGACGTCTTATTTAACCTTTAAGCACAATTTATCAAATTCCGCATTGCTCACAATTGGAGCATGACTGTGCATGTAAAAAGCTAAGTACAAAATACTACAAATAGAGGTAATTGTCATATTTTTAAGTTTCTACTATTTGAAAGTAAATAGAGTAAACATAACTTATCTAGTTTCTATGATGGACACGAGCTGGCATGATATCCTTTGATAATGCTGTAAATTTGAGTAGATAGTGTTTTCGATGTTAATTACCGTACAGGCATATAATTCATGCACCAGTCGACCGGACGTCTCTCAGTGCCTAGTTGTACAAACACCGCTGGGTAACATGTCAAAAAATTAAGCCAATCACATCGATGACCCACCTAGGTGGCGAAATATCAGAGCTACGTTCAGTTGTGAGGTCATCCATGACCAGGAAACTTGATGGCAATTGGGCGTGCGGTCGTGTATTAAGCCAGGGCTGCCCATGCACGTAGTGCAGGACTTAAATGTCGGCACTGTAGATTTGAGAAAATGGTACACATTGATTTATCCTCAAAGGTGCCTTGGGTCTAGAGGGTAATTTAAAGAGTGCTGCCACCTATATTAGATATAAGAGGAAATGAACTTAATAAGCACCTCAACCGGCGAACCGTGCACATATTTAGGGAGTCATAGATTGGCCGATCAGTTTATTCATATCGAGAACCTACATATTTACACACAAATATGGAAATAAGTGGATAAAAAGTAACTCAGATAATATTTTATTAGTTTTAACCCATTGACGATCGGAATTCCTCTGGGATGTATCGTGTACTACTCATGCTTTTGACAAAATTTGGGATAAAGCAATATGTTCACAACACATCTCTTAAAGGGATAAACAATGGACTAGTATTCTTATCATGATAACTTTATAGATCGGTAACACTATTATTTCTTAAGTTTACTAATATTGATACTAATCTTAAAAACGTATGGTAATACTAATACTACTACGACTTCTACTACTACTAATAATACTAATACTAATAATAATTGTAATATTATTATTATCATTAATATTATTATTATTATTTTTATTATTATTATTATTATTATTATTATTATTATTATTATTATTATAGATAATAATAATGATAATAATAATAATAATAACAATAATAATAATAATAATGATAATAATGATAATAACAATAATAGTAATGATAATAATAATAGCAATAACAATAATGAATAAATAAAAAAATAATAATGATAATAATAATAATAATGATAATAATAATAATAATAATAACAATAATAATAATGATAATAATAATAATAATATCAATAAGAATGAATTAAAATAGAAATAAAACATATCATGCTACTAGATCATAGCCCATTAATTAGTGAACATTTCCGGGTGCTACATGAGTTCATCTCCAGACAGGAAGAGCACATTCATGCGGCTTGATAGCTTCGCCTGAGATCGCATTTCCAAGCTATGATTGGGAAGTCGGTATTCGTGTTATCTGACATAACACGCACGAATGTCTAGTAACCCTTTGACCTCCTGAGTTACCGGTAGAACTTTGGATTGCAATGTCGTTTACTGGGGCTGATTTCATTTCCGGATTCGTTCATATATATATTAGACATATATATATATATATATATATATATATATATATATATATATATATATATATATATATATATATATATATGTATGTATGTATGTATGTATGTATGTATGTATGTATGTATGTATGTATGTATGTATGTATGTATGTATGTATGTATGTATGTATGTATGTATGTATGTATGTATGTATGTATGTATGTATGTATGTATGTATGTATGTATGTATGTATGTATGTATGTATGTATGTATGTATGTATGTATGTATGTATGTATGTATGTATGTATGTATGTATGTATGTATGTATGTATGTATGTATGTATGTATGTATGTATGTATGTATGTATGTATGTATGTATGTATGTATATATATATATATATATATATATATATATATACATATATATATATATATATATATACATATATATATATATATATATATATATATATATATATATATATATATATATATATATATATATATATATATATATATATATATATATATATATATATATATATATATACAGTACAGCCATTTAATTCCTGCTCCAGTCGACCGGACGTCTGCCAGTCCCTGGTCGTACCAACTCACATAGATAACATATCAAAACAAATAGGCCAAGTACAACAATGACAAACTGAGCATTTCAATCAAAGATACGGTCAGTTGTGGTCGCATCCATGCTCAGGAAACTGGGAGGCAACCAGGCGTGCGGTTGGGCTGCCCATGAAATTAGTGCAGGGATTAAATGCCGGCACTGTAGATCAGGTGGGAAGGTGAGAGTTCCCCTTGATGATATTACAATCTGGAAGATCAAATAAACCTTAACCCATTAATGCTTAAGAGCTCCTCTTCAAATCGTCGTCTGGATCCATGATACTTTTGGCAATAGTTATTGAATTGAGTATATTTTCACAAAATATTTGAAGGGGAGTTGTTGGTAATGTTCTGATAAACATTTCTCCTTCAAATGTTTTCTCACTTGTGCTTTAATCTGATAGATTTCACCTAATTTGCCAGGCTGCTTTTGGCCGCTACGAGCATTAATGGGTTAATTAAGTGTAAGCAGACACACTCACATTCCTTACCTAACCACACTAATACTATCAGATAAATCATCCCAAAGTTTATGTGTCTGTGCCAAGAATTCATCACGTGGAATTAATCGCCAACACTCAATTATTCTTATAGACGATATGTTATCAATCTGCTCTCGGCTCAACTGGAGATACACGTCACTATCTATGGGAATGTTCATTTCTTTATATCAAATATGAAGATTTGATTATTTACTTAGTATATACAGTCGCTCAAGTCCGCATCAGTGTATAACTTTAGTTTCTATTGTGGGTTTGGTTAGAAGTGAGCGTATAGGAATTTACATATCACCATACCGACATGGAGACGACAGGACAATGGCCAAGGTAGGATATTCGTCATTCATACACCCAGCCACACCAAAAACATACATACATGCATATATATATATATATATATATATATATATATATATATATATATATATATATATATATATATATATATATATATATATATATATATATATATATATATAATAATGATATCCAACCAAATCCGCTGCTGCAGATTCTCCTTGCAGTCCGCATTTAACGAGATAACTTAGCCTTTAATCTTCATGGTAATAAGAATTATTCCCCATCAATATTTTAATGTGGCTCAGTGATAGATCAAAGAAGGGACTTCGTGATTTATTCTGCATAGCGTATCACAGGAAATCTGACATAACTGTGATAGGGTGGAGGCCTAGCAGGTGAGTGGGTAGTGCAACATTGCTCTCTGTGCCTCACCACTGCTAAAGTGGCCTGCCCTGATAGCCGTGTGGTCTAATGCATTGCCACTGATTGCTCTCTGTATCTCACCACTGAGTGCCTGCCCTGATAGCCAAGTGGTCTAATGCATTGCCACTGACTTCTCGCTGTCGCTCACCACTGAGTGCCTGCCCTGATAGCCAAGTGGTCTCTCACTACTGAGGGCCTGCCCTAATGGCCATGTGGTCTAAGGCGTTGTCACTGACTGCTCGCTGTCTCTCACCACTGAGGGCCTGCCCTGATAGCCAAGTGGTCTAATGCATTGCCACTGACTTCTCGCTGTCTCTCACTACTGAGGGCCTGCCCTTATGGCCATGTGGTCTAAGGCGTTGTCACTGACTGCTCGCTGTCTCTCACCACTGAGGGCCTGCCCTGATAGCCAAGTGGTCTAATGCATTGCCACTGACTTCTCGCTGTCTCTCACTACTGAGGGCCTGCCCTAATGGCCATGTTGTCTAAGGCGTTGTCACTGACTGCTCGCTGTCTCTCACCACTGAGGGCCTGCCCTGATAGCCAAGTGGTCTAATGCATTGCCACTGACTTCTCGCTGTCTCTCACTACTGAGGGCCTGCCCTAATGGCCAAGTGGTCTAAGGCGTTGTCACTGACTGCTCGCTGTCTCTCACCACTGAGGGCCTGCCCTGATAGCCAAGTGGTCTAATGCATTGCCACTGACTTTTCGCTGTCTCTCACTACTGAGGGCCTGCCCTAATGGCCATGTGGTCTAAGGCGTTGTCACTGACTGCTCGCTGTCTCTCACCACTGAGGGCCTGCCCTCATAGCCAAGTGGTCTAATGCATTGCCACTGACTTCTCGCTGTCTCTCACTACTGAGGGCCTGCCCTAATGGCCATGTGGTCTAAGGCGTTGTCACTGACTGCTCGCTGTCTCTCACCACTGAGGGCCTGCCCTGATAGCCAAGTGGTCTAATGCATTGCCACTGACTTCTCGCTGTCTCTCACCACTGAGGGCCTGCCCTGATAGCCAAGTGGTCTAAGGCATGACCACTGATTGCTCGCTGTTTCTTGCTACTGAGGGCCTGCCCTGATAGCCAAGTGGTCTAAGGCATTGCCACTGATTGCTCGCTGTCGCTCACCACTGAGTGCCTGCCCTGATAGCCAACTAGTCTAAGGCATTGCCACTGACTGCTCGTTGTCTCTCACCACTGAGGGCCTGCCCTGATAGCCTAGTGGTCTAAGGCGTTGCCACTTACTGCTCGCTGTCTCTCACAACTGAGGACCTGCCCTGATAGCCGAGTGGTCTAAGGCATGACCACCGATTGCTCGCTGTTTCTTGCTACTGAGGCCCTGCCCTGATAGCCGAGTGGTCTAATTCATTGCCACTGACTGCCTCTTGCCACTAGGGGTCTGCCCTGATGGCCAAGTCGTCTAAGGCATTACCACAATGCTGGGTTATGATCGAAAGTTACCAGTGACTTGCGGTTAAGAGGTAGTTTCCCAGGATACTCCGGTTTCCTCTACCACGTACACTTGGCCAGTCACAAAATCCCACACTATGGTAGTAGAATTTACCATAAGAGAAATTCTCCTGCTGAAGATGTGAGTATAAAGTGTCACTTTGGGCATGTAACAGTGACTTGTGGTACGTAAGCCGGCGGTTTTCCCCGGTTCCCTCCACCAACGACTACTCGATTAGTCATGAATTAGCCTAAAGACAGTAGAAAACCAAAGAAAAACAACAAACCAACAATTTCAGAAAGGTAATGCATAGCAAATACACCAAAGCTTTCTTAATGGATCTTTTTTATCCTGCACATTCCTTTAATGACCATTTTTAGCTTCATTCATATGTCGATAGTATATATGAATATATATATATATATATATATATATATATATATATATATATATATATATATATATATATATATATATATATATATATATATATATATATATATATATATCGTTTTTCGTCACCTTTTCTGCCGTAGCCGCAATATGGCAGAAAAAGAGAAGAAAAACGAAAAATAAAATCAGTCGTATACTTATTATTGTACAATTATTTATTCATTTACTTATCATATGTCTGCCATATATTTCTTATGACAGCATAGTTATTAATTTATTTATCATATGTCAGCTATATACTTCTTATTGCAGTAGAATAAGGCTATACATGCATTTCTGACAAATCCATAAATTTCCAAATATAATCATTATTGACTTTCAGGCAACCATGATCCCCTTACAGTAGAAAAAGGTTATACATGTATATAGATTTCTGCCAAAGCCATACATTTCCATATACAATCATTGTTGATTTTCAGGCTACCTAAGCCGTAGAATTAGGTTATATATGCATTTCTGCCAAATACATAAATTTCCAAATTTAATTATTGATGATTTTCAGGTAATCATGATCCTATGATCTCTTAATTGGTTTCCTTAGATATCAGATGCAAGGCACGAATATAATTATCTCCCGACGAGTAATTAGCTCGGCGCGGGGGTGCTCGAGTGCACTCTCATCTTCATGGTAGACTCTTTATCCGCGCAGTCCTCAGCAAGGAGGTCAAGGAAACGTATGAGCTTGGAATACCCTAACTAGGGTTAGGGTTAGAGTTAGGGTTAGGACCGTCCAGGGATAAGGTTACCCCACCATAAGACCAGCCCTAACCCTAACCCTGGACCTGATTCCTAACCCTAAACCTAGGATTAGGGTTAGGATTAGGTTTAGGGTTAGGAATCAGGTCCAGGGTTAGGTTTAGGGTTACCATACCCTAACACTAACCCTCACCCTAACCCTGGACCTGATTCCTAACCCTAACTCAAACCCTAACCCTAGTTAGGGTATTCCAAGCTCAAAGGTTTCCTTAACCTGCTTGCTGAGGCCTGCGCGGAGTCTACCCATCTTCATACATTTTAGTTATTAGTAAAAGCGATAGAGGGCGCACGTGTAGTTCTCTGACTACTCAAAAATTGTCGTCTGGGCTTATGATACTTCTGATAATAACTTTAGAAGTAAGATCTATTTAGCAAAATATTTCAAGGAGAGTTCTTTGAGAATGTCTGATTAACATTTAAAATATTTTCGCAAATGTACTCTCAACTTCAAAATTGTCAAGCTGGTTCTGGGCTAAGGGAACTAGAGAAGAACTTTAAAGAGACTACATGTATATCACCTAGCCTACCTATATTGTTAGTTTTATTCAATTAGTAGTGTGTTATACCAGAGATATATAGGTTAGTCCTAGTCACTGGTTATACTTGTCTCTTTACTGTCTTCATATGTTATTGACAAAAAGTCGATAAAAAGTACAACTTGTCATAAATGAAGAGTTTGGGCATATTGTATCGTATTAAAATCCTAACGTTACCATAGTGCAGTTCAAAGGCTAGACTGTAGGGGGCTTCCTGTTCCCTTTTCATATGTGCTGAAATTCTCTGTAAAAATACTAAAACATACAGGAGTTATTTTTTAATCAATATGGTATCCCTTAGGACCCCGATGTTCATTGGCAATTGAAGTAAGACAGGTTACTGGACTACGGAGCAGATTTGCAGACAATTTGTTCTTTTAGTTGCTTTGCTCTCCGCCAGGGGTACAAACCACTTGTGTTTGGTGCAGATGGGAATGAATGATGAGGTTATAAAGGCACATCGGCACATATATGATATACACAGGTAAAAGTTGACGGGCCCGTGCGGCCCACGGGCCCGTTTTTCGATCCCTCAATATATATATATCGATATTTCACGGCTTGAAAACCCGCAACGGTCCCATTATTTTTATTATTTATACTGGCCCGTTATAACGGGCCTGTAATGGGCTCGTAACGGGCCCATAACCGATCCATAACGGGCCCGTTACGGGCCCGTCATAACGGGTTCTGAGCTCGTAATGGGCCCGTCGCGGGCCCATCAATCTTTACCTGTGTAGGTCAATTTGTGCCATAACATATTACCAAAAAGTGGTCCTTTCATACTTTGTCATTGTTGATGAACAATGACAATGCATAATATCTTTTATTGATAGAAGAAACAGAAAAAGAGGGAAAGTAAGAGCAGAGCCCTCAGATCCAAAAAAGGATCAAAGGATCTTTTAGGTGCATGGTATCCATAGACAGATCACACATCCCCATTCTTTTATAAGACGAGCAGGGTGCAAAAACAACTTAGGGTTGGTGCAGACAGCCTGGTGCAGATGGTAGGCGATGCTATATACATTGACCAACTCATAATTTAGATTTCTCGTTTTATTTAATCATCTCTTTTTCTGCCCCATATGACTAATTCTGGCCATTTAGTACTTCAGAGTAGCTTAGATGAAGAGAGTCGTGCCGAGGCTGTTGAGCGAGATCTGCTGGTTGCGTAACGGTGATCGGCATTCGTGAGAGTAGCTAGTAGCACGGATGTCAATTTATTCATCTATTAAAGCTAGTAGTTAATTATGGTCGAGGAGACCACTGCCTTTATCGAACAATACAATCCCATTGAGCAATAATCGATCGAGCGGTCAATTGTTCCTTGATGAAAGGCCAAGCTCCCTACGCTGTATAGTATTGTTATGGTTTCCCGTTTACGCCCCATTTCCCGTTCTCGTTCCCTTGGCCTGCTGGACTCTGAGTCTACTGACCAGTAAAACCAAGCTTAAGCCAGTACACTAAACTGAGTCAGAAAGCGAGTAGGGGATCGAGCTAGCCAATATAACCATTATCAGTATGGAGTCAGTAGTACGTATCAGAGATATGGATAAGAGGTCTGTATCTTTTGTTTACACACATTGTTTGTCTTATTGTTTATACGACAGATTGTTTGTAAAGGTGGTTCTTATAAGAGCGAGTAGATGCCAGACATGTACATTACCTTTTTGCTTTGAATGTTTATATGTATGGAGAACTGGTGTGTAATCGTGTACATACATTCACTGTTTATTGTTGTGTCATTGGAGGTCCCTGCTTACAGCTCGTTATCTCTGATCAATGCACTTGTTTGAAAACCTAACGGCTTGGGCATGATAACATGTTGCCAGTGACTTGGGGTTAGGTGGTGGTTTTCGCCGCGTACTCCTGTTTCCTCCACCACTTACGCCCGGCTAGTCACCACTTATTCGCAATATATGTAAAAAAAAGAGACAATCATCGAAATGACAATTTCAAGTCTGTAGGTAATAATCGACCACCAATAAATAAAAAAATAAAGAAATAAAGGTAAGTTATAGGCTTTTACAACTAAAAAATATGGGATCCATCTGGCCTCCTAATCTATTCATTCTTAAGAGTTCCTCCAGAAAATTGTCGTCAGGATCTATGATACTTTTGACAATAACTGTGTAATTGAGAATAGTTTCACAAAATAGTTAAAGAATTGTTGAAAACGTCAGAGACGAGCCCTTTTTACTTACCAGTGGAAGAACACCCCGTTCTCACCCGTATTGAGAAAATTGAATAATAGCTATTTCCGGTTCATATTTCTTTTCGTCCCTAATTGAGGGAAATAAAGGCCGTCGACCCCCCCCCCCCCCCCCCCCATAACTCAATATTTTGTGTCAAGCCATGTTTTGGAAATACTTTTATTCATCAGTGGAAGTGCATCATACGATGGTGTAGGTGTGAACGGCAGAATTCAAAAAAATCCTTTTTCTGTCGTTTTCCAGAAAGAAAGCGGAAAAGATTTTTTTCTGCCGTTCACACCTGCACCATCGTAGCCTCCCCTTCTCTCCTGTATTGAGGTATAACATTATAGCTCCATTATGGGTTGATTTTCTAAATTACCGTCAGGAATAAATGCGAGTGTTCTTGACCTTTTAAGCCAATCTCAGTCTGGCCGGGCATGAATCAGGTCGGTTAATTTCGACATCTAGTGCGGAGAGTGATTACAGGTCTGATAGACAATGGCAAAGTGAGTAAATTTCACTGTTTACCCTCTTTTTTACCCTTCGTTCCCCCTCTATATTTCCCCTTCGCCCTTCACTATGTTCATGATAATGACAAAATGAGTAGGTTTTGATGTTCCCCTCTTTTTACCCTTCTCATTCTCTCTCTCTCTCTCTCTCTCTCTCTCTCTCTCTCTCTCTCTCTCTCTTCTCCCCATATCTTTTGCGCTGTCTTCGTGATCAACACTGCCAAAGGGAGTAGGTTTTGATGTTCCCCTCTGTTTACCATTCGTACCTCCTCTCTATCTTTCCCCTTCTCTTTTTCGGTTTTCTTGATAAACAATGTCAGTTTGGGTAAATTTCGCGGTTTACCCTCTTTTTACTTTTCGTACCCATTTTTCTCTTTCCCCTATCTTTTTTACTGTTCTCGTGATAAACAATGTCAAAGTGAGTGTAAATTTCGCTGTTTCCCTCTTTCTATCCACTCTCCCTTTCCCCTTCTTTTTTCACTGATTTCATGATAAAATTTGTGAAAGTGAGTAAATTTTTCTGTTTACCCTCTTTTTACCCTTCGTACCGCCTTTCTCTTTCCCCTTCTTTTTAAATACAGTCTCATGGTTTATTCTACCAATAACCTTCTCTTCTTCACCAAATGGGTATCCCCCTTTTTTCTAAATTCTATTACTCTTTTCAATTTAATTTATCTTATTCCTCTTCCCGTTTATACATAGATGAATGGCCATTTGTATTTTCTGAAACCATGTCTAATCATTAAATTTCAATAAAAATGAGAATCACTTTACCCGAACAAGATACTTTTCAGAATAGGTAGGCATAGTCCTAATTGTACAAATTAAGTAAATAAATGTTTGTACCAACTTCATTTCCAAATGTTCCGTAGTGTTAGATATTGTAATATATTGCTTTGATCTGTCAAATACCTAAAAGATGTCGCTGCTGAGGGTATCGTAAGAACTTAACACAAAGTATCCATCCTGTCAAAGGTGTTTTGCTACTTTTTCACTACCGTCCTAAGATCAACCCTTCTTCCTCGTTTTACTTAGCAATTGAACATACTAATTGTGGTTTCCTAAACTTCTCTTTTTGTTCACCATGCGACCGTTTCCCATATTTTCGATCACTAAATTTCCAGAAGGGAATGTAATTTTCAGACACTTAGTATGCTGTGCACACAGCAAATACCAATATGGATACAATCATTTGTTCCATTGAGCTCATATCGAAAGGACTGATGTCATTTAACAATAGTTTAACGTTAAATAATGTACTCAAATAAATATAGATAGCTATAGAGTATCCAACGCACTATGTTGAGAAAATCAGAAATCAAAAGGTTGACTCAAAACATGTCCCTTTACGTTTAAGTCACACATTCGCTTATTTGAGGCACGCCTTGCGACCAAAAAAAGAAGAAAACATTGTTTTCCAAACCTATTAAATTCATATTATAGACCTACTTTGTTTGTGAATTTTAGATGTGTCTATAATTAGTACATCGGACTGAACTGGTAAAATTGTGGCTTTTTTACATTCATCTTAGATAAATAAAAACATCTAAGCATTCATAAAGTAAATATCAAATTTTGAAGATAATGAGTATGTGTGTCCTTAAGTTCCAAGTCGTTCATCCTTCTCATGATTAGGCAAACATTTCCCAGTAAAAATATTCGTAATCCGTAAACATTAACCCTACATTCTGCACTATGTTGTCACGCTTAGACTGGTCGTCTGTGTTCTCTTGTAACGATGTCAATCAGGCATTTCAAAATTTTAAAGACTTATTCTTAAATTGTGTAGACACCTTGGCACCTAAGAAGGAGGTCAGACTAAAACAGCGATCTGAACCATGGCTGACAAACGAAATACTTGAGACTATTAAAGAAAGAGACAAAACCCTATCAGCCTTCATGAAAACCAAAATTCAAAGTGTTTTTGATGATTTTAAAAGACTTAGGAACAAGGTGCAAACACTCGTTAAAAAAGCAAAATTGGACTTTTATAAACATGAATTGGAAGTGAATAAAAACTCACCTAAGAAGCTCTGGAAAATTTTAGGTAGCCTAGGGGTGCCATCCAAGAGCAATAAAACTCCATCATCGGCAATTGGGCTTGATATAAATGGCTCTATCAATTTTGATAAATTCACTGTTGCTGAGAAATTTAATGAATTTTTCTCCACAGTAGCATCTAAACTGGTAACAAAATTGCCGAAGGCTCTTGGAAGGTTTTCTAGTGCTTTTTATTATTCATTCTATGCTGACAAAGGTGCTACTTTGAATTCTTTTGAGCTGCAAAATTTGACAGAGAAGGAGACTCTAGGACTTTTGAGAGGGCTGGGTAGAGACAAGGCCACAGGATTGGATAATATACCTGCCCGTTTCCTTAGAGATGGGGCAATTATTATTGCCAATCCGCTGACGCACATTATAAATCTATCCATCTCCACAGGCACTGTACCTGAGGACATGAAGTCAGCCAGAGTGGTACCACTCCACAAAAAGAATAGTAAGACTGACACTGGTAACTACAGGCCAGTATCTATACTAAGTTGCATCTCAAAGGTTCTAGAGAGGGCGGTGTACAACCAAATTGAACTATTTTTAAATAAAAATAACTTACTCTATGAATTACAATCAGGCTTCCGGCCTGGTTTCTCCACTGATACCACGCTTACATTTCTTACAGATTATATTAGAGGTAAAATTGACAAAGGTGACCTCACTGGGTTAGTTTTACTGGACCTGCAAAAAGCATTCGATACTGTCGATCACAATATTCTCCTGTCAAAACTCTCTGCGGTAGGTCTCAATTTAACTTCGGTTAATTGGTTTAAATCCTATTTAACTCAACGTAGCCAGCTGGTAGAAGTGGAAGGCACCAGGTCTGAAACCAGGAATGTCACATGCGGGGTACCTCAAGGGTCCATTCTCGGGCCGCTCCTCTTCTTAATCTATGTCAATGACATGCAGAAGGCTGTCAATTGTAAACTTCTTTTATATGCGGATGATTCTTGTCTTTTAGTCTCTGGAAAGAATGTCCAGGACATTGAAAATACACTTTCGCATGAGTTACAAAATGTTAGCGATTGGCTTGTAGATAACAAATTATCCTTACATCTAGGGAAAACAGAATCTATCATTTTTGGCTCACACAAGAGACTTAAGAATAAGAAAGAGCTAAATGTGGTCTGTAATGGGGTCAAAATTGATAGCAAACCTAATGTGAATTACCTAGGCACAAAACTAGACCAGACTCTATCAGGTGAAACCACTGCGAATTCAGTGATAAGTAAATGTAACTCTAGGTTAAAGTTTCTATATCGTAAGGCTAACTATTTTGACTTTACCACCAGACGTAACCTTGCCATGGCTCTTATTCAATGTCATTTTGATTATGCTTGCAGTGCCTGGTATGGTGGTCTCAAGTTGAAATTAAAGCAACGACTACAGATCTGTCAAAATAAAATGATTAGATATGTTTTGGGACTACATCCGAGATCTCATATCGGTTACAATGAATTCAAGATAGTCAATTGGCTGCCTGTAGAGAAAAGGGTCCAGCAATTAAATGTGAACCACATGTTCAAAATTTTTAATAACACTGCTCCATCTTATCTTTCTGAACAGTTTGAGCGTGTTCAAAATCAACATCACTATCGAACAAGAGGGAGCAGCCATAATTTTATTGTTCCTGGGGTAAACTCAGCTGGGAGGTCTTCTTTCTCATTTGTCGGTGCCAAAAACTGGAACAATTTGCCTGGCCATATCAAACAATGCATAACAAAAGAGAATTTTAAACTAGAAGTAAAGAAATATTTTATGGAGTGTGTTGCAAATGAGGAAGAAGCCATATATTTATATTAAACTGTGATATAGTAAGCCACTGTTGCCAAATAGACATTGCTGTGATATGTGTCAGTCTTGCCTGTGATATATCATGCCCGGACCACTTTGGAAATAAGTGCAGGACACTTAAAGTGCTATCCGAGGTATATTTATGCCATGTATAACCTCTGACACTGTATTTATATTATTTTACCTTGTATTGTACATGTACATTTTTATACCTAAATAAAATCAATCAATACATAATCGTTCAAAGCACACGGAACGCAGAGATTGTTGAAAATCATCTGAACCATGTCCTGTTGGTATTCATTGGATAGCACTCGCTGAGTACTGTCAGATGAGTACCCATATGACGGAATTTCAGTCATTTTCAGTTTTTTTTTGCTTTATTTTGTAATGGCTAAATCAACTATCAAATATCAGCAGCATAAGGGTGAAACTAAACGAATATATGATCAAGTCTTAAGCCCAGCCAGTTTGTACACACGTTAAATTTATCATATTCATATCAACTCAAAGTCTTAAGTGTTTTATAGGACCGATGCATCAATGATGACCATCACGCTTTTTTCGTTTCAACGCTAGCCCCGTGGGAGGGTACTTGTCCGCAGTGCAGAAATGCACGCACCTGCTAGGGCGCATAGCGTTGCTAAGCGATTATGCCATACGTGCGGATTAATATAACGTCATCTACGCGAACCCCTCTACAGTGAATATATAAGTAGCTGTATAACATCATTTGACATAAAACTAATACTAGAATGCTATATTATATATGAAATAGTTCTAGCGAAGGCAGAACCTTCATAAACAACTCGACAGCTCCGCACTATATCTTAACTCCAAAAATAGTCCGGTTAGGTTACTGGAACGACGTGTGTTGACAAATCAAGACCTGAAGTTCAGGCTGTATTGTCTGCTTTGACAGCAATTATTTTGAAGGTTTGTGGTATTAAGGTCGTGGTTGTAATGAAAGAAATGATCAATATGTACGACTTTAACCGTTTCGTAGGTTACCTTGAGCGATCCCCTTTCGAATTTCTTGATTTATCTGTAACACTCTATTATCGCCCACTCTGTTTACTTGACTTGTTAACTCTCAGTCTCAAGTGTCTGATTGTGCAAGTTTTGTTATTTCACATGTCGTCAAATACAGGGTTACAACAGTTGATATGGGGAATTTCTCACTGCTTCTTAGTCAATCTGTAATGTCTTTATATTTCTTGCTGGCATAAGTAACACCGTTACAAAAAGTAAAAAAAAATGAATATATTTTGACTTAGTTATTGTTTTCACTTTTTTCTTGTTAATATGACGCTGGCATGGCCAGGAAGCGAGCGAAGCTTTGGATGATCATTTTTTTTTTACTTCTGACCAAAATACAGCATTGATTGACCGTAAATAAATGGCATACAAAACATTACGATTTTAAACTGTCTTAAAATTTATATTTCGCAACTGATTTTGACGAGAATTCAATGGCCAGTAGAATGAATTCTGGTGGTTCTATCGATCTAAACCGCATTAAAATTGACCCACGGACAGGCGAGAAATTCAGTTTTAACTTGGATATAGTAGCGACCACGGCGTGGTATGGCCAGGAAGCGAGCCGATTTTAAAGTGAAATCAATGGTCAGTAGCGTGAATTCTGGCGGTTCTAAACTGCATTAGAATTGAGCCACGGACGGGCGAGAAATTAAGTTTTAACGTGGATATACATGTAGTAGCGGCCACTTTCATTCACGCACGTGCATTCGTACATTTCAGCGTGTTTGTTATTGTACTGCACATTACGTCATTGTCGACCAATGAAATCAGTCGTTACTTAACCTACTAAAGAAATCCTCCAGAAAGGAAATCGTCCCGCACGTTGAGTGATATTGTTGGACGGTGACAACTTTCTGGGTCCCTGTATGTATTTCTTATAGTGACGTCATATACACTCACGCTCAATTGACTGACTGCGAGGCTTCGCGAAAGGCCTACGGCCTTTCGAGCTTCGCTCGCTATAAAACATTTGGATGAGGTCTTTAATGACAATAAGTATGGGGGGATAGGGAACATGAAGAGCAACGAGGCTCGTGGGTGACGAGTGGTCTGGGTGGTACTGGAGCTCTCTGTAGGTCCTCCCTCGGGAGTTGACCAGGTGGGACAAATGCGGTTACGGATCCAAAACAAACAAATAAACTTATATCAGTTTTATCGCTCTAATGCCAAGGTTTGGAGGAAGAGAAGTGGGCAATTATCCTAGGAAATGTGGGCATATTTCAGGGGGGGGGGGGGGGGGGGGGTAGATTTTGTGGTACATGTACGTACCTAACATTCTTTTTCAGGTGTCATCTTAAATTTCGGGTAAAAAAGTGTGGTATACAGAAAACTTAGACTCATTGGATTTTCCTGTACAAAAGCACTGGTACCAAATCATTCCTAACTACTTAAATGTTAATAGTCTTAACATGGATGTTTTGCTTACCTCAGACAGGTTCCTGTTTGTAGGCTTAAAAATTGAAGTAATCAATTGAGCCTTACGTGTATGATACTAGCACTCAAAGATACTCATTATTGTTTTTCAGGCTTATCAGCAAGATTAAGATGGGGAAGCGTATTGAGAAAGCGCTGGGAAAGGAAAAGGGACAAACGTCTAGCGCGAGCAACGAGGGCCAGGAGGATGACCCTAACAGAACACCAGGTAATGTTCTAAATTTGAACACCTCTGAGGTATAAACACCATTAATAAACACTTTCCTCCTGATCCAATTTAATTTTGATATATTGTGGAAAACCTCTGAGATGTCTGCTTATTATTATTATTATTATTATCATTATTATAATAATTATTATTATTATTATTATTATTATCATTATTATTATTATTATTATTATTATTATTATTATTGTTATTATTATTATTATTATCATTACTATCATCATCATTGTTATCATTGTTATTATTATTATTATTATTATTATAATCATTATCATTATCATTATTATTATATTATTATTATTATATTATTATTATTATTATTATTATTATTGTTATTATTATTATCATTATATTTATTATTATTGCTATTATCAGTGTTAGTTTTAGTATTGTAATGATAATTATTCAGGGTGCAACATAGTTTCCAAAAAAAAAATTACATTAAGCTTGCCCCGCCATACTGTTCAACAAAGGTGAGTTACATTGTGAGGACTCTTCTCAAAACGTTATTAGCCAAGTCACGAAGTGGGGCATTAGTTAGGGTCTTTTTCTGCTTGCCCGATTGCCGTTTTTTGAGCAATTCACTTGCAACTGGGCAAGTAGTTGCAAGCTGTTATTGCCACTTATTGGTATAATTTATGTTATCAATAGTCACTATCATTATCGTTGTTATACTTACAGAGCCCCATGTGTGTACTGGTCATTTTGCCACAGACTTCAGTGAACTCTGTCAGCGTAACAGCGTGGTTATAATACCCCCCGGCGGTGCTACGCCCCAAGAGGCCGCCCTATCAATAGTCATTATCATTATCATTGTTATACTTTCAGAGCCCCACGTGTGTACTGGTCATTTTGCCACAGACTTCAGTGAACTCTGTCAGCGTAACAGTATGGTTATAATACCCCCGGTGGTGCTACGCCCGAAGCGGCCACCCTCGCCGGAGCCGCAGAAACCGCCCGATTCCAAGGAGCCTAAGGGTAAGGGCAAGGATGCGAAGGACAAGAATCCGCCTCCCCCGGACCCTGAACCCGAACAGGAGCTAGACGAAAATGGAGGTAAGACTGTTATAGGAAACAAACAATTTATCATAAATTTATTAAAAAATAGTTTTTGGAATCGATCAACGGTCCATCTGAACGACCGATGACGGATTAATAATCAAAGTTGATTACATGGTTTTCCATGCCACCATTGCTCTTTACCTTAGTCATAACTTAACGCGACACCTAGTGGTATCAAGACACACTAGCGTAATTGTGTCATGCGCATTTGCACTATGGTGTGCCGATAACACAACAACAATGGCGGCATCGTGACATCGCCGCGGCACGTTCAGAGAGGTGGATCTGGAGTGGTCCCGCAGTGTTTCCTCTTTGGTAGGGCAATAAATAGGTAAATAACCTTTGTTTCTTAGATTTTCTGACCAGCAGGACTACCGAAAGTCCAGCTATTCTTTGAATATAATTTTTATCCTTGTTCGTTTATTTGTTTGAACATGTAAAATTACGTTCGATCATCATAATCGGAGGCACAAACGAATGCTGTTCGGCATGTTCGCACAATCGAAAATTAGAAAATAATTCAAATTTAAAAATGGAGTTAAGGTTTTCAAGGTTTGACATTGCCTCAAAAATCCATAAGTTTAGGTTAGGTTAGACTTAGGTGGCCTTTGCATTGGAAGGGTTAAACTGCCACAATAGTAAGATGGTATACAGTATATTGCAAAAAATCTTCCATTTTTCTTGAGTAAGTTTGAATTCTTTAAAACCAGCATACTGATGATCCCTGGCTTTACCTCTGATGGTCGTGGTATTATTTTACCTTAATTTTTGGACTATATTTTTTTGCAGAGCCCCCAGAACCGCCACCAAAAACCTACACGACCAAGGATAAGTTTGAATACTTCAAGCCGTGTGTTCAGGTTGAAATGGATAATCCAGATAAACTTGACACGGTCACAGAAGTCATCGTCAAAGGTATGTACTTCTTAGCCAGCAGGGCGTCTGGGTATCTTTTTGGACACCCAAACCCTTAAAAAGCACCCCTAAGGGCACCCAATTTTTTTTGTGAGTAATTTCTTTAAATGTCAATCTCAAGCATATAATTGAATTATTTCATTGTCATATAATTCCCATGACCTTGTATAAGGATATCATGCCTTATTTTGATGAATATATACTTGTTTATGGTTGAAATCTAAGTATAATGTATTTATCCCTTTCATGCCTGGAGATCTCCTAGACAAGTGTCGTCTGCACTTTTCACACATTTCAAAATAACTTTGGAAATAAACTTAAGTTCACAAAATAATTGAAAGGGAGTTCTAGATTTGCTTCTGACCAGCATTTCTCCTTCAAATATTTTATGTAAAATACTCTGTTCACAAAGATATTATCAACATTGCCAATTTCATAGGCATGAATTGGTTAACTGTTTATCCCTTTCATGTCTGGAGATTTTCTAGACAAGTGTCATCTGGACTCTTCACAAAATTGAAAATAAGGCGACAGTTACTTTTATTATTAGTTCCCGGATCCTTCCCAGACCAATTTTACAGGGTCGGGAGGCTGGTAATTAAAAATAAAGTTGATTTTTATTTCATTCTTTCTAACACACAGAAATATAAGTAAGCAAAAAGTCGGGAGGGAGTTGAAAAAATAAAGTCATTTTTTTGGCTAGTACTAAAATACATACCTAAACCATATTTTTGAATATTAGAAAAAATGATTTTCTTATAAGATGATGCATTTCAACAACACTGTATTGCATTGCTATTGTGATGTTGTATTGCTCTGGTTTTGATATTCTTGTAGTCTTGTAGTTTTATTATCATCCATGGTAAATTTATTGTAGGTTTGGTGTACCTACTTACGGCTCGGCGGCAGAGCACAAAATAAAGTAGGGGGATTACATTTTTTCCCCATTGGGGCTATTCCACTTTGATCGGTGGATTGGGGAACCAATAAATCAAGTAACTGTTGCCTAACTTAAGAAAATATATTTGAAGGAGATGTTCTTCAGAATATAACCAACAACTCTCCTTCAAATATTTTTTTTCTATAAGAATTCTTGATTACTTTTTAGTGAAAGTATACCTTTGTTTCCTTCTCTTTCAGGCTGGAAGATAGATGAGACCATGATGACTGTATTCAGACTTTGTTTCGTCTCTATGGAAAAACTACACTCCATATGGTAATTAGTAACCTCCCAACTACAATCCTTACCCTTCCAATGCTGAAGCTACTTTTGTCCAAAGCACAAGGACGCAAAGATTTTTGAAAACCATCTCAACCCTGTCTTGTTGGTAATTATTAGATAGCTTCTGCTGAGTACTCTCAGATGAGTACCCATGTGATTTTTCATGTATTTTGCATCTTTTTGTGTTGGCCAAATTAGGCAGCAGCAGCATAAGGGTTGAAGATAAGGCATGGCCGTATTTATAAACTGGGTGCCCAATATTACAATTATAAAAACTTATGTTTTTTAATGTAGACCATAATATATTCAGAAAACAAACATTAACATGTTTTTAGTTAATATTTTACATGCCAATAAAGTTTGAGCCTTTTTTGGGTGCTACATGTATTATTTGTTTAAAGATTCCAAATCTTAATTCAAAGAAATCTGGCCTCCTCCTTAATAGAACACCCTGTTATCTTTAGATGTCCTAAATTTATATGGGCTGGTCATTTTTAACCCTTATGAGTTACTCTTGAAAAATTGTCTTCTGTGTCTTTGATACTTTTGACAATAACTTAGAAATTAAGAATGCTTTTAGAAAATCTTTGAAGGAGACTTGTTGGAAATGTTCAGATTAACATTTCCCCTTCAAGTATTTCCCCAAATATGCTTCTAGATAAAAGATTTCACCAAAATCATCAGGCTGTTTTGGCCGCTCTGAGTATTAATGGGTTAACCTATTAATGCTTACAGCAGCCAAAGGCAGCATGACTGTTTGTTGAAATCTTAAACGCAAATACATAGTTCGGAAAATATTTGAAATGTTCATCAGAATACTACAACCAACTATCCTTCAAGTACTTCTTTTAAAAATATTTTTTACTTTCCAAGATCAATGTTTTCACTTTTCTTTCAGTTTCTGGAACTGTGGCGTGACGGACGATACCCTAGCGATGATGGCGGAATTCTTACCTCAGTGCCCTAATGTTAAACACCTCACACTGGAAGGGAATCCACTCAAAGAGGAATCTTACCACCTTCTACTCAAAGAGGAGAGCTTGTAAGGAATGTTTCTGTTTATATATATATATATATATATATATATATATATATATATATATATATATATATACATATATATATATATATATATATATATATATATATATATATATATATATATATATATATATATATATATATATATATATATATATATATATATATATATATATATATGTATGTATGTATGTATGTATATATGTATGTATATATATATATATGTATATATATATATATATATGTATATATATATATATATATATATATATATATATATATATATATATATATATATATATATATATATATATATATATATATATATATATATATATATACAGTGCCCTAATGTTGAGAACCTCACACTTGAAGGTGATCCACTCAAAGGCGAATCTTACCACCTTCTACTCAAAGAGGAGAGCTTGTAAGAAACACTTCAGTTATAATTATAAGTAGGGCTGTTTTAGTTTATATATAAGGGGGAACCAAGTAGTAGGGATGTCATTGATAGTCAACAAATCGATAAATCGACATTTTCACTTTGTCAATTAAATCAAATTGAATGGTTGGGTATCGAATCGAAATAATCGATGTTCTGTTCCCTCAAAATGGCTTATGATTATTAATAAAAAATACTCTTATCCCAGATATTTTCCTGTTAAACTAACGCAAAGTGAAACTGACTTAATATTGAGGTATTTTTTATGGGTTTTGTTAGAGAAATTGGAAGGAATGGTGTAGTTTACACAGGCATATGGCCATGACCCAGGTTATCGAACAAAATCGAATCCAATCGATTTGTCTCGGAAAGAGTATAGCAATTATTCAAATTGAAAAAAAGGGATATCAATGACATCCCTATAAATGATTGTGCCCTACGAGCACGTTACGGTGTATCAAATCAAATCGAATCGAAAAATATATCAATTAATCGAACGGATAAAATTTCATATCAATGACATCACTACCAAGTAGGGCTGGCATTGACATTCATTTTTTTTCGATTCAATTATTGACATTTCTTTAGATTCTAATTATTTGAAGCATGAAATATTTATCATTTTCGCATGTATCGCACTTGATATGTTGCTTCGATTTCTCAAATACAAAGGCAATTAAAGTTTTGTCATCATTTTTTAGGTGAAAACTTTCTATTCAAAATTCTTGTTAGTGTTTAGCCACTGTGCCAGTTTGAGGTATAACTTACAACAATGGGGAAGCTGCCGACAATATCGTCATTTCTGTTCTCCTTTCTCACATCTAAACCCTGTCATGTTGGTATTCATAGGATAGCTCTTGCTGAGTACTCTCAGATGAGTACCCATATGCCAGGTTTTCAGTAATTTTTCAGCATTTTTGCGTCATTTTTTATTAGCAAAATTAGCCACCAGCAGCTTAAGGGTTAAGATATAACTTACAACAATGGGGAGGCTGCAGTGCCTCAAATCCAGGGGGTGCTCTAGTAGTTTCTGGTATAACTTACAATAATGGTGAAGCTACAGCCAATATTGTCATTTCTGTTCACTTTTTTTCAGGATCCAGAATCTGTCTCTGCGCCATAACAGTATAACAGACAAGGGTGCGGAGTCGCTCGGCAAGGCTCTGGGCAACGCCCTCAAACAGAACACCAAACTCCTATCCCTCAACCTGACTGGTAACAGAATCACGGACAAGGGGGCGGCTCACATCGCAGGGGTAAGTCTATGTCAATTCTACAGGTATTTACCCTTTTAACCCTTATGCTGAGATGCAAGGAACACTTCTTCAAATATTTTTCTAAAATTGCTTTCTTTGGAACAATAACTTCATAACTCTTTTTAGCCAGTAACAGGATTGGAGACAAAAATGCCAAAGAATTTCATTGTTTTCTTTGTCTTTCTATAGGGTTTAAAGATGAACTGATCCCCCTCTCCCTTTCATTGGCCTGTAAGAGCATAGGAGACAGCACCGCTAAATAGTCATATTGTATCGGTTGCCTTTTATGAAGTTTTTTTGTCTCTCTAAGGATGAACCTGACCCTCTCATTGGCCAGTAAGAGCATAATATGAAATATGGAAGCACCAAAAACTTTCATGAAGTTTTCTTTTCTTCTTTAGGGTTTGAGGATGAACCGGACCCTGCTCTCTAGCTCTCTCAATGGCCAGTAACTGCATGGTAGACGAAAGTGCCAAAAAGTTTGTAAAGTACCTGTCGTATTTCATGAAGTTTTCTTTCCGTCTTCAGGGTTTGAGGATGAACAGTGCCTGCTCTCCCTCCTTTTGGCCAATACATAACAGCATAAACAAGGATGCACCAAAGAGTTCACTTAACATCGCTCAAATTTCAAGAAGTTTTCTTTCCTTCTTTAGGGTTTGAGGAGGAGATGAACCGAACTCTTCTCTCACTCTCATTGGCCAGTAACTGCATGGGGGACGAGAGTGCCAAGAAGTTTGTGAAGTAATTGTTGTATTTCATGAATTCTTTTTTCCTTCTCTAGGGTTTGAGGATGAACCGGACTCTTCTCTCGCTCTCATTGGCCAGTAACTGTATGGGGGACGAGAGTGCGAAGAAGTTTGCGGAGGTTTTGTCGCGTTTTCCGTTGACGCATGATGAGGTGGTGGAGAGGAGGAAGCTGAACTCCGATAAGGGCTCGCCAGATCGGCAGAAATCTGTGAGTACACACAACATTTTTATCTAGGCCTGTCCAAGTTGATTTTGGTCTTACCCCAAGTCATGCCAGATTTCCAGGCACTACCAGGGCTACAGATTTTTTCTTTGCTCCAACAAAGTTTGTCAGGCACAAAAAAAACTTTTAAAATCTTAAAAATTCTTGGTCCGGAAGACAGTGTTTACATCGCAAGACAATTCATCATTGTTAACCCCTATGGATCCAAGTCTGCACTACTACAGACAAGCTAATCTTTTTTAGCCGACGTTACGTGTGATCTATTACTGTAGAACACACAATGTATGCGTCTGTTTATAGATAGGGTACATAGCGTGTGGTTCCGCTTCGCTATATATAAAAACGTTGTAATTTTTTATTTGTACTTTCTTTATTTTAGCGGCAGCTACCATCGCTAACATAAAGATACGCTATGGTGCGAAAACTCCCCAATTCGCTATATTTGGGACATGCGTCATATTTGTGTGCTACAGTATCCCATTTTGCTGTTGCGATATATATTTTGTATATTGTTTTCCAGCCTCCACCCAGCAGGAGAGCGGATTCTAAGGATCGCCCCGGCAGCGTTAGGAGCAGTTCTCATGCTGACAAGGGCAAAGGAGGAAAATCAGCAAAAAAAAAGGTGAAGCAAATATTTTTTTGTCATTGTCACTCATCGTTATTATTATTATTATTATTATTATTATTATTATTATTATTATTATTATTATTATTGTTATTGTTATTATCATTATTATTATTGTTATTATTATTATTATTATCATTATTATTATTATCATTTTTATCATCTTCGTCATCATCCTCATTATTATTATTTTTATCATTATCATTATTATAATTTTTGTTCTTCTTTTTCTTTTCTTTTTCTTCTTCTTCTTATTGATCGTAAAATATGTTTTGGTCAGTTTTATCCTGATGATAATAATTTTTTTACATTGAAAATACACTTATGGCCTTGTATCCTTTTTGCTATATTTGATTAGGCTTTAGACCAAGATTTTATTACCTGATATGATTTTGTAAATTGGTTTTTTGTTTTATGGTTCTGTTATTGCCATGTTTTGTTATTAATTAATTTGGCAATTGTCTTTTATCACCCATTAATGACATGTCTTTGAGATGATATATGATCAAATGATTTTAGTATTGTTATTTATATTGTTTTATTATTTTACAATGGTTTCATGATCTTTATGACCTTATGTGGTTGTACAACCTATATTCTTTTACAACCTATATGACCTTATTTTTGTAATTTCCTGTGTTAATTTTAGTTCTATGATTATTGGACCTAATTTTGATTTAAAATGCTATGTTTAAATGTTCAATGACCTTATATGGCTCTATGACCTAATATGGTGTTATGCCCTTATATGGTCAGCTTGGCTTCAGCGGCCATGATGGTGGTGGAGATGGTCATGGCCACACCAGTCGCTATGGAAGAAGAGTGGGTATTGTTTTGCGTTACATGCTGTGAAGTGTGGGTATCGTTTTTTATCACCTGCTCTGCTGTAATTCTCTATGCTGATTGGTCAATTGTTGTTAAACCTGGAGCTGTTCACACTCAATATCGAATGTCAGAATTCAATATCGAACGGCAGAATTCAATATTACCACTTGGGCAGCAGCCTCGTTCTGACCTCCAGAGTTATTTCAAAATTTTTTGAGATGTATCTGTTATTTTTTCTTAGCATGAAAGAGCAGGTGATAAATTTGTTATGCCCTGTGGGAAAGTGCAATCAGGCCGCTATCCGCCATGCTGTGAAGTGTGGATATGGTTTCGTATCACATGCTGTGAAGTGTGAGTTTGAGTTCTCCACATTGCTTGTCATATATTGACTTTTAGGTCAAAAAAAGGTTTAATTCTACTCGCTGTTACATAGAAAAAGGTAAAATCTGATTATTGATACCCACAAAATATTTTTTGAAATGATTGTTTGATTTCTTCACCGCTAGGTCATTGATCTGTTTTATTTTATTTATCTATTATTATTTTTATTTTTTTTGAGGGGGGGGGGGGGGGGGGGATGGCACCCTAACAAGAATGAAAATTCTAAAATAATGATAACCCCCAGAAACATTTCTTAAAGTGATCCTTTGAAATCCTCACTGTCATAAACTCTGGGCCAGGAAAAAAACCCAAAATATTTCCTGTACTGATTGTTTGACTCCTTCCTAGATTGATTGTCTTGATTGGACAAAAAAGAAGAATTTTTCTAGAGACTTCACCTAAAAAAATGCAAAATGTGCAAAAATTATTACCATTATTATTACCATATGCAGAGTTGTTATTGTTTGGTTTCACGTGTTGTGAAATGTTTGTTTGAATTTTACACTGTTTTTGTCATTGATTATATGTCTTTTTAGGTCCAAGAAATTAGCTTTTTTTTAAGTTGCTGTATCCTAAGAAAAGTATAAAAAGTGTTAATAAATAAAATGTGTAGAAACATTGATCTACAGAGAATCTACAAAGATTATTACCTCCAACTGGTAATGTTAGCTGAATGTTAAGCATTACCTCACATTCAAACTGCGGATTTTGAATTTCAAAAAAAAAATTAATTGGAAAAATCTCGCAGAAAAATCTTGCAGGCAAAAGAAAAGTTTAAAATCTTGCAGGCAAAAGCAAAGTTTTAAAAATATTTGAAGAAGAAATGTTGATAAGAATATTTCCAACAACTCTCCTTCAAATATTTTGTTATATCATTTTTTATTTCAAGGTTATTGTCATAAGTATCTTAGATCCAGGCAAAAATTCATACTGAGAATACTCAGTGAGAGCTATCTAATGAATACCAACATGATAGGGTTGAGAAGGTTTACAAAAATCTTTGCGTCCTTGTGCTTTGGAAGAAAGTAGCCTCAGCATTGGAATGGTCAAAAAATAACTTAGGATTTAAGCAGGAGTTCACAAAATTATGGCAAAAATAGGAAATTACCTGAAAATAATCCCCACTGTAGAACTAATTTAAAAAAAAGGATTATTCAGGATTGTTGCGCACAAAAGTTGTCAATAGGTATCAGACATATGCGGTCATTCACACATCATTGTAGATATAAGGCCTAAAAAAAAGTTGTTTGTTTCCTGTAACCCTACCCTAACAAGTTTTTATTCAAAGAAATCCCTACCCTGAAGTTTTTATCGCCCATCCAACTCCCAATCAACGTAAAACAAGCATAAAACACACATTTTTGACCAAAAAAAATAATGCAAAAATATTTTTTTTAGGCCTAATATTGAATGTCTGAATTTGATATCACACTCCATAATCAACATCACGTATTAGCCGGCAATGCGATGTATTTGATTTGATACTTTACTTAGATGAATAAAAGAATGGATATGTACATACAGCGAGAGACCAATGTCTAATTGTATGCACTATAGTGAATACCTGGCTTTACCAGCATGACAGGAAATGGTCACATAGAACTTTTGAAAGTCCCAAAATACAACTCAACCCTTAAGAGCACGCTAAAACTCCTATATTAAGCTACAAGCTGGTGTATTATATACTTTAAATAAATTTCCTAGGAGTTTGCTTGATGTTGGCCTTTTTATGTAGAAATTAGCAAATGCGCTATGTGACATGACTTTTTTCTTTATCTTTTTTATCTTTTTTTATCTTTTTTCTCTATCTCTTGTTTTTCCTCATTTCAAGGACGATAAAGGAAGAGAAAAAGATGATAAACACGACAAGTCCAAGGGCAAGAAAGATGACAAAGGCACTAAAGGAAAGGGTGAGTGATAACTAGCGAAAACCTAATTTATCTATTTTGATAATTATCTATTTTGCCAAAATTTTGATGATAATTAGTGAGGTAATATATCAAATGCAGACACCATCATATTAATAAAGAAAAATGTTTTGTTAACAAGGATTATAATATGTTCTTATATTAAGATTTGAATTTGATTCTGAGCAACTAATATGCTACACTATGCTACACACGCCCCCACACACACATATATATATATATATATATATATATATATATATATATATATATATATATATATATATATATATATATATATATATATATATATATATGTATATATATATATATATATATATATATATATATATATATATATATATATATATATATATATATATATATATAATATATATATATATAAATATATATATATATATATATATATATATATATATATATATATATATATATATATTTATATATATATATATATATATACTGAACATGTACTGAACTTGTACTTAAGGTGTTGGAATAATCTTCTATTTATTGCTTTAGGATTGGGTAAGTTGCTTTACAGATTGTAGTTCAATGTAAGAGAAGTAGACCTCAAAGATCGGTAAAACAGTGTATCAGATCAGACGAACAGTGACTTTGAATTTTGTTATGGCCACTTTTTCTGCCATCACGAGCTACATTATAAGCTACATTATAATATACTGCGTAGAGGGGATATCTGGGAATATTCAACTGCTTATGTTAACCTTTTCACTGCTGAGGCTACCTTTGTTCAAAGCACAAGGAGGAAAAGACTTTTGAAAACCATCTAAATCCTGTCATGTTGGTATTCATTTGATAGCTCTCGCTGAGTACTCTCAGATGGGTACCCATATGCCATGTTTTCAGTCATTTTATATAGTTTTTGCATTTTTTGTAATGGTCAAATTAGCCAACAGCAGCATGAGGATTAAGTCACTGGAAACTTCCTCACTCACCTCAATCGAGCGGGACTAGAATCCTGACCTTGTGCAGTGGTGATACATAGCAGATGACAGGGCTCGACGCTAAGGGTGAACCTATGGCCCCAGGCCAGTAAAAATTCCCCAAAACAACTTCGGGCCAGTAAAAAAGACCTCAACTGGTCCTACCGGCCCACTAAACATTTGGAGACATTCTTGTTAAAAAGTTTCCCCAAGAATGTCCCCATATGTTTTTAAAATAAATGAAGATAAAATCCAAAAAGATGAATGTTGTTGTGAATTTTATGCAATATTCTTTCTTGTTATATTAAAGAAAAGATGTAGGACCAGTAAAGTTTTTGCAGGACCAGCAGATGCTAGGTGTTACTGGTCCTACAGGGCCAGTATCATTTTGAGTTAGCGTTGAGGCCTGGATGATACACACATCAGACCGCTCTCCCAGGGCCTGCCCTTACGGCCGGGTGGTCTAGGGCGTTGTCACTGATTGCTCGCTAGAGGTCTCTCACCATTGCCCAGGTAAAATTTACATCAGGGCTATGTGAGAAAGTTGCCAGTGACTTGAGTTAAGTTTTTGGTTTTAGCCGGGCTATATACTGCAGGGCATAGATTTGTAAATTTTTACTAATTAAGGACACTTTTTGATAATTACAATTTCTTATGGGTTCAGGGTTGCCGATATTTTCTGAAAATACCTTGATGTTGTATCAGCAAGATTTAGAACTAGGTCCATATTTTCTGAAATTGCAACTGGGGATAGATTTGGGGTTGCCCAAATTTCCTATTCGATTAATTATTTTTCAAAATAATTACAGTGGCCCAAATTCCTAGGGTGGGGTCTAAATTTCCGAGAATTTATGGTAGTAAGAATATGTTTGTTGGAGTATCATGTGAAGGCAAACTTATATTTATGAGCTCTACTTCTCTTTGCAATATCTGTATTGTTGGTCTATTGTTCTGTTGTCATTGTCATTGTTGTTATTGTTGTTTATTTATTTTTCTAATTGTTGTTATTGTTGTTATTGTTGTTACCTAACAGATAAAGGTGGAAAGGGTAAGTTGTTGTTTTGTTTACAAGTAGAAGTGGCAACTGAGCGTGTTTTTAACCCTTCCAATGCTGAGGCTACTTTTGTCCAAAGCACAAGGATGCAAAGATTTTTGTAAACCATCTAAAACCTGTCATGTTGGTATTCATTGGATAGTTCTCGTTGAGCACTTTCAGATGAGTACCCATTTGCCAGGGTTTCAGTCATTTCTCAGTTTTTTTGCATAATTTTGTATTGGCCAAATTAGCAACCAGCAGCCTAAAGGTTAAGGTTTGAATTCTCTCATTTCATATTCAGGTAGCAAAATAATTAGATACTTATTACAAATATCAAAATGCTACTTTCTTAGTACCCATATTTGCATATTTTGATCCAACCATTCTGAAAATATGTTTTTGAAACAGGGATTAAAACAATTTTGATATCTTTTTAATTGTTTGCATGACTATGCAATCTATCCAGTTAAACTATCTAACAAAATCAGAAAATTTCTAGAAAATATAGAATTTAACTTTTTGAAATTTTTTTGAATTCTTTTGTCTTTTCGTGATCAATTGTTAAAGAATATTAATTAAGACCATCAACCAAGGTTTAGTAAAATTTAAAGACATGGCTTAAAGACAGCTGGACATTATATTTTGCTATTTCTGTTTTTAATCCTAATCTAATTGATTAATTTTTCAAGCTTGTAGTCTCCCAGAAAAGACTGTGAGAAAGTTGCCAGTGACTTGTGGTTCGGCGGTGGTTTGTGCCGGGTACTCCAGTTTCCTCCACCATTTACAACTGGCCAATCACAACTTAGCCACGATATGTCAGAAAAAGTAACAAAAAACGAAATTCCAAATTTTCCCAAGAAAGAATGAATATTTTGGCTAAATTTCTCTGACAAAAGCATTTTTGAAAAAATATTTGACATATATTGAAAGTGCTAAAAATTAAGATTTTATATTTTCAAAAATTTCTCTTGTCTTTAAGATATTATTGTATAATTGGGTCAGGATTTTTTGGGGTTCTACAAGCTTGATTAGATTGAATTGAAATGAATGAAATTATCATAATATAACAGTAGCCAGTTAGTTCTGATATAATATACTAACTCAACTCTATATTCTAGAAACTATTTTAAGAACAGGATTTAGGTGATTTTTGATAACTTTTTCTAATATGTTAAATGCTAAACTTACAATATATCTATCTTTCTTTGTATTCCTATTTCATTTATACAACAAAATACTTTTTTAATCAATCTAAATCCCTCTAATAATGAATATAATATTTAATCAATTCCTTGGTCTGAATCTTTTAATTCATTTTTTCTCTTTGAAATTAATCTATAGAATTTTTTCTTTTTTTCTTCGTTTTTTTATTATTTCATCCATCCAATTTTTGAATCATTGAATAATTTTTTTAATCATTTTCTTAATATAATTTTACCCATTCATTCGTTTTATGGAACAAAACCTTATTGTTGTGCGTTGTGATTTGAAGCAGGTTCCACCAGCGTAAGTGGACGTGGTTCAGTAGGTAAGCAAGGAAATGATACAGAGAACCTCTTCACGTTTTTTAAACCAGTTTACGTTTTTTAAACCGATTCACGTTTTTAAACCATTTCACGTTTTTTAAACCGATTCACATTTTTTTAAACAGATTCACATTTTTTTTAACCCATTCACATCTCGCGAGCAAAAATAATCTGACAACTCACTTATTAACCGATTAATGCTTAAGAATTACTCTTGAAATTGTCGTCTGGACCTTTGGTACTTTTGATAATAACTTGAAAATTAGGAATGATTTTACAAAATATTTCAAGAGGAGTTGTAAGTGATGATCTGATGAACACTTTTCTTTCAAATATTTTCCCAAATATTCTTTTGTCTGAAAGATTTCACCGAAATTGTCTGGCTGCTTTTGGCTGCTTTGAGTGTTAATGGGTTAACCCACTCATGCCTGGAGATCTACTTGACGGGTGTCGTCTGGACCTGTCATACTTTTGAGAATAACTTCAGAATACTGCATTAATTTGCAAACTTATTTGGGGGAGAGTTGTAGATAAAGTTTTAATGAGCAACTCTACTTCAAATAATTTGCAACCGTTGCTGCTACAGGCATAAGTGGGTTAAAGGTTTTCGTCAGAATAATTTTTGTTTATTCATTTCAATTTTTAAAATTATAGTTGATAAATATATGAGGAGTGGCTATTAAATCCACCAAAAGCACTACCCTTCGGTCAAGAACTCCTCAAATTTTTGCTTAATTTTCCAAATATATGTTTGTCAGACAATGTGTACTTTATTCATGAGCATTGGCCTTATATTCCTCACTTCATTTGCATGTTCAGTTTAAAAAAAGTGGGACATTTTTGAAAACAATTTTGGTGTTCTTGAATTTGATTGGTAGACAGTCAATTAACATGGCAACTCGTCCAATGCAAAATCAGAACCGAATGCTTGTTATTTGCACCAGTTTTTGTGAATTTCATTTTTTTTCGGTTCTGAGATGTGATTGGTGGACAGCCAACTGAAAGGTCTAGTCTGCCAATGAAATATCAGAACCACACTCCTCTCTTCTCTATTTTGTTAAGAATATTGTTCTATTTGTATTTCAAACTTTATTAGCCTTCCACACTTTGACTTTTTTCAAGTTGATTGAATGTGAGCCGTTCATATCTCGAGTGTGCATTTGGTCTGACTACTTTAAACCTTCCAATACTGAGGCTACTTTTGTCCAAAGCACAAGAACGCATTTTTTTTTGAAAACCATCTAAACCCTGTCATGTTGGTATTCATTAGATAGCTCTTGCTGAGTACTCTCAGATGACTACCCATGTGCCAGGGATTCAGGTTTCTTTTGCACCATTTTGCATTAGTCAAATTAGGCACTAGCAGCAGAAGGGTTACCTTAAGATGAATACCAATGTGCCAGGGTTTCAGTAATTTTCCACAATTTTTGCATAATTTTGTATTGGCCAAAGTAGCCACCAGCAGCATAAGGTTTAAGCATGACTCAATAACCCATTCATGCCCATAGCAGCCAAAATCATCTGACTATTTCCGTCATATCTCTCTAACATAATTAATCTTCTGAAAATAATTGATTGAGAAATATCGAGCAAAATCCTACTCGCAACTCTCCTTCAAGTATTTTGTGAATAAATGATTGATGCCAAAGTTATTTTCAAAAGTATCAAAGATCCAAACGATATACGTCATGGAGAAATTCAGGTATAAATGGGTTAAATAAAGTAATACTGTAGAACACAAAATGTTAGCGTCTGTTTATATATAGCGTACATAGCGTGTGGTTCCGCTTCGCTATATGTAAAAACGCTGTACTTTTTTCTTACTGTACTGGCGCTGTCAGCGGCGGCTACCGTCGCTAACATAAAGATATGCTATGATGCGAAAATTCCCCAATTCGCTATATTTGGGACACGCGTCATATATGTGTTCTACAGTATTTGACATATTTTTGAAGGCATATTGTTAAATCAAACATGTGCAAAAAAACCTTGGTCAAAATATTCTCAAGTTTTTGCTTTATAATAAAGATACATACATATATGTCACACCATGTGTACATTCAAAGCTTTAGACGATATTCTTCATGGAGAAATAATCTAGGTTAAATTCAACAAATATTTGAAGGGGTATTGTGAATAGGTTAAGTAAAGTAATATTTGACAAATATTTGAAGGGGTATTGTTAAATCAAACATATACAAAAACTCTCAGTCAAAAAATTCTCACGTTTTTGCTTTATAATAAAGATATATACATATATGTCAGACCATGTGAATGTTCCGGATGTAAATGGGTCACCGTTTGTTTTCAGCATGTTATTTAACCCATTAATGCTCACAGCAGCCAAAACAGCCTGACAATTTCGATGAAATCTTGCGGAAAAAAACTGATGTGGAAAATTATTTGAAGGAAAAATGTTATTCAGAACATTACCAAGAATACTCCTTCAAATATTTTTCAAAATCATTCCCAATTCCAAAGTTATCATCAAAAGTATCATAGATCCAGACAACAATTTCTATAGGAACTCTTAAGCATTAATGGGTTAAACCCACTAACCCTCATGCAGCTGACCAGATAATAATTTGGCCAATACAAAATGATGCAAAAAACCTGAAAAATGACTGAAACCCTTGCACATGGGCACTCATCTGAGAGTGCTCAGCGAGAGCTTTCTAATTAATACCAAGATGACTGGGTTAAGATGATTTTCAAAAATCTTTACATCCTTGTGCTTTGGACAAAAGTAGTCTCAGCATTGGAAAGGTTTAAATGCTGAAGAGTTCCTCTAGATATTGTCATCTGGATCTATAATACTTTTGACAACCATTTTGGTACTGAAAGAACCTTACAAAATATTTGTAATGTTGGAGAGTTGTTGTTCTACTTGACATTTCTCCTTTAACCCATTCACAATCAGAGTTCCATTAGAAAGTTTCGTCTGCTACTCTCATACTTTTGAAAATAACTTGGGACTAAAGCAAAAGTTCACAAAATATTTGAAGTAGAGTTGTTGCTTGACTTCTGATTGACATTTCTCCTTCAAGTGTTTTCCAAAAAATGCTTTTGTTAGAAAAATATTATCAAAATTGTCAGGCCTGTTTTGGCCACTCTAAGTGTAAATGGGTTAAATATCTTTCCTAATATGCTTTTGCCCGAAAGATTTCATCAAAATTGTAAGGCTGCTTTTGGCTGCTGTGAGCATCAATGGGTTTAACTACTATTTTGATATAGTTATGTATCTGACAGGTTTTCTTGGTATCAATTCTAGTGATACCTATTTGAGTTAACCCTTTTGCTGCTGGTGGCTAAATTGCCCAATACAAAATGATGCAAAAATCCTTAAAAATCACCGAAACCCTGGCAAATGGGTACTCATCTGAGAGTGCTGAGCGAGAGCTATCCAATGAATACCAACATGACAGGGTTTAGATGGTTTTCAAAAATCTTTGCATTCTTGTGCTTTGGACAAAAGTCACCTCAGCATTGGAAGGGTTAAGTTACCATAAGGCACTATATCCTGATAAAACTCAGGAAATAGTATGTTGACATTAGGGATAGGTACCTCTACCTGATACAATATTAAATGCCAATATTGAATTGAAAAAAGTACCGCAGCGAAAAAGTTCTGTATCATATTGTATTATCAAAATTTAAGATATGTATAAGATTGACTTATTTGGTGACTAGACGTGTCCGTATGAAGGCAGTTGGCACGTTCGCTATTTACTAGATATGTACGATGCTGAAAGGGTTAAATTGATCAAAATCAGATGCACAGAAAGCAGGAAATATCAATAAATAATGATAATAATAATAATAATGATAATGATAATAATAATAATGATAATAATAATGATAATGATAATAATAATAATGATGATGATGATAATATTAACAATAATAATAATAATAATAATAATGATAATAATAATAATAATAATGATAATGATAATAATAATAATGATGATGATAATAATATTAACAATAATAATAATAATAATAATAATAATAATAATGGTAATGATAATAATAGAAATAATGATAATAATAATGATTATAATAATAATAATAATGATAATTAATAATAATAATAATAATGGTAATGATAATAATAATAATAATAATGATAATAATGATAATAATTATAATTATTATAATTATAATGATAATAATGATAATAATAATGATATTGATAATAGCATTTGACACCTGAAGATTGTTTTATTGATTTAATTATGACACACAGATGGTAAGTAGATAACTAATGACAGTATCAAATTGTGATCATCCTGATAGGGCCTAAAAAAGTTGTTTGTTTCCTGTAACCCTACCCTAACAAGTTTTTATTCGAAAAATTCCCTACCCTAAAGTCTTTTCAGCCCCCCAACTCCTAATCAACGTAAAACATGCATAAAACACACATTTTTGACCAAAATAATAATGCAAAAAAAAAGATTTTACCGACCTACCTACCCTATTTTTTTCGGACCATTACAGGAAACAAACAATTTCTTTTTTTAGGCCTAAGGTAGGGAAACATGTTTTAAATGAAATGGTTGTATATTATTTGGAATGAAATACTTTTGCATTAAATGGAATAAAATAATAATTGGTACAACATTTCAAATGAAATGGTTCATGGTATATAATTTTGAAACAAATTATTTTGAATGAAATGTTAATAAGAACATTATTTCAAATGAAATATTCGTATTATTATTTGGAATGAAATGTTGGTGCATTATTGGGAATGTTGAAAAATAATTTGCTGTTCATTTTTTATTTGTTTATTTGTTTGTTTATGTGTTTGTTTATTGTGTTTGTTTATTTGTTTATTTATTTGTTTGTTTGTTTGTTTTCAGCATCAGTAGTGGCAGATGCAGGGGGAAAGGGAACCACTAAGGGGAAAGATAAGAAGGGGAAGGAAAAGAAGGGAGGCTCAGCACCAGACCAAGAGGTAAGGAACCTACAACAGACCACTTAGTTAACCCATTAATGCTCACAGCGGCCAAAAGCAGCCTCACACTTTTAATGATATTTAGCAGGCAAAAACAAAGTCAGGAAAATATTTGTTCGAGAAATGTCAATCAGAACATTACCTACAACTCTCCTTCAAATAGTTTGTAAAATCATTCTCAATTTAAAAGTTATTGTCAAAAGTATCATTGATCCAGACGACAATTTCTGAAGGAACTCTAAGTATTAATGGGTTAACCCCTTGGCTCCTCGTGGTTAATTTTGTCAATACTAAATTATGCATGAAAACCTAAAGAATGACCGAAACCCTGGAATATGGTACTCATCTGATAGCACTCAGCGAGAGCTATCCAATGAATACCAACATGACAGGGTTTAGATCACTTTCAAAAATCTTTGCGTCTTTGTGCTTTGGACGAAAGCAGCCTCAGCATTGGAAGTGTTCACCCTTTGATGCCCGCAGTGGCAAAAAGCTGCCTGGTGATTTTGATGAAATCTTTCAGGCTAAAGCAGGAAAAAGATTTGAAGGGTAGATGTCATTTAGAATAATGTCAACTGTTTCAATAAATAGTTTGTCTGAACTATTTATGAGATATTTTCCAAACAATATCTGAAGGAGAAATGCTAATCTGGATGTAACCAACAATACTCCTTCAAATATTTTGCTAAGATATGCTTTAGTCTCAAAGTTCCTGACGACTCTGGTCTGAACTGACTATTTTGGAGGTATCATTCTAATGGACGCTTTTTTGAAAAGAAATTTGAAGGAGAAATGTTTATCAATATATTACCAACAATTCTCCTTCAAATATTTTGCCAAGTTTTCCTTTATTCTGAAGTTATTTTCAAAAGTATCAAAGTTCCTGACGACATTTGTGTGTATTTTCAGTCTGAGGTTCTGGAGGTGGTGAATCCTCTGCTGGAGCAAGTGGACGACAGCATCGTCAGAGGACAGCTCTGGATTCCGGGAAACCGCGTCCTCATAAACCTTAATCTCGCAAGTAAGTATTTTTATAAAAGGTAATAGACCCTTCTACAAGATGATGTAATACAGGGATATCAAAAAAAATTTATAATTTGACCAGCGAGCAACAGAAATAAAAATGTTTTAAAAATTAAAAAAAAAAGTATTATGGGATGGAATTCGGAATTTTGCTTTCTAAAGTAGGGCTACAGAATTCATTGCAAATATAGAACGATTCTATTTAACGTAAGACGACCACTGGAATTTGGGATCTCCATTATTGTCATTTTTCTGCCATATTGTGGCTAACTTGTGACTAGCTAGTTGTAAGTGGTGGAGGAAACCGGAGTACCTGGCAAAAACCACCGCCTAGCCCCAAGTCACTGGCATCTGTCTCACATGCCCTAGGGGGGATTCGAACACGAACAGGTAGAATGTTATACAGGTGAACTTGGATATGACGGACTCAATGGGACCAGGAAAATTGGTCCGTCTTATGCAAAATCCGTCGTATACATATGACGCATACTTGATATGCATCGGACTGGGACCAAGCATATCGTCCGTCATATGCAAAAATCTGTCGTACAGTGGTCCGTCATATCCAAGTTCACCTGTAAATTACTTTAGTTTGTCAAATGCTCAATAGGTGTCAACAGTATAGATTATCATAAGACCTTAACCCTTAGGTGCATCTGGCTTGTACACATGGTAAGAAAATTCTTGAAATATGTTTTTTAGGTGAAAGTTAGGTTTAGAAAGTTATTTGCAAAACATGATATACACAGGTAAAAGTTCACTGGGCCGTACGGGCCCGTTTTTCGATCCCTCAATATATCAACATTTCACGGCTTGAAAACCTGTAATGGTCCCATTATTTTCATTATTTTTACGGGCCCGTGACGTACGGGCCCGTTATAATGGGTTCTGAGCCCGTTTGGACCCGTCAATTTTTACCTGTGTATATAGACATCATATGTCAATGTAATCTTGGGGCATGATTTAAAGAAAACAACACTCTTCTTTGTCTTTTTCAGGGAACAAGATTACAGAAGTTGGTGCTAAAAGTCTACTGCTAGCTCTACAGTACCAGACTTCTCTGTCTAACATCATCAAGGGTGGAGGAACCGGGCTCATGAGGCTATCTCTAGCTGTAAGTTATACCCCCCCCCCCCCCCCCCCCCCTTCCTGCCCCCTAGTCCCTGAAATACCCCGAAATCCCTATCTAACATCATCAAGGGTGGAGGAACCGGGCTCATGAGGCTATCTCTAGCTGTAAGTTATACCCCCCCCCCCCCTTTCCATACCCCCTTCCTGCCCCCTGGTCCCTGAAATACCCCCACCTCCCTGTCTAACATCATCAAGGGTGGAGGAACCGGGCTCATGAGGCTATCTCTAGCTGTAAGTTATACCCCCCCCCCTTCCTGCCCCCTTCCTGCCCCCTAGTCCCTGAAATACCCCCACCTCCCTGTCTAACATCATCAAGGGTGGAGGAACCGGGCTCATGAGGCTATCTCTAGCTGTAAGTTATACCCCCCCCCTTCCTGCCCCCTTCCTGCCCCCTAGTCCCTGAAATACCCCCACCTCCCTGTCTAACATCATCAAGGGTGGAGGAACCGGGCTCATGAGGCTATCTCTAGCTGTAAGTTATACCCCCCCCCCCTTCCTGCCTCCTTCCTGCCCCCTAGTCCCTGAAATACCCCCACCTCCCTGTCTAACATCATCAAGGGTGGAGGAACCGGGCTCATGAGGCTATCTCTAGCTGTAAGTTATACACCCCCCCCCCCTTCCTGCCCCCTTCCTGCCCCCTAGTCCCTGAAATACCCCCACCTCCCTGTCTAACATCATCAAGGGTGGAGGAACCGGGCTCATGAGGCTATCTCTAGCTGTAAGTTATACACCCCCCCTTCCTGCCTCCTTCCTGTCCCCTAGTGCCTGAAATACCCCCACCTCCCTGTCTAACATCATCAAGGGTGGAGGAACCGGGCTCATGAGGCTATCTCTAGCTGTAAGTTATACCCCCCCCCCTTTCCATACCCCCTTCCTGCCCCCTAGTCCCTGAAATACCCCCACCTCCCTGTCTAACATCATCAAGGATGGAGGAACCGGGCTCATGAGGCTATCTCTAGCTGTAAGTTATACACCCCCCCCCCCCCTTCCTGCCCCCTTCCTGCCCCCTAGTCCCTGAAATACCCCCACCTCCCTGTCTAACATCATCAAGGGTGGAGGAACCGGGCTCATGAGGCTATCTCTAGCTGTAAGTTATACACCCCCCCCCTTCCTGCTCCCTTCCTGTCCCCTAGTGCCTGAAATACCCCCACTTCCCTATCTAACATCATCAAGGGTGGAGGAACCGGGCTCATGAGGCTATCTCTAGCTGTAAGTTATACCCCCCCCCCCTTTCTGCCCCCTTCCTGCCCCCTAGTCCCTGAAATACCCCCACCTCCCTATCTAACATCATCAAGGGTGGAGGAACCGGGCTCATGAGGCTATCTCTAGCTGTAAGTTATACACCCCCCCCCTTCCTGCTCCCTTCCTGTCCCCTAGTGCCTGAAATACCCCCACTTCCCTATCTAACATCATCAAGGGTGGAGGAACCGGGCTCATGAGGCTATCTCTAGCTGTAAGTTATACCCCCCCCCCCCTTCCTGCCCCCTTCCTGCCCCCTAGTCCCTGAAATACCCCCACCTCCCTATCTAACATCATCAAGGGTGGAGGAACCGGGCTCATGAGGCTATCTCTAGCTGTAAGTTATACCCCCCCCCCCTTTCCATACCCCCTTCCTGCACCCCTAGTCCCTGAAATACCCCCACCTCCCTGTCTAACATCATCAAGGGTGGAGGAACCGGGCTCATGAGGCTATCTCTAGCTGTAAGTTATACCCCCCCCCCCTTTCCATACCCCCTTCCTGCACCCCTAGTCCCTGAAATACCCCCACCTCCCTATCTAACATCATCAAGGGTGGAGTGAGGCTATCTCTAGCTGTAAGTTATACCCCCCCCCCCTTTCCATACCCCCTTCCTGCACCCCTAGTCCCTGAAATACCCCCACCTCCCTATCTAACATCATCAAGGGTGGAGGAACCGGGCTCATGAGGCTATCTCTAGCTGTAAGTTATACCCCCCCCCCTTTCCAAACCCCCTTCCTGCCCCCTAGTCCCTGAAATACCACCACCTCCCTGTCTAACATCATCAAGGGTGGAGGAACCAGGCTCATGAGGCTATCTCTAGCTGTAAGTTATACCCCCCCCCCCCTTCCTGCCCCCTTCCTGCCCCCTAGTCCCTGAAATACCCCCACTTCCCTATCTCACATCATCAAGGGTGGAGGAACCGGGCTCATGAGGCTATCTCTAGCTATAAGTTATACCCCCCCCCCTTCCTGCCCCCTTCCTGCCCCCTAGTCCCTGAAATACCCCCACCTCCCTATCTAACATCATCAAGGGTGGAGGAACCGGGCTCATGAGGCTATCTCTAGCTGTAAGTTATACCCCCCCCCCCCCCTTCCTGCTCCCTTCCTGCCCGCTAGTCCCTGAAATACCCCCACCTCCCTATCTAACATCATCAAGGGTGGAGGAACCGGGCTCATGAGGCTATCTCTAGCTGTAAGTTATACCCCTCCCCCTTCCTGCCCCCTTCCTGCCCCCTAGTCCCTGAAATACCCCCACCTCCCTGTCTAACATCATCAAGGGTGGAGGAACCGGGCTCATGAGGCTATCTCTAGCTGTAAGTTATACCCCCCCCCCCTTCCTGCCCCCTTCCTGCCCCCTAGTCCCTGAAATACCCCCACCTCCCTATCTAACATCATCAAGGGTGGAGGAACCGGGCTCATGAGGCTATCTCTAGCTGTAAGTTATACACCCCCCCCCTTCCTGCTCCCTTCCTGCCCCTAGCTAGTCCCTGAAATACCCCCACCTCCCTATCTAACATCATCAAGGGTGGAGGAACCGGGCTCATGAGGCTATCTCTAGCTGTAAGTTATACCCCCCCCCCCCTTTCCATACCCCCTTCCTGCCCCCTAGTCCCTGAAATACCCCCACCTCCCTATCTAACATCATCAAGGGTGGAGGAACCGGGCTCATGAGGCTATCTCTAGCTGTAAGTTATACACCCCCCCCCCTTTCCATACCCCCTTCCTGCCCCCTAGTCCCTGAAATACCCCCACCTCCCTATCTAACATCATCAAGGGTGGAGGAACCGGGCTCATGAGGCTATCTCTAGCTGTAAGTTATACCCCCCCCCCCTTCCTGCCCCCTAGTCCCTGAAATACCCCCACCTGCCTATCTAACATCATCAAGGGTGGAGGAACCGGGCTCATGAGGCTATCTCTAGCTGTAAGTTATGCCCCCCCCCCTTCCTGCCCCCTAGTCCCTGAAATACCCCCACCTCCCTGTCTAACATCATCAAGGGTGGAGGAACCGGGCTCATGAGGCTATCTCTAGCTGTAAGTTATACACCCCCCCCTTTCCATACCCCCTTCCTGCCCCCTAGTCCCTGAAATACCCCCACCTCCCTATCTAACATCATCAAGGGTGGAGGAACCGGGCTCATGAGGCTATCTCTAGCTGTAAGTTATACACCCCCCCCTTTCCATACCCCCTTCATGCCCCCTAGTCCCTGAAATACCCCCACCTCCCTATCTAACATCATCAAGGGTGGAGGAACCGGGCTCATGAGGCTATCTCTAGCTGTAAGTTATACACCCCCCCTTTCCATACCCCCTTCCTGCCCCCTAGTCCCTGAAATACCCCCACCTCCCTATCTAACATCATCAAGGGTGGAGGAACCGGGCTCATGAGGCTATCTCTAGCTGTAAGTTATACACCCCCCCCCCCCTTTCCATACCCCCTTCCTGCCCCCTAGTCCCTGAAATACCCCCACTTCCCTATCTAACATCATCAAGGGTGGAGGAACCGGGCTCATGAGGCTATCTCTAGCTGTAAGTTATACCACCCCCCCCCTTCCTGCCCCCTAGTCCCTGAAATACCCCCACCTCCCTGTCTAACATCATCAAGGGTGGAGGAACCGGGCTCATGAGGCTATCTCTAGCTGTAAGTTATACCCCCCCCCCTTCCTGCCCCCTAGTCCCTGAAATACCCCCACCTCCCTGTCTAACATCATCAAGGGTGGAGGAACCGGGCTCATGAGGCTATCTCTAGCTGTAAGTTATACCCCCCCCCCCTTCCCGCCCCCTTCCTGCCCCCTAGTCCCTGAAATACCCCCACCTCCCTGTCTAACATCATCAAGGGTGGAGGAACCGGGCTCATGAGGCTATCTCTAGCTGTAAGTTATACCCCCCCCCCTTCCTGCCCCTTCCTGCCCCCTAGTCCCTGAAATACCCCCACCTCCCTATCTAACATCATCAAGGGTGGAGGAACCGGGCTCATGAGGCTATCTCTAGCTGTAAGTTATACCCCCCCCCCTTCCTGCCCCCTAGTCCCTGAAATACCCCCACCTCCCTATCTAACATCATCAAGGGTGGAGGAACCGGGCTCATGAGGCTATCTCTAGCTGTAAGTTATACCCCCCCTTTCCATACCCCCTTCCTGCCCCCTAGTCCCTGAAATACCCCCACCTCCCTGTCTAACATCATCAAGGGTGGAGGAACCGGGCTCATGAGGCTATCTCTAGCTGTAAGTTATGCCCCCCCCCCCCCCTTCCTGCCCCCTAGTCCCTGAAATACCCCCACCTCCCTGTCTAACATCATCAAGGGTGGAGGAACCGGGCTCATGAGGCTATCTCTAGCTGTAAGTTATACACCCCCCCCTTTCCATACCCCCTTCCTGCCCCCTAGTCCCTGAAATACCCCCACCTCCCTATCTAACATCATCAAGGGTGGAGGAACCGGGCTCATGAGGCTATCTCTAGCTGTAAGTTATACACCCCCCCCTTTCCATACCCCCTTCATGCCCCCTAGTCCCTGAAATACCCCCACCTCCCTATCTAACATCATCAAGGGTGGAGGAACCGGGCTCATGAGGCTATCTCTAGCTGTAAGTTATACACCCCCCCTTTCCATACCCCCTTCCTGCCCCCTAGTCCCTGGAATACCCCCACCTCCCTATCTAACATCATCAAGGGTGGAGGAACCGGGCTCATGAGGCTATCTCTAGCTGTAAGTTATACACCCCCCCCCCCCTTTCCATACCCCCTTCCTGCCCCCTAGTCCCTGAAATACCCCCACTTCCCTATCTAACATCATCAAGGGTGGAGGAACCGGGCTCATGAGGCTATCTCTAGCTGTAAGTTATACCACCCCCCCCTTCCTGCCCCCTAGTCCCTGAAATACCCCCACCTCCCTATCTAACATCATCAAGGGTGGAGGAACCGGGCTCATGAGGCTATCTCTAGCTGTAAGTTATACCCCCCCCCCTTCCTGCCCCTTCCTGCCCCCTAGTCCCTGAAATACCCCCACCTCCCTATCTAACATCATCAAGGGTGGAGGAACCGGGCTCATGAGGCTATCTCTAGCTGTAAGTTATACCCCCCCCCCTTCCTGCCCCCTAGTCCCTGAAATACCCCCACCTCCCTATCTAACATCATCAAGGGTGGAGGAACCGGGCTCATGAGGCTATCTCTAGCTGTAAGTTATACCCCCCCTTTCCATACCCCCTTCCTGCCCCCTAGTCCCTGAAATACCCCCACCTCCCTGTCTAACATCATCAAGGGTGGAGGAACCGGGCTCATGAGGCTATCTCTAGCTGTAAGTTATGCCCCCCCCCCCTTCCTGCCCCCTAGTCCCTGAAATACCCCCACCTCCCTGTCTAACATCATCAAGGGTGGAGGAACCGGGCTCATGAGGCTATCTCTAGCTGTAAGTTATACACCCCCCCCTTTCCATACCCCCTTCCTGCCCCCTAGTCCCTGAAATACCCCCACCTCCCTATCTAACATCATCAAGGGTGGAGGAACCGGGCTCATGAGGCTATCTCTAGCTGTAAGTTATACACCCCCCCCTTTCCATACCCCCTTCATGCCCCCTAGTCCCTGAAATACCCCCACCTCCCTATCTAACATCATCAAGGGTGGAGGAACCGGGCTCATGAGGCTATCTCTAGCTGTAAGTTATACACCCCCCCTTTCCATACCCCCTTCCTGCCCCCTAGTCCCTGGAATACCCCCACCTCCCTATCTAACATCATCAAGGGTGGAGGAACCGGGCTCATGAGGCTATCTCTAGCTGTAAGTTATACACCCCCCCCCCCCCTTTCCATACCCCCTTCCTGCCCCCTAGTCCCTGAAATACCCCCACTTCCCTATCTAACATCATCAAGGGTGGAGGAACCGGGCTCATGAGGCTATCTCTAGCTGTAAGTTATACCACCCCCCCCCTTCCTGCCCCCTAGTCCCTGAAATACCCCCACCTCCCTATCTAACATCATCAAGGGTGGAGGAACCGGGCTCATGAGGCTATCTCTAGCTGTAAGTTATACCCCTCCCCCTTCCTGCCCCCTTCCTGCCCCCTAGTCCCTGAAATACCCCCACCTCCCTGTCTAACATCATCAAGGGTGGAGGAACCGGGCTCATGAGGCTATCTCTAGCTGTAAGTTATACCCCCCCCCTTCCCGCCCCCTTCCTGCCCCCTAGTCCCTGAAATACCCCCACCTCCCTGTCTAACATCATCAAGGGTGGAGGAACCGGGCTCATGAGGCTATCTCTAGCTGTAAGTTATACCCCCCCCCCCCCCTTCCTGCCCCATCCTGCCCCCTAGTCCCTGAAATACCCCCACCTCCCTATCTAACATCATCAAGGGTGGAGGAACCGGGCTCATGAGGCTATCTCTAGCTGTAAGTTATACCCCCCCCCCCCTTCCTGCCCCCTAGTCCCTGAAATACCCCCACCTCCCTATCTAACATCATCAAGGGTGGAGGAACCGGGCTCATGAGGCTATCTCTAGCTGTAAGTTATACCCCCCCTTTCCATACCCCCTTCCTGCCCCCTAGTCCCTGAAATACCCCCACCTCCCTATCTAACATCATCAAGGGTGGAGGAACCGGGCTCATGAGGCTATCTCTAGCTGTAAGTTATACCCCCCCCCCCTTCCTGCCCCCTAGTCCCTGAAATACCCCCACCTGCCTATCTAACATCATCAAGGGTGGAGGAACCGGGCTCATGAGGCTATCTCTAGCTGTAAGTTATGCCCCCCCCCCTTCCTGCCCCCTAGTCCCTGAAATACCCCCACCTCCCTGTCTAACATCATCAAGGGTGGAGGAACCGGGCTCATGAGGCTATCTCTAGCTGTAAGTTATACACCCCCCCCTTTCCATACCCCCTTCCTGCCCCCTAGTCCCTGAAATACCCCCACCTCCCTATCTAACATCATCAAGGGTGGAGGAACCGGGCTCATGAGGCTATCTCTAGCTGTAAGTTATACACCCCCCCCTTTCCATACCCCCTTCATGCCCCCTAGTCCCTGAAATACCCCCACCTCCCTATCTAACATCATCAAGGGTGGAGGAACCGGGCTCATGAGGCTATCTCTAGCTGTAAGTTATACACCCCCCCTTTCCATACCCCCTTCCTGCCCCCTAGTCCCTGAAATACCCCCACCTCCCTATCTAACATCATCAAGGGTGGAGGAACCGGGCTCATGAGGCTATCTCTAGCTGTAAGTTATACACCCCCCCCCTTTCCATACCCCCTTCCTGCCCCCTAGTCCCTGAAATACCCCCACTTCCCTATCTAACATCATCAAGGGTGGAGGAACCGGGCTCATGAGGCTATCTCTAGCTGTAAGTTATACCACCCCCCCCCTTCCTGCCCCCTAGTCCCTGAAATACCCCCACCTCCCTGTCTAACATCATCAAGGGTGGAGGAACCGGGCTCATGAGGCTATCTCTAGCTGTAAGTTATACCCCCCCCCTTCCTGCCCCCTAGTCCCTGAAATACCCCCACCTCCCTGTCTAACATCATCAAGGGTGGAGGAACCGGGCTCATGAGGCTATCTCTAGCTGTAAGTTATACCCCCCCCCCTTCCCGCCCCCTTCCTGCCCCCTAGTCCCTGAAATACCCCCACCTCCCTGTCTAACATCATCAAGGGTGGAGGAACCGGGCTCATGAGGCTATCTCTAGCTGTAAGTTATACCCCCCCCCCCCTTCCTGCCCCTTCCTGCCCCCTAGTCCCTGAAATACCCCCACCTCCCTATCTAACATCATCAAGGGTGGAGGAACCGGGCTCATGAGGCTATCTCTAGCTGTAAGTTATACCCCCCCCCCCTTCCTGCCCCCTAGTCCCTGAAATACCCCCACCTCCCTATCTAACATCATCAAGGGTGGAGGAACCGGGCTCATGAGGCTATCTCTAGCTGTAAGTTATACCCCCCCTTTCCATACCCCCTTCCTGCCCCCTAGTCCCTGAAATACCCCCACCTCCCTGTCTAACATCATCAAGGGTGGAGGAACCGGGCTCATGAGGCTATCTCTAGCTGTAAGTTATACCCCCCCCCCCTTCCTGCCCCCTAGTCCCTGAAATACCCCCACCTCCCTGTCTAACATCATCAAGGGTGGAGGAACCGGGCTCATGAGGCTATCTCTAGCTGTAAGTTATACCCCCCCCCCCCCTTCCCGCCCCCTTCCTGCCCCCTAGTCCCTGAAATACCCCCACCTCCCTGTCTAACATCATCAAGGGTGGAGGAACCGGGCTCATGAGGCTATCTCTAGCTGTAAGTTATACCCCCCCCCCCCCTTCCTGCCCCCTTCCTGCCCCCTAGTCCCTGAAATACCCCCACCTCCCTATCTAACATCATCAAGGGTGGAGGAACCGGGCTCATGAGGCTATCTCTAGCTGTAAGTTATACCCCCCCCCCCTTCCTGCCCCTTCCTGCCCCCTAGTCCCTGAAATACCCCCACCTCCCTATCTAACATCATCAAGGGTGGAGGAACCGGGCTCATGAGGCTATCTCTAGCTGTAAGTTATACCCCCCCCCCCCTTCCTGCCCCCTAGTCCCTGAAATACCCCCACCTCCCTATCTAACATCATCTCATGAGGCTATCTCTAGCTGTAAGTTATACCCCCCCCCCCTTCCTGCCCCCTTCCTGCCCCCTAGTCCCTGAAATACCCCCACCTCCCTATCTAACATCATCAAGGGTGGAGGAACCGGGCTCATGAGGCTATCTCTAGCTGTAAGTTATACCCCCCCCCCTTCCTGCCCCCTAGTCCCTGAAATACCCCCACCTCCCTATCTAACATCATCAAGGGTGGAGGAACCGGGCTCATGAGGCTATCTCTAGCTGTAAGTTATACCCCCCCTTTCCATACCCCCTTCCTGCCCCCTAGTCCCTGAAATACCCCCACCTCCCTGTCTAACATCATCAAGGGTGGAGGAACCGGGCTCATGAGGCTATCTCTAGCTGTAAGTTATACCCCCCCCCCCTTCCCGCCCCCTTCCTGCCCCCTAGTCCCTGAAATACCCCCACCTCCCTGTCTAACATCATCAAGGGTGGAGGAACCGGGCTCATGAGGCTATCTCTAGCTGTAAGTTATACACCCCCCCCCCTTCCCGCCCCCTTCCTGCCCCCTAGTCCCTGAAATACCCCCACCTCCCTATCTAACATCATCAAGGGTGGAGGAACCGGGCTCATGAGGCTATCTCTAGCTGTAAGTTATACCCCCCCCCCTTCCCGCCCCCTTCCTGCCCCCTAGTCCCTGAAATACCCCCACCTCCCTGTCTAACATCATCAAGGGTGGAGGAACCGGGCTCATGAGGCTATCTCTAGCTGTAAGTTATACCCCCCCCCCCCTTCCTGCCCCTTCCTGCCCCCTAGTCCCTGAAATACCCCCACCTCCCTATCTAACATCATCAAGGGTGGAGGAACCGGGCTCATGAGGCTATCTCTAGCTGTAAGTTATACCCCCCCCCCTTCCTGCCCCCTAGTCCCTGAAATACCCCCACCTCCCTATCTAACATCATCAAGGGTGGAGGAACCGGGCTCATGAGGCTATCTCTAGCTGTAAGTTATACCCCCCCTTTCCATACCCCCTTCCTGCCCCCTAGTCCCTGAAATACCCCCACCTCCCTGTCTAACATCATCAAGGGTGGAGGAACCGGGCTCATGAGGCTATCTCTAGCTGTAAGTTATACCCCCCCCCCTTCCTGCCCCCTAGTCCCTGAAATACCCCCACCTCCCTGTCTAACATCATCAAGGGTGGAGGAACCGGGCTCATGAGGCTATCTCTAGCTGTAAGTTATACCCCCCCCCCCTTCCCGCCCCCTTCCTGCCCCCTAGTCCCTGAAATACCCCCACCTCCCTGTCTAACATCATCAAGGGTGGAGGAACCGGGCTCATGAGGCTATCTCTAGCTGTAAGTTATACCCCCCCCCCTTCCTGCCCCCTAGTCCCTGAAATACCCCCACCTCCCTGTCTAACATCATCAAGGGTGGAGGAACCGGGCTCATGAGGCTATCTCTAGCTGTAAGTTATACACCCCCCCCCCCCTTCCTGCCCCTTCCTGCCCCCTAGTCCCTGAAATACCCCCACCTCCCTGTCTAACATCATCAAGGGTGGAGGAACCGGGCTCATGAGGCTATCTCTAGCTGTAAGTTATACCCCCCCCTTCCCGCCCCCTTCCTGCCCCCTAGTCCCTGAAATACCCCCACCTCCCTGTCTAACATCATCAAGGGTGGAGGAACCGGGCTCATGAGGCTATCTCTAGCTGTAAGTTATACCCCCCCCCCTTCCCGCCCCCTTCCTGCCCCCTAGTCCCTGAAATACCCCCACCTCCCTGTCTAACATCATCAAGGGTGGAGGAACCGGGCTCATGAGGCTATCTCTAGCTGTAAGTTATACCCCCCCCCCCCTTCCTGCCCCCTAGTCCCTGAAATACCCCCACCTCCCTGTCTAACATCATCAAGGGTGGAGGAACCGGGCTCATGAGGCTATCTCTAGCTGTAAGTTATACCCCCCCCCCTTCCCGCCCCCTTCCTGCCCCCTAGTCCCTGAAATACCCCAACCTCCCTGTCTAACATCATCAAGGGTGGAGGAACCGGGCTCATGAGGCTATCTCTAGCTGTAAGTTATACCCCTCCCCCTTCCTGCCCCCTAGTCCCTGAAATACCCCCACCTCCCTATCTAACATCATCAAGGGTGGAGGAACCGGGCTCATGAGGCTATCTCTAGCTGTAAGTTATACCCCCCCCCCCCTTCCTGCTCCCTTCCTGCCCCCTAGTCCCTGAAATACCCCCACCTCCCTGTCTAACATCATCAAGGGTGGAGGAACCGGGCTCATGAGGCTATCTCTAGCTGTAAGTTATACCCCCCCCCCCTTTCTGCCCCCTTCCTGCCCCCTAGTCCCTGAAATACCCCCACCTCCCTATCTAACATCATCAAGGGTGGAGGAACCGGGCTCATGAGGCTATCTCTAGCTGTAAGTTATACCCCTCCCCCTTCCTGCCCCCTTCCTGCCCCCTAGTCCCTGAAATACCCCCACCTCCCTGTCTAACATCATCAAGGGTGGAGGAACCGGGCTCATGAGGCTATCTCTAGCTGTAAGTTATACCCCCCCCCTTTCCTGCCCCCTAGTCCCTGAAATACCCCCACCTCCCTATCTAACATCATCAAGGGTGGAGGAACCGGGCTCATGAGGCTATCTCTAGCTGTAAGTTATACCCCTCCCCCTTCCTGCCCCCTTCCTGCCCCCTAGTCCCTGAAATACCCCCACCTCCCTGTCTAACATCATCAAGGGTGGAGGAACCGGGCTCATGAGGCTATCTCTAGCTGTAAGTTATACCCCCCCCCCCCCTTCCCGCCCCCTTCCTGCCCCCTAGTCCCTGAAATACCCCCACCTCCCTATCTAACATCATCAAGGGTGGAGGAACCGGGCTCATGAGGCTATCTCTAGCTGTAAGTTATACCCCCCCCCCTTCCCGCCCCCTTCCTGCCCCCTAGTCCCTGAAATACCCCAACCTCCCTGTCTAACATCATCAAGGGTGGAGGAACCGGGCTCATGAGGCTATCTCTAGCTGTAAGTTATACCCCCCCCCTTCCTGCCCCCTTCCTGCCCCCTAGTCCCTGAAATACCCCCTCCTCCCTGTCTAACATCATCAAGGGTGGAGGAACCGGGCTCATGAGGCTATCTCTAGCTGTAAGTTATACCCCCCCCCCCCTTCCTGCTCCCTTCCTGCCCCCTAGTCCCTGAAATACCCCCACCTCCCTATCTAACATCATCAAGGGTGGAGGAACCGGGCTCATGAGGCTATCTCTAGCTGTAAGTTATACCCCTCCCCCTTCCTGCCCCCTTCCTGCCCCCTAGTCCCTGAAATACCCCCACCTCCCTGTCTAACATCATCAAGGGTGGAGGAACCGGGCTCATGAGGCTATCTCTAGCTGTAAGTTATACCCCCCCCCCCCTTCCTGCCCCCTTCCTGCCCCCTAGTCCCTGAAATACCCCCACCTCCCTATCTAACATCATCAAGGGTGGAGGAACCGGGCTCATGAGGCTATCTCTAGCTGTAAGTAATACCCCCCCTTCCTGCCCCCTAGTCCCTGAAATACCCCCACCTCCCTATCTAACATCATCAAGGGTGGAGGAACCGGGCTCATGAGGCTATCTCTAGCTGTAAGTTATACCCCCCCCCCTTCCTGCCCCCTTCCTGCCCCCTAGTCCCTGAAATACCCCCACCTCCCTATCTAACATCATCAAGGGTGGAGGAACCGGGCTCATGAGGCTATCTCTAGCTGTAAGTTATACCCCCCCCCTTTCCATACCCCCTTCCTGCCCCCTAGTCCCTGAAATACCCCCACCTCCCTATCTAACATCATCAAGGGTGGAGGAACCGGGCTCATGAGGCTATCTCTAGCTGTAAGTTATACCCCCCCCTTCCCGCCCCCTTCCTGCCCCCTAGTCCCTGAAATACCCCCACCTCCCTGTCTAACATCATCAAGGGTGGAGGAACCGGGCTCATGAGGCTATCTCTAGCTGTAAGTTATACCCCCCCCCCCTTCCTGCCCCCTTCCTGCCCTCTAGTCCCTGAAATACCCCCACCTCCCTATCTAACATCATCAAGGGTGGAGGAACCGGGCTCATGAGGCTATCTCTAGCTGTAAGTTATACCCCCCCCCCCTTCCCGCCCCCTTCCTGCCCCCTAGTCCCTGAAATACCCCCACCTCCCTGTCTAACATCATCAAGGGTGGAGGAACCGGGCTCATGAGGCTATCTCTAGCTGTAAGTTATACCCCCCCCCCTTCCTGCCCCCTTCCTGCCCCCTAGTCCCTGAGATACCCCCACCTCCCTGTCTAACATCATCAAGGGTGGAGGAACCGGGCTCATGAGGCTATTTCTAGCTGTAAGTTATACACCCCCCCCTTCCTGCCCCCTAGTCCCTGAAATACCCCCACCTCCCTATCTAACATCATCAAGGGTGGAGGAACCGGGCTCATGAGGCTATCTCTAGCTGTAAGTTATACCCCCCCCCCTTCCTGCCCCCTTCCTGCCCCCTAGTCCCTGAAATACCCCCACCTCCCTGTCTAACATCATCAAGGGTGGAGGAACCGGGCTCATGAGGCTATCTCTAGCTGTAAGTTATACCCCCCCCCCCCTTCCTGCCCCCTTCCTGCCCCCTAGTCCCTGAAATACCCCCACCTCCCTATCTAACATCATCAAGGGTGGAGGAACCGGGCTCATGAGGCTATCTCTAGCTGTAAGTAATACCCCCCCTTCCTGCCCCCTAGTCCCTGAAATACCCCCACCTCCCTATCTAACATCATCAAGGGTGGAGGAACCGGGCTCATGAGGCTATCTCTAGCTGTAAGTTATACCCCCCCCCCCTTCCTGCCCCCTTCCTGCCCCCTAGTCCCTGAAATACCCCCACCTCCCTATCTAACATCATCAAGGGTGGAGGAACCGGGCTCATGAGGCTATCTCTAGCTGTAAGTTATACCCCCCCCCTTTCCATACCCCCTTCCTGCCCCCTAGTCCCTGAAATACCCCCACCTCCCTATCTAACATCATCAAGGGTGGAGGAACCGGGCTCATGAGGCTATCTCTAGCTGTAAGTTATACCCCCCCCTTCCCGCCCCCTTCCTGCCCCCTAGTCCCTGAAATACCCCCACCTCCCTGTCTAACATCATCAAGGGTGGAGGAACCGGGCTCATGAGGCTATCTCTAGCTGTAAGTTATACCCCCCCCCCCCCTTCCTGCCCCCTTCCTGCCCTCTAGTCCCTGAAATACCCCCACCTCCCTATCTAACATCATCAAGGGTGGAGGAACCGGGCTCATGAGGCTATCTCTAGCTGTAAGTTATACCCCCCCCCCCTTCCCGCCCCCTTCCTGCCCCCTAGTCCCTGAAATACCCCCACCTCCCTGTCTAACATCATCAAGGGTGGAGGAACCGGGCTCATGAGGCTATCTCTAGCTGTAAGTTATACCCCCCCCTTCCCGCCCCCTTCCTGCCCCCTAGTCCCTGAAATACCCCCACCTCCCTGTCTAACATCATCAAGGGTGGAGGAACCGGGCTCATGAGGCTATCTCTAGCTGTAAGTTATACCCCCCCCCCTTCCTGCCCCCTTCCTGCCCCCTAGTCCCTGAGATACCCCCACCTCCCTGTCTAACATCATCAAGGGTGGAGGAACCGGGCTCATGAGGCTATTTCTAGCTGTAAGTTATACACCCCCCCCTTCCTGCCCCCTAGTCCCTGAAATACCCCCACCTCCCTATCTAACATCATCAAGGGTGGAGGAACCGGGCTCATGAGGCTATCTCTAGCTGTAAGTTATACCCCCCCCCCTTTCCATACCCCCATCCTGCCCCCTAGTCCCTGAAATACCCCCACCTCCCTATCTAACATCATCAAGGGTGGAGGAACCGGGCTCATGAGGCTATCTCTAGCTGTAAGTTATACCCCCCCCTTCCTGCCCCCTAGTCCCTGAAATACCCCCACCTCCCTATCTAACATCATCAAGGGTGGAGGAACCGGGCTCATGAGGCTATCTCTAGCTGTAAGTTATACCCCCCCCCCCTTCCTGCCCCCTTCCTGCCCCCTAGTCCCTGAAATACCCCCACCTCCCTATCTAACATTATCAAGGGTGGAGGAACCGGGCTCATGAGGCTATCTCTAGCTGTAAGTTATACCCCCCCCCCCCTTCCTGCCCCTTTCCTGCCCCCTAGTCCCTGAAATACCCCCACCTCCCTATCTAACATCATCAAGGGTGGAGGAACCGGGCTCATGAGGCTATCTCTAGCTGTAAGTTATACCCCCCCCCTTCCTGCCCCCTTCCTGCTCCCTTCCTGCCCCCTAGTCCCTGAAATACCCCCACTTCCCTATCTAACATCATCAAGGGTGGAGGAACCGGGCTCATGAGGCTATCTCTAGCTGTAAGTTATACCCCCCCCCTCCTGCCCCCTAGTCCCTGAAATACCCCCACCTCCCTATCTAACATCATCAAGGGTGGAGGAACCGGGCTCATGAGGCTATCTCTAGCTGTAAGTTATACCCCCCCCTTCCTGCCCCCTTCCTGCCCCCTAGTCCCTGAAATACCCCCACTTCCCTATCTAACATCATCAAGGGTGGAGGAACCGGGCTCATGAGGCTATCTCTAGCTGTAAGTTATACCCCCCCCCTTCCTGCCCCCTTCCTGCCCCCTAGTCCCTGAAATACCCCCACTTCCCTATCTAACATCATCAAGGGTGGAGGAACCGGGCTCATGAGGCTATCTCTAGCTGTAAGTTATACCCCCCCCCTTTCCATACCCCCTTCCTGCCCCCTAGTCCCTGAAATACCCCCACCTCCCTGTCTAACATCATCAAGGGTGGAGGAACTGGGCTCATGAGGCTATCTCTAGCTGTAAGTTATACCCCCCCCTTTCCATACCCCCTTCCTGCCCCCTAGTCCCTGAAATACCCCCACCTCCCTGTCTAACATCATCAAGGGTGGAGGAACCGGGCTCATGAGGCTATCTCTAGCTGTAAGTTATACCCCCCCCCCCTTCCTGCCCCCTTCCTGCCCCCTAGTCCCTGAAATACCCCCTTTTATATCTAAATTCTTACCTGCTCACATTGGAAGCTATCTCCAGGGCTTGCTCTGGTCACCCAAAAGGTAGGCTCTCATTTGGCAGTCTCTCCCTATGGAAGATCCTTGCGATGATCATAGCGGAGGGTCTACTAAATGTAGCCTCCAAAATTAAAAATAGACCGTGATTTGTGTGATCCCCGCTAGGGGCCGCACTGATACCGGTCGTGACGTCACGGTTGGCGCATGCGCCTTCATCCTCTTCTCTTTTGGGCGCCATTGCTCTGCCAATCGGTTTTTGAAAGCTCTCGGAAGTTTACGCTCGTTTATGCTATAAACTCGAGCATACAGTACAGACGTACAAGCGAGTATAACAGTGAGACCATTATACATCGCTGGGACAGGTAACTTGTCGGTATCTCTGTGTTTCCCTGTATATTTTGTCTTGTTTCCATCTGACCTTCGACGATGTCGTCGGCCAGCGTGTATAGCGTCGGTCCCGCGGCGGGACGACCTTCTTCTCAGATTCGGTGTGGGGCTTCGCCCTGCCCGAATTTCACCACTCGCCCTGCTCCTGACGTACCCTGGATCGCACACGGGTGCTGCTCTCGGCACACCCGTTGTGACAGGAACCATACCTGCACTGTGTGCGAATCCTGGACGGAGGAGACCTGGGTGGGATTCGATTCTTGGATGACCAAGAGAATCCAACGGTCTGAGAGGGATGCAGCCTATCGGGCCCGCAAAACGAAAGCACGCAGAGAACGTTCTCGTTCTCCGCGCTCTGACAAACCTTCAGGTTTGCCATTAGAGCGTGGTCGAGCTAGGACTCGACGTACCGCACCTGCGGTAACTCCCGCAGCTGCGGGAAGTGCGGTAAATACCGCAATCGCGGGAGATGCGGTAAATACCGCAAATGCGGTAAATCCCGCAAATGCGGGAGATGCGGGAAATCCCGCAATCGCGGTAACTGCGGTAACCTCCGCAACTGCGGTGACCTCCGCAACCGCGGTGTCAGCCTCTTCTACCGCATCTACGGGGAAGAGATCTGCGGGAAAATCTCCCACTCCTGAACACAGGAGGAGATCTCCAAGGAAGGCCATGCCTTCAACTCGTCTTCGTGATGAGTCACCCCCAACGAAGAAATCCCGCGGGACTGCTGCTCCTAGCAGAAAAAAGGGGGGGGCCACAAAGAGTGGTGCCTCAGAGGGGTCTTCTGGCCCCACTACTAGGAGCAGCACCCGGAGGACTGCTTCGGCAGCTGCTGCTACATCTGCGGTGATCACCGCACCTGCGGTATCTCCCGCAGTAGCAGTATCTCCATCGGTTGGGCGTACTCCAACAAAGGCTGCCTTGAAGTCATATGACGCAGCCCAGGTGGGAGTCGCCTCGCCGATGAGAGACCCCTTGTTCCCCGAACTCGAAGCGGATCCACTGGGGGGTGACCCCTATGTGGACCTGTTCGGAGAGGACTCTGACGGGGAGCACATTCCCTGTGGCCAGCAAGAAAACATGGAGAAGTTGTTTGAGCTGGCAGGGCGTGTAGGTTCTCAGGGTCATGGCCTGGTGGAAGAGGACTTGTTTCCCCCCCCAGTCCTGACTCTGGCTAATCAGCCACAACCACAGCCGACACCGAATGTACCTCCGGTGTTCGACATAGCGACGTTGGTGGCGGCCCTGAAGGCGGCAAATCCTCCTCCTCCGCCTCAGCAGCCAGATATGACTCAGTCAATCTTGGCGATCACTCAGTCGCTTGTGGCGATCTCTCAGAAGCTGGATAAACCAGCTGCCCCTGAGAAGAGACCGCGATCTCCCTCTTTGTCTCCATCGAGGTGCTCACCTCCTCCGTCCAAGAGACCTCACCGCCGTGAGGCCTCTCCCTCGCCTACCAGGACGAGGTCCGGCCGGTCGTCACCGGCATCTTTGTCTCCCGGTCAGTTCTCCGACCAATCGGATGATGAAGACGACGATCACTTCGATGATCAAGTCGAGGAGGTCTTCGACCCCTGTGGTCTTCCGCCTGTAGAGGCGTGGTCTGAGCTCGATCGAGAGCTCTTGGGCGCAGCTTCCGACAAGCCTGCGGAACCTGTGGCTCCCCCTGAGGTGCCTCCGCCACTTCAGACAGCCGCGACGGCCTCCACGTCCACCGCTCCGGTGACGTCGGTCTACGCAAGGCTGGGTCCGCCTAGAGATGGGAGTGGGGATCACACGATCCCACCACACCCTGACCTCACTAGGTCGTGGCGCGAATCCTGGGAGGCGCAGGATTTTAAATTTTCTCGCCCTCTGGAGTTCGTGCCCGTTCTCCATGCACTTGCGAAAGTGCTAAAGTTCTCCTCACCACCATCCGCTTCTCCTCCCCCGGAGGAGTCGGAGTTCAGTGTCTTTGCCACACCGACCTCACGTGCGGTGGAGGCACCAGCGCTATGGGCCCGTGACGGGGTCTCTAAGATAGCGTGTACTGTCGACGACAGACGGGTGGTGAAGGAGGCCGGGTCCTTCGGGGATTCTACCCTCGCGCGTTTCTTCCCTCTTGTCGAAGAGGACGAAACCTTGCTTAAGGTCCTCGAAGTGGACGCCGAGGTGACAGAATACATGCGATCCACCTACAAGTTGGATTGGGATCCGGCGAAGCCCTTTGGACCGAAAGGACCACATCCGGTGACCAAAGAGGCGGAGAGATTCGCAAAGCAAGTCGAATCGACTTCATCTCTCCTCGCGCGCCTCTCGATATATTTGCAGCGAACTCAAGGGTTCATTTCTGCGACTATAGTAAGTAGAGAGAAAGAGCGCGCTGCTCTCCTCGCGGGGTTGACGCCACCACCTATGCCAGAATGTATGGTGGACGAGACACTGGCCGGGGCCGTGTCTCTGGCCAACTATTTAACCGCAGCTATAGGACGCATCTCCACATGCCAGAAGTTGGAGGCGGGATTTGACCGTCGCATCCGATTCTTATCGGCAGCTCTGGCGGAGAACAAGAAAGTCGTGCCCACGATGGCCAGACTGCGTCTCAGAGAGCTTCCCCTGACAAAGGGTCTCATGTTTGCGGGCCAATGGACCCAAACAGTAGAGTCGACCACCAAGACCCAACTCTTGAGTGCGTCACAGGCCCAGTTAGCCCGTGACCAGCCCTCGACCTCGAAGCAATCGGGGGATCGTTTTCGGATCCCCTTCAAAAAAGGCAGAGGTTCGGGCGGCAAGTACAACAAGAAGGGTAAAAAAGGTGGTGGAGGCTCGAACTCCTCCTCGTCCGAAGGCGGTGGAGGTAGAGGTGCCGGTAGAGGCCGTGGTAGGGGTCGAGGTGGAGGCGCCAAAAAAGACGCTTACTCCACCTATAACACCCCAAAACCAGCCCCCAAAGCTGATGCAGAATGATCAGCTTTGTCCGGTGGGGGGGCGATTAAGAGCGTTCGCCCACCTGTGGCCCCTGATTACGTCGGACCAGTTTGTACTGCAGACTGTAACCAAGGGCTACAGGATAGAGTTCACGGGGAACCCCCCAAGAACAAAGGAGCCCCGCTGCACCCCGATTCCTCGGAATCAGGCGCGACGTCAGGACCTCGAACGAGGCCTGGAGTCCATGCTCGAGAAACGGGCGATCAGGGAGATTCCCTTCCACGCGGACATACCGGGGTTTTACTCCCCTATCTTTCTGGTGGCCAAAGAGTCGGGCGGTTGGCGCCCGATCCTCAATTTAAAGGCGTTCAACAAATTCGTAAAGCCCCTATCCTTTCGGATGGAGACGCTACGAACAGTGATGGACTGCCTAGGAGAGGCCCACCAGCAGAGGCTAAAGACCTCCGAGCATTTGAGGGACTCCTCAATGTCAGAGACGTGGGCAGTCTCTATAGACTTAAGAGACGCCTACTTTCACGTCCCCGTAGCTCCCGAACACACACGGTTCCTCCGCTTTGCCTACGATGGCAGGGCGTACGAATTCCTGGTGCTCCCGTTCGGGCTCTCAACAGCACCTCGGGTGTTCACGAGGATTGTGCGAACCATCGAGGCGTTCCTCAAGATACAGGGTGTAGACATGCACCAGTATCTAGACGACTGGCTTCTAAAGAACCAGTCAAGGTCGCTTGTGGAACGTCAACGCGACCTCACACTGTTCTGGGTGACAAAACTGGGCTTCCTCGTAAACGAAGGAAAGTCCCAGTTGATACCCACACAGTTCCCAGCATTCCTGGGATCGACCCTCGACCTCATCAATATGCTCGTTTTCCCGAGCGAGAAGAGGGTCATCAGAGCGTCGCGACTGGCATCCTCGCTCCTAGCACGGAGCCCTCAGCCAGCGAAAACTTGGCAGAAGCTCTTAGGACATCTGTCCAGTCTGCGCGAGTTAGTCCCCATGGCGGTGACACATACTCGTCTGATCCAACTTATGCTCCACAGTCAGTGGACGCAAGTCTCGGACAGCCCATATCTCCGGATATACCCCGACCACGAATCGCTCAGAGAGCTGGAGTGGTGGGCATCGCGGGCCAACCTGACGGTGGGCCGGCCGTTTCTCAGGCCAGATCCGACTATGACGATAGTCACGGATGCCTCGATGGAGGGCTGGGGAGGTCACCTAGGAGACTGGGTGATCTCAGGTCAGTGGCCGCGGGCTTGGGCCAAGCACCACATCAACTGGCTCGAACTGCAGGCAGTATGGCTGACTCTGCAGCATTTTCTGCCTCAGGTACGGGACACTGCTGTGGATGTCCTTACGGACAATACCACTACAGTGGCCTACATCAACAAGGAGGGTGGAACTCAATCCCCCACCTTGTGCTACCTGGCACTGGACCTGTGGGCCTGGTGCAGGCAACACGGGATCTACCTGGTTGCCAACCACATATCGGGAGTCAGGAACGTCCTGGCGGACGCCCTGTCCAGGGGGAAACACAACCACCCCACGGAGTGGTCCCTCCACAAGACAGTGGTTCGGCTCATATTCGAGCATTGGCCGACTCCCCATGTGGATCTCTTCGCGTCAGAGAAGAACCACAAACTTCCAGTGTTCTTCTCAGTGCGCCCCTCTCAGACGTCGAGCGGAATAAACGCTCTGACGCAGAATTGGGAGAGTCTGTACGGGTACGCGTACCCGCCGACCAACCTCATCCCGAGGGTATTGAGGAAACTGAGGCTGCAGTGGTCAGCCCGGATCCTCCTAGTAGCCCCGTTCTGGCCCAGCCAGCCGTGGTTCCGTCAGCTGACCAGCATGCTGACAGACCTTCCGCGAGTGATCACACCCAAGGACAACCTCCTGAAGAACTCGGTCACGGGGATGTTTTACCTCAAACCGGACAGAATGAGACTGGCTGTATGGCCGCTGTCCGCAAATCCTTCGTTGACCGAGGCTTTTCGCAGGGAGTTGCAGAGACGGCAGCCAGGGCCAGGCGAGAATCAACTTGCCGGCTTTATGATTCCCGTCTTCTCCACTACCGACGATGGTGCGTGGAGCGAGGTGTGGGTCCCGCTGAGGCCCCTGTAGCGGAAGTCGCGGAATTCCTGAATGGCCTGCGGACGGTGAAGCATAAGGGGAAGCCCTTAGCTCCGTCAACCATTGCAGGTTACAAATCTGCCATCGCAGCCATTCATAGAGGTTTTCCGGATGGGACAACTGTGTCGTCCAACACGGATTTGTCAACCCTTATTAAGGGTCTGTTTGTGGTTTCCGCCAGACCAAGGACGCTCAATGAGACTTGGGATCTCCCGACGGTACTTAAGTACCTAGCGGGCCCTCCCTTTGAGCCGATTCACACGGCACCATTGAGGTCGGTGGCGGTCAAGACAGCTTTCCTACTGCAGCTGGCTTCGGCCAGGCGAGGAAGCTGGGTCCATTCCTGCAGGATAGACGCATGTCATCTGCGGTGGGAAAATGGAGGAGTCCGTCTTCTCCCATCCCTCCTATTGGACAAAAACCAGTCGGTCTCGTTTACTCCTAGTGAGGTGTTTCTCCTCAGCCTGAAGGAGTTCTCGCCAGACGACAAAGTACATTGCCCTGTCCGGGCCCTGAAATGGTACTTGGAATTAACCAAGCCCTTGCGAGGGGATGAAAAAGCCCTTTTCATTCGGTCAAGGGAGCCTTATACTAAGGCTACCAAGAGTACAGTCGCTGGTTGGGTCAAAGAGGCCATAGCGGGGGCGTTCTCGCACCTTCCTAAGGAACGGAGGCAACGCATGGGCATTAGAGCCCACGACACCAGAGGGGTCGCAACTACTTGGGCTACAATGGCCGGAGTGCCATTTGAAGCTATTATGGATGCCGCAGCCTGGAGCCGGCCGCAAACTTTTGCGCAGTTCTATCTTAAAGATCTTCCTGCAACAAAAGGCAGGTTTAGTAGAGCAGTGCTGGTCACGGCTGGCACAGCTTCTAGGAAATAGAACTGATCCTTCCACAGCTTTTCTTGGCGGTGGTACTCTGCTTCCAATGTGAGCAGGTAAGAATTTAGATATAAAACAGGAAATTAGAAGTAATTTCTTTTTTATAATAAATACTTACCTGCGATCATTGCCCACCCTTCTGTATCCTCCCCTAGAATCCGTTCTTCCATGATGGTATTTAACGCCAAAAATGAGAAGAGGATGAAGGCGCATGCGCCAACCGTGACGTCACGACCGGTATCAGTGCGGCCCCTAGCGGGGATCACACAAATCACGGTCTATTTTTAATTTTGGAGGCTACATTTAGTAGACCCTCCGCTATGATCATCGCAAGGATCTTCCATAGGGAGAGACTGCCAAATGAGAGCCTACCTTTTGGGTGACCAGAGCAAGCCCTGGAGATAGCTTCCAATGATCGCAGGTAAGTATTTATTATAAAAAAGAAATTACTTCTAATTTCCTGATCTCCCTGTCTAACATCATCAAGGGTGGAGGAACCGGGCTCATGAGGCTATCTCTAGCTGTAAGTTATACCCCCCCCCCTTCCTGCCCCCTAGTCCCTGAAATACCCCCACCTCCCTGTCTAACATCATCAAGGGTGGAGGAACCGGGCTCATGAGGCTATCTCTAGCTGTAAGTTATACCCCCCCCCCTTCCTGCCCCCTTCCTGCCCCCTAGTCCTTGAAATACCCCCACCTCCCTATCTAACATCATCAAGGGTGGAGGAACCGGGCTCATGAGGCTATCTCTAGCTGTAAGTTATACCCCCCCCCTCTTCCTGCCCCCTTCTTGCCCCCTAGTCCCTGAAATACCCCCACCTCCCTATCTAACATCATCAAGGGTGGAGGAACCGGGCTCATGAGGCTATCTCTAGCTGTAAGTTATACCCCCCCCCTTCCTGCCCCCTTCCTGCCCCCTAGTCCCTGAAATACCCCCACTTCCCTATCTAACATCATCAAGGGTGGAGGAACCGGGCTCATGAGGCTATCTCTAGCTGTAAGTTATACCCCCCCCCCCCCTTCCTGCCCCCTTCCTGCCCCCTAGTCCCTGAAATACCCCCACCTCCCTGTCTAACATCATCAAGGGTGGAGGAACCGGGCTCATGAGGCTATCTCTAGCTGTAAGTTATACCCCCCCCCTTCCTTCCCCCTTCCTGCCCCCTAGTCCCTGAAATACCCCCACCTCCCTGTCTAACATCATCAAGGGTGGAGGAACCGGGCTCATGAGGCTATCTCTAGCTGTAAGTTATACCCCCCCCCCCCCCTTCCTGCCCCCTAGTCCCTGAAATACCCCCACCGCCCTGTCTAACATCATCAAGGGTGGAGGAACCGGGCTCATGAGGCTATCTCTAGCTGTAAGTTATACCCCCCCCTTCCTGCTCCCTTCCTGCCCCCTAGTCCCTGAAATACCCCCACCTCCCTATCTAACATCATCAAGGGTGGAGGAACCGGGCTCATGAGGCTATCTCTAGCTGTAAGTTATACCCCCCCCTCCTGCCCCCTAGTCCCTGAAATACCCCCACCTCCCTATCTAACATCATCAAGGGTGGAGGAACCGGGCTCATGAGGCTATCTCTAGCTGTAAGTTATACCCCCCCCCTTCCTGCCCCCTTCCTGCCCCCTAGTCCCTGAAATACCCCCACTTCCCTATCTAACATCATCAAGGGTGGAGGAACCGGGCTCATGAGGCTATCTCTAGCTGTAAGTTATACCCCCCCCCCCTTCCTGCCCCCTTCCTGCCCCCTAGTCCCTGAAATACCCCCACCTCCCTGTCTAACATCATCAAGGGTGGAGGAACCGGGCTCATGAGGCTATCTCTAGCTGTAAGTTATACCCCCCCCCTTCCTTCCCCCTTCCTGCCCCCTAGTCCCTGAAATACCCCCACCTCCCTGTCTAACATCATCAAGGGTGGAGGAACCGGGCTCATGAGGCTATCTCTAGCTGTAAGTTATACCCCCCCCCCCTTCCTGCCCCCTAGTCCCTGAAATACCCCCACTTCCCTATCTAACATCATCAAGGGTGGAGGAACTGGGCTCATGAGGCTATCTCTAGCTGTAAGTTATACCCCCCCCCCCCTTACTGCCCCCTTCCTGCCCCCTAGTCCCTGAAATACCCCCACCTCCCTGTCTAACATCATCAAGGGTGGAGGAACCGGGCTCATGAGGCTATCTCTAGCTGTAAGTTATACCCCCCCCCCCTTTCCGGCCCCCTTCCTGCCCCCTAGTCCCTGAAATACCCCCACCTCCCTGTCTAACATCATCAAGGGTGGAGGAACCAGGCTCATGAGGCTATCTCTAGCTATAAGTTATACCCCCCCCCCTTCCTGCCCCCTTCCTGCCCCCTAGTCCCTGAAATACCCCCACCTCCCTGTCTAACATCATCAAGGGTGGAGGAACCGGGCGCATGAGGCTATCTCTAGCTGTAAGTAATACCCCCCCCCCCCTTCCTGCCCCCTTCCTGCCCCCTAGTCCCTGAAATACCCCCACCTCCCTGTCTAACATCATCAAGGGTGGAGGAACCGGGCTCATGAGGCTATCTCTAGCTGTAAGTTATACCCCCCCCCCCTTCCTGCCCCCTTCCTGCCCCCTAGTCCCTGAAATACCCCCACCTCCCTATCTAACATCATCAAGGGTGGAGGAACTGGGCTCATGAGGCTATCTCTAGCTGTAAGTTATACCCCCCCCCCTTCCTGCCCCCTAGTCCCTGAAATACCCCCACCTCCCTGTCTAACATCATCAAGGGTGGAGGAACCGGGCTCATGAGGCTATCTCTAGCTGTAAGTTATACCCCCCCCCTTTCCATACCCCCTTCCTGCCCCCTAGTCCCTGAAATACCCCCACCTCCCTATCTAACATCATCAAGGGTGGAGGAACCGGGCTCATGAGGCTATCTCTAGCTGTAAGTTATACCCCCCCCCCCCCTTCCTGCCCCCTAGTCCCTGAAATACCCCCACCTCCCTATCTAACATCATCAAGGGTGGAGGAACCGGGCTCATGAGGCTATCTCTAGCTGTAAGTTATACCCCCCCCCCCCTTCCTGCCCCCTTCCTGCCCCCTAGTCCCTGAAATACCCCCACCTCCCTGTCTAACATCATCAAGGGTGGAGGAACCGGGCTCATGAGACTATCTCTAGCTGTAAGTTACACCCCCCCCCTTTCCATACCCCCTTCCTGCCCCCTAGTCCCTGAAATACCCCCACCTCCCTGTCTAACATCATCAAGGGTGGAGGAACCGGGCTCATGAGGCTATCTCTAGCTGTAAGTTATACCCCCCTCCCCCTTCCTGCCCCCTAGTCCCTGAAATACCCCCACCTCCCTATCTAACATCATCAAGGGTGGAGGAACCGGGCTCATGAGGCTATCTCTAGCTGTAAGTTATACCCCCCTCCCCCTTCCTGCCCCCTTCCTGCCCCCTAGTCCCTGAAATACCCCCACCTCCCTATCTAACATCATCAAGGGTGGAGGAACCGGGCTCATGAGGCTATCTCTAGCTGTAAGTTATACCCCCCCCCCCCCCCCTTCCTGCCCCCTAGTCCCTGAAATACCCCCGCCTCCCTGTCTAACATCATCAAGGGTGGAGGAACCGGGCTCATGAGGCTATCACTAGCTGTAAGTTATACCCCCCCCCCTTCCTGCCCCCTAGTCCCTGAAATACCCCCACCTCCCTGTCTAACATCATCAAGGGTGGAGGAACTGGGCTCATGAGGCTATCTCTAGCTGTAAGTTATCTATATAAATATAGATATGTGTGTCTGTATATATATATATATATATATATATATATATATATATATATATATATATATATATATATATATATATATATATATGTATATATATATATATATATATATATATATATATATATATATGTATATATATATATATATATATATATATATATATATATATGTATATATATAAATATATATATATATATATATATATAAATATACATATATATATATAAATATACATATATATATATATATATATATATATATATATATATATATATATATATATATATATATATATATATATATATATATATATATATATATCCATCCATCCATCCATCCATATATATATATATATATATATATATATATATATATATATATATATATATATATATATATATATATATATATATATATATATATATATATGTTTATATATATATATATACATATATATATAATACATATATATATATATATGGTCCGTGGTACGCTTAATAATTCAAACTTTCAAATATTCAAATTTTCAAATATCTGTATTTTCAAACTTTCAAACTTCCATATATCCAAACTTCCGTACTTTCAAACGGGTTTGAATATATGAGATTACAGCCGTATTTCCATACTTTCAAACTTCCAAAACTCTTTACACATTTATACTATTGCATGTTTAGAAAAGCCGCAGAGTGGCACACTTAATAAATCAAATTTCCAAACCTTTCCTAGCGGTACGCAAGTAGTTCTGTTACAATGTTATGTTGATATATTATACATTGTATAATATCAATAATATCAAAACAATATCAAATGTTACTTTTCAAAGGAAATTGCCAATTATAAGAAAAAAGGATAATTTTCGCAAAGCAGCAAGAATGGTGGAGTGACCTACTTGTCTAATCTATTATTAGAACGGCAGCTTCTAAAATGCGGAACTGGAATTATGTAAAACTCGTGTCGATATGAAGGACCAAGTGTGAAAGAGCAAATAAAGAACTTTAATTTCAAGACCTTCTTTTGGGGAGGGTAAATAGAACTTTATTTGTTCCCGACTAACCCATAGGCAGGATAAAAAACTTTATTTGTTCCCGACTTACCCGACCACTCTAGTGAATAGGTATCTATCAATATATATCATCTATCTCACCTGTCTATCTGTATTTCTGTCTATCTATATATCTATCTACTATCTAGCAATCAATCTTTCTATCTATTCATGTGTGAGAGCCTTATATAAATAAAATGTTGTTCTTCATCTAAAGTGAGAGCATCCAAACACACACACATAGACATATATGTATGTATGTATGTATGTATGTGTGTGCGTGCGTATGTGTTTTATTTACCCTTCCTCTGGAATGGTCTGGAAGAAATAAAGTTTTATTTACCCTACCGGTGGTATATAAATTACTGTGCGCGGGCGTGCATGCATGCGTGTGTGTGCGTTCATGAATTGGTTCATAAACTACGTTATGATGGAATCAATGAAGTATATAATCACATCTGCCTGTCTTTCCGTATTTCTTTATCTACCTATCTATATACGCACACATACGCACACACACATACATACATTTGTGTGTGTGTGTGTGTGTTTGGATGCTCTCCCCGGGGGGGGGGGGGGGCACTCAGGTACAGAGGGGGGCCGCACCTTAGTTACGTATTTCGCGGAAGAAGGGGTCTTTTTTGAAGACCTCCGCATGTCCGCGATTTTGTAAAAGAAGGGTACTTTTTTGTACCCAGGTACGCAGTATGGGGGTTAAAATCCCCTTACAATCCACGAAACATACGCGGCTCTGACGCCGAGTGACTCCCGAAGTATCTGGGCTTCTGAGTTTGCTGCCGCCACTTGCTGCCGCTAAACACGCAGAGGATAATAGAATCTAAAGTTAAAATATGTGTTCCCGTTCATCCAATGTCAGTGTTTTGATAAAAGAAGGGGTGTTTATTTAGTGGAAAAAGTCAGCGTTTTTATTAAAATAAGGGTGCTTTTTTGGCCAGAAATCAGTGCTTTAGGGGTATTTTTTTATTTTGATAACGAACGTATGCGCCCCCCTAAATATCCAAGTGCCCCCCCCCCCCCCCCGGATGCTCTCACATTAGACGAAGACAAGAATTTTATTTACCTAAGGCTCTCACACATAAAAAGATAGATAGATTGATAGATAGTAGATATATATACAGATAGACAGTAATACAGACAGACAGACAGAAAGGTAGATAGATAATGTATATTGATCGATATTCATCCACTTGAATGGTCGGTAAAGTCGGGAACAAGTTCTATTTACCCTCCCAAAAAGACGGTCTTGAAAATAAATTTCATTGTTCCCTCCTTCACTCATGGTCCATCATATGGGCACGAGTTTTACATACATTCCGGTTCCGCATTTTAGAAGCTGCCGTTTGTAATAATAGAATAGACAATTAGGTCGCTGCACTTTTCATGTTCGTTAGCAACAATGACAGTTTAAGCTTAATCAATATCCATAATTGCAATATTTGAAGATATAGGAAATTAAGAAATGCGTATTTCATAGCCTTGATGAGAACAGCGTCTTGATGATAAATAATAACAATGACGAAATGCGGGTCGTGTTTGCAACTAAAGGCAGCTTCTATTAGCAGCCCGATCACCGTATATTTGAAAGTTTCACATTTTACATTATTAAACGTTCCATGTCAAACTTTCAAACTTCCAACACGTTTTGGAAGTTTGAAAGTTTGGATATTTGAAAGTATGGAACTTTGAAACTTTGAAACTTTAACCAAAGTTTCAAACTTCAAACACGTTCTGGAAGTTTGAAAATTTGGATATTTGAAAGTATGGAAGTTTGAAACTTTGAAACTTTAACCAAAGTTTCAAATTTCTTATACGGTTTCGAAGTTTGAAACTTTAAAAATATACCCAAAATTCCAAATATCCAATACGATTTGAAACTATAGAAATTTGAATTATTAAGTGTACCACTGACCATATATATATATATATATGTATATATATATATATATATATATATATATATATATATATATATATATATATATATATATATATATATATATATATATATATGTATATATATATATATATATATATATATACATATATATATATATATATATATATATATATATATATATATATATATATATATATATATATATATATATATAAATATATATATATACATATAAATATATTATAAATTATACATACATGTTCTGCATTTAAGTAGGCTATTAGATAACGTTATGCGATTCTATACATGATATTTCTCATTATTTTCTGTTGCAGAAGAATCAGATTTCCTGCGACAGCGAATCTCTCAGGAAGCTCAACGAACTGATGATGACGAAGGATCCTTTTTATAAGCCTACTGCCCCCACCCCTGATGCTGAGAGTACGTATTTCCTGTTATGATAATAATCATGATAATAATAATAATAACAATAATAATAATAATAATAATAATAATAATAATAATAATAAAAATGATAATAATAATAATAAGAATAATAATAATAATAATGATAATAATAATAATAATAATGATAATAATAATAATAATAATTATAATGATAATAATAATAATAATAATAATAATAATAATAATAATATTAATAATCTTTATTTAAAGAGGGTAACTCAGTCCAATGGTAAGGATCTTCCCTGAGGCCTTCTGGCATGTTTACATTAGTAGCCTGAGGGCCCCAGGGTTACAATGTAGTACGGTACATTGCTTTTAGGTATCTAGACTTGAAGGAAGGTAGAGATGGTCCTCATCTGATTGCTTCAGTTAAGCCATTCCAAACTTTGGGTCCTGAGTATGAAATGCATTTTTGGCTAATTGGTTTATTACATTTTGGAAGAGCTAATAGTGAGGAGGTTGCATTTCGAGTACCATATCTGTGGTTTTCTTGTGTATATGAGAAAAGTTTGTTCAGTTAACCCATTAATGCTCAAAAGTTCCTCAAGAAATATCCGTCTGGAGTTTTGATACTTTGTACAATAACTTCGCATGCGTACTAAAACATACTACTCATACCATGACCGAATTTATATACAACTATAAAGAAACCAAAAAAATGCCCTAACTATCATAAAAATTAACAAACATACTAACATTAACCACGTTAAAACCATGAATTTTAAAAAATTAAAAAAAACACACAAAGAATTCAAAAAAACAAACAGCAAAAAAACAAACTCTGGCGTCTCTCTAGTTGGTACTCTGTACAATAACTTCGGCATTGAGAATGATTTTGCAAAATATTTCAAGGGGATTTGTTGATCATGTTCTGATTGACATTTCCCGTTCAAATATTTTGCTAACTATGCTTTTGCCTGTAAGATTTCATCAGTCTGCTCATGGCCGCTGTGAGCACTAGTTGTTTAACCCATTGATGCCTGTATACAGGTAAAAATTGACAGGCCCGTACGGGCCCGTTATTTTGACGGGCCCGTTACGGGCTCAGAACCCGTTACGGGCCCGTTATAATGGGCCAGTAACGGGCCCGTTATAATGGGTCAGTAACGGGCCCGAACGGGCCCGTTACAGGTTTTCAAGCCGTCTATTGGCCATATTTTACAACATATTTTACAATATTTTTTTCATAAAAAGCAAAATATTTTCAACAAAATTTTTTTTTTCTTCTAAAATAAATCTTTGAAAATGTAATAAAAAATATGTTTTATGTATTCAATATCTCCAAAATGATCAATTGAGCAGAATCTTCATATTGTAAGCATTATTCATTTTGCACTGACACTTACAAAGCATGGGATTGTGATGCGTGCAAATGGTATCTATATAGGAGGTCAGAGATCAGTACTTAGTATATGAAAAGCAATAAACTCTTGTTAAAGCATGATTCAATAACCTATAGTAAGGCATTATGAGGTAGGATTTAATGGGTATGTATCGTCAGGTCACATGGTATAAATCTTGCGGAAGACATTGGTATAATTTTTTTTTTGAAATGTAGATATATTGATGGATCGAAAACGGCCCCGTTACGGGCCCGTTACGGGCCTGTCAACTTTTACCTGTATACCACCCAAGAATGTCCTGACTAGTCCAATCATGATCACTCTTTTTACCAGAGCATTTTTCAGAAATTATCTTAACACTTATGTTGCTGGTGGCTAATTTTTCCAGTAGAAAATGATGCAAACAGCCTTAAAAATGACTAAAACCCTGGCACATGGGTACTCATCTAAAAGTGCTAACCGAGAGCTATCCAATGAATACCAACATGACAGGGTTTTAGAAGGTTTTCAAAAATGTTTGCGTTCTTGTTCTTTGGATGAAAGTAAAAAAGAAAAACTTAGCATTGGAAGGGTTATGGCAAAATATTGGTTAGAATCCAACGAACAACAACTTTAATGTTGTTTTGTAAATTTTATCTTTATTTCTAAGTTACTGTTGCTTTCTTTTATCTTTTAAAAACGTCTAAACAGACCTGTTACATACCTGTACATTATCTTTCTCTTATCATGCCTGTTAGAAACGGGCGTTTAACTTTTACCTGTCTATTTTCCATGCTACAAGACTTCTTTTCTTGGACATACTTATATGGGAACCTTTGGATCCTAGCTCTAAGCTAATGACTTTGTTCCTCAAATTTGTACATTGTATGCTAAAGTGATATTTTTCTTCCATCATTTTCAGGCTGAAGACCTTGATCCGAGCTCTAAACGACTCCTGACTTTTTTCCTCAAATTTGTACATTCTATGCTAATTTGCTAAAGTGAATTTTATCTGTCATCTTTTTCAGGCTGAAGACCTTGATATGGATTGGTACAAGAAATAATTGCTCCTTCATCCTACACTTCAGGGAGTACCTGGTTTTGCCGTTAAAAGATATACAACATACAGAAAAGATATTTTATTCCTGGACTAGTTGACCAGTCCTCTGAATACCTTTCATGGAATTACTTGTTTTGCCGTTAAAAGAGTTACAACATACAGAAAAGATATCTAATTCCTGGACTAGTTGACCAGTCATCTGTGTTCCCTTAATGAAATTGCTTGTTTTGCCGTTAAAAGACATACAACATACAGTAAAGATATTTAATTCTTGGAGCACTTGACCAGTTGTCTGCAAAGTCTTCCGGGCAACTTTAGTTTTGCCATTAAAAGAGTTACAACATACAGTAAAGATATTTTATTCCTGGACTAGTTGACCAGTCACTGCGTTCCCTTCAGGCCAGGGAATCCCTAGTTTTGCCGTTAAAAGAGATACAACATACAGCAAAGATAACTAATTCCTGGACTAGTTGACCAGTCATCTGTGTTCCCTTAATGAAATTGCTTGTTTTGCCGTTAAAAGACATACAACATACAGTAAAGATATTTAATTCTTGGAGCACTTGACCAGTTGTCTGCAAAGTCTTCCGGGCATCTTTAGTTTTGCTGTTAAAAGAGTTACAACATACAGTAAAGATATTTTATTCCTGGACTAGTTGACCAGTCACTGCGTTCCCTTCAGGCCAGGGAATCCCTAGTTTTGCCGTTAAAAGAGATACAACATACAGCAAAGATAACTAATTCCTGGACTAGTTGACCAGTCATCTGTGTTCCCTTAATGAAATTGCTTGTTTTGCCGTTAAAAGACATACAACATACAGTAAAGATATTTAATTCTTGGAGCACTTGACCAGTTGTCTGCAAAGTCTTCCGGGCATCTTTAGTTTTGCTGTTAAAAGAGTTACAACATACAGTAAAGATATTTTATTCCTGGACTAGTTGACCAGTCACTGCGTTCCCTTCAGGGAATCCCTAGTTTTGCTGTTAAAAGAGATACAACATACAGTAAAGATATTTAATTCTTGCACCAGTTGACCAGTCGTCTGAAGTGCTTTCCTTCAGGGAATTGCTAGTTTTGCCATTAGAATATATACAACATAATGTAAAGATAGTTAATTACTAGAGCAGTTGACCAGTCATCAGGGTTTTTACAATTTGGGATTGGAACCTTTAAAATGTCCAAGATACAATATCTATATTTCTTTAACCCTTCCAATGCTGAGACTACTTTCATCCAAAGCACAAGGACTTTAAAATTTTTGAAAACCATCTAAACCCTGCCATGTTGGTATTCAATGAATAACTCTCGCTGAGTACTCTCAGATGAGTACCTATGTGCGAGGGTTTTGGTCATTTTTCCAGGTTTTTTGCACCATATTGTATTGGTCAAATTTGCCACATTGGAATGGGTTAAGCAATACTGGTATTACTGATCTTAACCCTTATGCTGATTGTGGCTGATCTTGCTAAGACAAAATGACAAAAAAGCTGAAAAATCACTGAAACCCACACACATGGTCATCTAAGAGTACTCAGCAAGAGCTATCCAATTAATACCAACCTGACAGGATTTAGATGTTTTTCAGAAATCTTTGCGTTCTTGTGCTTTGAACAAAAGTAGCCTTAGAATTGCAAGGGCTAAATGATATGATACCTTTTCCTATTGGGTATCAGTATTTGGTATTGCATCGAGCACCAGTACAATAGAAGAAAAGGTGCTTTCTGGATCGCAAAGTGTAATCTTTTGTAACATGAAACTTTAAAAATGTAAGATGAGAAAAATGAGTGATTATGATTAAAAGTTCCTTTCGAAACTTTCCTCTGAATCAATGATAATTTTTACTATTACTTTGTAATTAAGAATAATTTTTAAAAAGTATTTGAAGAAGTGTCTTTGGTGGTGATCTGTTTTATATTTTTCCTTCAAATTCTTCCCAACTCTGCTTCTGCCGGAAAGATTTTATCAAAATTGTTTTGCTGCTGATGTAAGCATTAAATGGTTTAAAAAGAAATAGGAGGTAAATCTGTTGAATACATGCAACTCTGCTTAATCCGTACTGATGTGGACCCTAAATTTCTGTCTGGATTAGGCAAAATCCAGATTATTTGTATAGGAATTATATGTATAGGAAGGGAGTGGGACCTTCCAATCTGTCGGTTTTAGACGAAAATCCGGATTACACATGCGCGGATTAAGCAGCGTTGCCTGTATTTTGTTGTTGAACATAAACTTAAACTGTATTTTGAGCTTGAAATTTAATTTGACACATTTCTTTCATTTTATACCAAATTGGTGAGTTACCTTTTATAATTTAGGGAGAAAATGGGAGAAAACCAGTGAAGCAGGACTAGGGTTAACTACGGTACAATGCATTAGACTACTCAGTTATAGGGGAAGCCCTTCTATGTAAATTGAGAGATATTGTTTGTTTTGAGTGTTTTATATTCTCATAAGAGTATTATTTTGTACATTTTGATGTAAATATTGAAAATAAATATTGTTCATACTATAACATTGTTACTTTGTATATGCACATACCTAGGGTTGGATACTGTTAAGAGGTACCAAAATTGGTACCGATATCCTTCAAAAAGTACCATATTAAATTGTTTCATTCCATACAGGTACTCTTAATGAAACTGACCATTGTATAGTTATCATTTATTTGATATTGTCCAAAATCTTAAGCATGACTATTCACAACATAATTTACAAGGTAATAATGCAATAAAGTACCATTAAGAGTACAGTTAAAATACGATTCCTGTTTCATTGGAAAGGATCCTTACCATATGGTCGTTCTTATAGGAATCCATCCCTGCACATACATGTACCAAGAATAAGATTTTCTATGGGAAAAATAATCCCTATCTTAAAACTTTGAATGCGACTCATTAAATGGAGTAAATTTTGAAAAATGTTTAAAAAGAGATTGTTAAACCTAACAGGTAAAACGACGTTCAGTAAAAAAAAATCTCATAAGGTTTTTCTGCTATAAAGACATTTCCATAATTGGCAAAATAGTCTGCTACAGATATAAATGGGACAAGGTTGACCACCCCCCCCCCCCCCCCCACCAACAACTAAACCCCCCTTACAGCGTATTTTGATTGTGAATATATAACAGACATATTGTCACTATAGGGGGTTAGTTTCTAAGAACTGGCCCCTACTCTCCTTACCAAGTCAAGTTCATACAGTACAGACATTTAATTCCTACACCTGTCGACCGGATGTCTACCAGTGCCTGGTTGTTCAAACACCCATCGGTAACATGTTAGAAAATATGCCAAACATATCGATGACCCACATAGATTGTTAGTCAAAGCTACTTTCAGTTGTGAAGTCATCCATGCATCCATTTACAGGAAACTGTGGCAATCGGGTGTGCGGTTGTGTATTTTGCCTGAGCTGTCCGCACATTTAGTGCAGGAATTAAATGTTGGCACTGTACAAAACATATAGCTTATAAGAAACCCTATTTCAACTTTCTTATTGAAGGAAGGATACTGCTATTACACGTACGGTTGTGCAATCTTTTTTGTAACTAGCAACTAATGCCACTTGATTTCTATCAATCAGGGTTGGGTTTCTTCCGGAAGAAACTTATTTCTTCCAAGACAACGGAAGAAACATGGTTTCTTCCGTATTTTTCCACTTTCTTCCGGAAGAAATGGAAGAATGGGATCTATGATAAGAATTGAAAAAGCTATGGGTTATGAATAACATTAATGGGCAGATAATAACAAACAAAAAGATCTGAGCTGAGAGTAGTAGACAGGGAGTGGGTACTGTGCTTGCATCCTCAAATGTCGCTGCCTCCCATCTCCTTGGCAACTATCTGACCTAGAAAGGATGCTGCATGCTAATTGCACAGATCAGATCACGTGACCAAGGCTACACCGCGTAACCCGAGGCGCACATACCCTAGGTACTAGCATGCTGTGCCTATGGAGTTGCGGTTCAAGGGGATGTATTTCTCTGATCTGAGGTAGAATAGTTTATATATATATATATGCCATTATAATCTTACAATATATTACATCAATTCCTGTCACACTTAGTTTAACCCTTGTAAATTTGTTTTATCTGATAGATACCTTGCACATACATGACCCTTTACATACTAGTTTAACCTTATATATATACTGATTTAAGTTAACCATACAAAGTTATTTAGTAAGAAAACAGAGAGATAACATCCTCTTAACTCATTAACATGAGTGTCATACACCTGGACTAAATAGAAATATCTTGATAGCAAAGCAATATTTTGAGACACATATTTCCAGTAGTTAACCATACACAAACGAGTGCAAAAGTGAGAAAACATCCTCTTAACCCATTCACATGTGAATCATACACCTGGCCTGACTCTTATAGAAATATCTTAAGAACAATGCAACATTTGAGAAATATCAAGTTGAAAGTTATTCTTACTCTTGTGTTTAGCAAACACTCATACAATAAGTAATGTTCTAGTTTTCCACACAATCTGTGTACTCCTGACCAGTGCTAATCTGTTGATTGATGCTGATTACTGTTCAGCTATCTCTTTCTAATGACAAACTGTTTCTTTATAACTTGAGTTAAGTCATTAACATTGGATTAGTTTCATATCCAGGTTGCTGGTCCATTATATACACAGGGTTCACATTAACTATGGATGTTGAAAAGAAGCAGTTAAGCTATGTAGTCAGATCCTTTCTAACAGCAATTCAATGGGATTAACTATACAATTAGAGGCATTTACACTTGACCTACATAGGGTTAACTAATAATCCAGGTCCTCCTTTCCCCTTAACATCCTATAGCAGAAAACAAGTTTGGCTGCTTTTTCTACCCCAAGACGGTTGCGGATCTTGTTGTGGATGAGTCCAAATGATGAAAAGATTCTCTCAATGGATGCAGATGATGCACAAGCAGAGTGCAGCTGTATCATAAGTTCAACTAGTCCTTCTGGCAAAGCAGCATACTTCAGGCCCTTCCACCAGGTTACAGGGTTAATGCTGCCCACCTTGAAAAAGGATGCTGGGAAGGGGTCTGACCGGCTTTGAAATCTATTACTAACATGTCAATTTGAGGGATTTAAGATTCCTCATTGTTTTCTATTTAAGTGCTGCTCATTTGCTATCATACTATTCCTTATCATCTATAAGAAAAATTCAAAGAAAACTGGAAGAGATAGGTTTCTTCCAAAACATTGGAAGAAATGGAAGAAACATATTTCTTCCAGGACGGAAGAAACCGGATTTTTCCATGGAAGAAACCGCCCCTCGGAAGAAACTGCCAACCCTGCTATCAATATTGCATAATTGTATGTTGGATATGGAGATAACCTAATGAGAATGCTGTGAGAACAAATTTTCTGACGTGAGATTATCATTTTCGCCTTTGGAACAAGTAGACTAAAGCATTGGGGAGTTCCCAAAGCCAAAAATGATTCACCATGTGTCCGGAAATTCGTTTTTTTTATTATAAGAAACCTATTTCTTCCATATTTGGATAAAGATAATTCAAAGAAGCATTGGGGAGTTCCCAAAGCCAAAAATGATTCACCATGTTTCCGGAAATTCGTTCCTATATTATAAGAAACCTACTTCTACCATATTTGGATAAAGATGATTAAAAGAAAATATTGCAGCGATCCCCTGCTACATCAAGCCTTAGATGAAAAAAACACAAGTGAATATGAAACCAGCCGGTCAACCTCAGCAGGCTGCGGCGAATAGCACAAAAGTTGTATTCTGCACATGTTGGTGTGCAAGTTTCTCTGTAATGTAAACAATACAAGAGCCTTCATTGTTTTTTGTCTCCTAGTGACGTCACACTTAAGCCAGTTTCGAGGCCTCTTGCATAGCCTTCAATATAGCGCATATAGTAATTGGTCTCTCGCTTCTTATCCATTCTTTTATTCATCTATGGTTAAATCGGAGAGCGCCATCAGAAGGGTGAAATATTAGAAAACTTAATTTAACCCATTCACACTCAGAGATCCACTAGAAATTATCGTCTGCTACTCTGATACTTTTCAAAATAACTTGGGAATAAAGCAAAAGTTCACAAAATATTTGAAGGAGAGTTGTTGGTTGACTTCTCTTTTACATTTCTCCTTTAATTATTTTGCAAAAAATGCTTTTGTTAGAAAAATATTTCCAAAATCGTCAGGCCTGTTTTGGCCGCTCTGAGTGTTAATGGGTTCGGAGAGAGCCATCAGAAGGGT
>OZ012701.1:595422-602922 GCA_963942565.1 Maea johnstoni
CACGACTTCCAACATTTGGACACCCCTGATTTTAAATAGGTCACAAGGCTCTATTTTCACACACTGACCCACTGGTGACTACTATCGCGGCGGCGAGCTTGACCCAGCAAAGCACATATATAAATACATCTACTACCCTTAGGCAGCACGATCATGGTGTTAGCCATAATCTAGTCGGGGCCGACTCTAATACCAAAAAGCATCAGTATATAAAATGAGTATTAGAGTCGGCCCCGGCTAGCCAGGATCCAGATAGGGCCCCGTTGAAAGAGGTACTGGGAGGACAGTACAATTACAGAGAAGGGGGAAGGCAAGTGTTGCGGCAAGGCGCTAAGGGCCGCAGGAGGAATAGAAAGTGGCAGTGTAGTAAGGATCCGTGCGCCCAAAAAGTGAGTGGCGGGCGCACGGATCCAAGCCCAAAGTACAGGTGGAAGGTGCATGGATAGGGCACTGATGATCACGTGGGGACGTGTGAAAGGGCAACTAGAAGGTAGATGGGTGGGAGTTGCATAAAGTAATGCCTTATAGTTAAGTGCTGGACTCATGTCAGGAGTACCACATAAGCCATCAGCGCGGGCTCACGTGGGAACAAGGACCAATCAGGGCTCTCGCATCGATTACATTACTGAGACACCTTATCTCCACCACCAGCTGGGGGTGCCCAGAGCACCAATTTCTGGCATATTAGCGGCTATTAGTTAACATTAGTTGAGGCTTGCATGTTCACGTTGACCGGCTGGTTTCGAATCCACTTGTGTTTGGTGATCTAAGGTAAAGTCATGTGCAGCAAGTGTCCTTCATCAACAGATATAAATTAATACTTACACCCATTAAACTTCACAGATCTCAATTTTTATATGAAGGTTAGGCATTACTTGCATCCATTAAACTATATATTTTCTCGAAGAAATTCCTAACTTCACAACTGTGGAAATGTTTATTATAATAAATCAAAGATAAAAGATTGTTTTTAGTCTAGGCCCAACATAAAGTCATCGGCCCTTATAGCCAACGGCAATTCAGGCAGACGTCTTTTCTGGGATCAGCGGTTTTGACCAACAATTCATTTTAGCAAAGTTAAGTAAAAAAAAAATAGAAATAAAGCCACCGTTATTTTGAGTATGAAATATTTCTAAGTACCACACGAAGCACTGGGCAGGTGGAAAAAAATTGCACGATCGAGAGATGGAATCGATCCCGCGACCCTAGGATCGGGAGTCGACTTGGCTATCAATCAGGCTATTCCTTCTATTGTGTGAGATGGAGTGAAAAGAGAAGTATATTGATGAAATCCCGTAACTCTATTTGGGATCGTTCCTAGTATTCCGAGTCATTCTTGTCATTTACGTGACTGACAACCGGAGTAGATCTATGTTAAGTACATGTACCACTAAGCCACTTTTATCAATGACCCCACACATTTACATACGGCCCGAAACTGATCATGACCTACCTTCGTCACCTTTGGTGAATATCCAAATCAAATATGGCGCCTGTTGTCTAACTACTGCCAGACGGCTCGCCATCACCCGAATGTCGTTAGAACCCAATAAGGAGCGCCAAAATAGCTGAAAAATTGTTTTTGATCTTTTAATCTAACGCCTTTTCAAATAAATAAACAATAATAACTATATCAATACGCCTTTACATGTCGTTAACTTTGTGGCATCGCAAGCTTCGCAATCCAATTTTCCCTGTGCTATGAACTTGCTATTCTGAGGTTCAATTAGTTACATCTGCTGCCGTTTCACTTTTGGGGCGCTGCGCGCGGTATGAACATTAGCGTCTAGAAACAGGGTGTCCGAACAGAGGTTTCATAGACTATTGGGTGTCCGAAGTGTGGTACAAAGTTCACACTACTAATGAAGTGAACCCTATAAATCTACAGAGTTTGCTTTTTTAGGCCAGTAACTACTTTGTTTGTATTGTAGGAGTGACATTAAAAGCACTATCTTATTGAATAGCCTAGGAATAGTCATCATCAGCAAATCCTGACCTAAACTTTTTGGTGTCCAAACTGTCAAAAAGCAGTGTTCTGGGTGTCCAAATGACACGCTGGACACATAGGTGGCTAAGTGCCTAAGTCCGATGCCGGGTAGCTAGGGGGGAGGGGTTCTATTTACTAATCACAGGATCTTGTTCCAGCTCAGTAACTTGGTATACAGTAGATATAGTGTTTTGAGATCTGCATAATCGACAGCGATGTCCATACCCTGATATTTATACTTTCTTGCTATTGACTATATAGTACCAAACAGCATCGATATATAAATGAGTATTAGAGTCGGCCACGGCTAAGATCTGTAGTACTTAAAATGTTGCAGACGGACGTGTACTGAGGGGTCCTGAGAGCCTTCCTGGCCCTGAGAGCCTTCCTGGCCCAACTCAATCAGAAATGGCACTTGCATTGCCTGGAAAACAAAGAAAGGGGGAAAAGTAGTATCAAGTGTCTTTATTATATACTCCAACTATATCTACTGTATAATAAGTTACTGAGCTGGAGCAAGTTCCTGTACACCAGCTCAGTAACATACTATACGTAGAAATGTAACCGACAGCGACGTCCATACCCTGATATTTATATTTTTTTTTACATAAACTGAGTATTAGAGTCGGCCCCGGCTTGGTACGATCAGGATCCGTAGTATATAGCTATTGTACACACGTACTGATGGGTCTTGTCACAAGGGTGTCCAACTATCGCATTGTCGCACCAGCTTGTGACAGAGGCTTCAAAACGTGCGACATGCCAAATCCCACTAGTACTGCTAAATGCGACAAAATCTCGGACAGCATTGCAGACTGAGCCCTACAGATACTTGAGATAAGGTTAGGGGGGGGGGGGGGGGCTGTCCTGATGGCCAAGCGGTCTAATGCGTTGCTTCAGACTGCTAGCTGTCTCTCACCACTGCCTGGGTCCGAATCCAATACGGGGCATGTGAGAAAGTTGCCAGTGACTTGGGGTTAAATGATAGTTTTCTCCGGGTACTCCGGTTCCCTCCGCAGGTACAACTGGCTACTGACGACTTATGCCGCAATATGGCAAAAAAGTGACAAAAGATGAACTTCCAAATTTCAAACTTTCTCACGGGATTTTGGAATCTCGTTTTTCGTTACTTTTTCTGTCATATTGCGGCTAAGTCGTGACTATCCAGTTGTAACTGGTGAAGTAAACCGGAGTACCCCGCAAAACACCACCTAACCGAGTTATATATATATATATATATATATATATATATATATATATATATATATATATATATATATATATATATATATATATATATATATATATATGTGTGTGTGCGTGTGTGTGTTTAACTATGGATATTCTCTCTCTCTCTCTGTTTATATATATATATATATATATATATATATATATATATATATATATATATATATATATATATATATATATATATATATATATATATATATATATATATATATATATATATATATATATATATATATATATAATTTATGTCTATTCCATTTCACGCTAGGAGCGAAGAAGGGAGAATTAGAGGTCACCAGCAAAGATGTGCCACCATCTTGCAAAGATAATCAGATGGCAGCCATTTTCGGATTTGATTGGAATGATTTAAAGAGCTGGGATTCTTTCACTCGCTGTATGTGTAAACCGTTGGACCCGGCATCGCTTGGGATACTGCGAATCCTATTCGGTGAGTTAGATACTGGAAGCTACTGAGTTCCTATAACAGTCAATTTTCCTTTGACATCCAACTTAATCGTGACTTCGCAATTGAAAGGGGTGGAGGAAACCTGATTTCTTTACGAGTGTAGGTCGGTGAAGACTGTTGCCCGAGTTTTTATTTTTCATTGTTTTAGTTTAAACCTCACCTCACTTCTTATTTGCTCGCTTGTTCGTAATTTGCTTGCTTGCGTATTCATTAACACGTCATTTAGTCACGTCACGTCACTTAACAACATTCTCTTTATTTAGATTGGCATTGACGTTCGAAGAAAAAAAGTATAAGACAATAACTTTGTTTTTTATTACAAATTGACTGGTACAAAATTACCAATGAATGGGTACACACATACATCATACATACATGCAAAGATATGTACATACATACACACATACATACATACCTACATATATATATATATATATATATATATATATATATATATATATATATATATATATATATATATAGTTATATATATAGTTATATATATATACATGTACATACACATATACATATATATATATATATATATATATATATATATATATATATATATATATATATATATATATATATATATATATATATATATATATATATATATATATATATATATATATATATATATATATATGTATATATATATATATATATATATATATATATATATATATATATATATATATATATATATATATATATATATATATATATATATATATATATATATATATATATATATATATATATATAAATATATAAATTGTGTATATATTTCCTTTTAACCCATGCAAATAGTTGATTTGGCACATGAACTTAGGCTGGTGTGTATTTAATGTAGTAAGTATACATGTTTCTACGTGTTTACCAAATATACAACCATTTGTATTATTTATATAATGCCTTTTATAAATATACATTCACAAGTACTTCTCTTTCTATAGGTGTCATCATGATATTTGATATTTTCGTGGAGCGCGGATTCCCGTTCGTTGATGTGAAATATGGCGATGAAGAGATCTGCCGTTTTCCACTTTTCGACTTCCTGCAGCCGCTACCCTTGGAGTGGATGTATATAGTATACATGATACTGCTGATAGGTAAGAGGGGTCGCTTTTATAACTATAAATTCCTATTTATATATATATATATATATATATATATATATATATATATATATATATATATATATATATATATATATATATATATATATATATATATATATATATATATATATATATATATATATATATATATATTGTGTGTGTGTATTCAAGTATATGTGACCATATCTCTGTGTTTTTCAGGTGCAGTTGGCATAGCACTTGGTGTCTTCTACCGTGTCAGCTGTGTGCTGTTCATCGTACCGTACTGGTATATCTTCTTCCTCACCAAGTCGGAGTGGAACAACCATTCCTATCTGTATGGTCTCTTCTCTCTCCTACTTCTCATCACAGATGCTAACAGATACTGGTAACTACCAATTGTCTCTATACATATTTGGAATTTGGAGTTTCGTCACTTCTTCGCCCTATTTAGTTATGTCGAAGCCATAACTAGCAAGTTGGATGTAGTGGGGAAAACTAGCAACTTTCTTACATGTACTGTAATACAGGTATATATATATATATATATATATATATATATATATATATATATATATATATATATATATATATATATATATATATATATATATATATATATATATATATATATATATATATATATATATTTATATATATATATATATATATATATATACATATATACATACATACATACATACATACATACATACACACATACACACACACATACATACATACATACATACATACATACATACATACATACATACATACATACACACACACACACACACACACACACACACACACACACACACACACACATACTTCACCTAATGAAGCTGGTAATATCCTGGAATTCTTAAGATTTTCTATGAGATCTGAGCGAGCTACATTTTAATTGGGACAATACTCCCATTGGTTGGGAATTTCCAGATACCCCAAGTATATCACACATTGTGTTTGGTGATGATGCGAATTCGGCTAAAAAGTAGATTAGATTATTATCTATTCAATAGTTTGAAGGATATCTGTTTCTCTTTAGGTCGGTTGATGGTTTAATATGGCCTCACATCAGACAAGCACACGTGCCAGCCTGGAACTATTGTATATTCCGATATCAGGTGAGTTAAACTTAACCTTTTTATACCTGTAGCACACTAAACGGTCTGATGATTCTGGAGACATCTCTCGTCCAAAAGGGATTTTCAGAAACCTTTTGAAGGAGAAATGTTGAAAAAAATCCAATAAACAACTCTCCTTCAACTATTTTGTGAAATTTTGTTTAATACCGAAGTTATTTTCAAGATTATCAAAATTCCAGACAACTTTTGCCAATAAGATGTATATGTTTCAAGGGTTAACCACAACTGTGGGAATATAATACTGGATTGGGCTAACTCACATTTGGAGGGGAGGGGGAGTTTTGTTGAGTATCGTCGCTTCTGATAGCCTAACCTTTACAGAAATACCTTCTCTGTAGCCCTAGCATGAAACACTTTCACGAAATGAAACACACAATGTACAGCGCTGACATTCAATTCAGGCACTAAATATGTTGGCAGACCAGGCATATTAAGCGACCGCACGTCCGATTTCTAACTAGATTCCTTGGGCATAGATGCATGTATGACCGCACAACTGAACGTAGCTTTGATTCGCAAGCTGAGTGGTTCATCGATGTGTTTGGCTTATTTTTGACATGTTATCCACACGTGTTTTTACCACCAGGCACTGGCAGTCGTCCGTGCGACTGGTGCAGGAATTAACTATCTGTACTGTAGGTCGGTTATATGCTGTTAGCGGGTTGCCTTTGTTGCTGTATAAATGTGTGCTGCTGCTACTACTACTACTACTACTACTACTACTACTACTACTACTACTACTACTACTACTACTACTACTGCTACTACTGCTATTACTACTACTACTACTACTACTACTACTACTACTACTACTACTACTACTACTACTACTACTACTACTACTACTACTACTACTACTACTACTGCTACTATTATTATTACTACTTGTAGTGGCATATTTGGATATTTGGGTGTTCTGATTTTTCTATTTCAGAAGTCAATGGTTTTTGGGTCTTTTGTCTGCCATTACACTACTACTACTACTACTACTACTACTACTACTACTACTACTACTACTACTACTACTACTACTATCATTACTACTACTACTGCTGCTACTGCTACTACTACTACTACTACTACTACTACTACTACTACTACTACTACTACAACTACATCCTCCTAGGGGATGCTGTAAAGACCAAATCTAATTGATATTATTACACTTTTCTATATTTCATGTTACTTTGTAGATAATCCTGGTTTATTTCATCGCTGGTCTTAAGAAGCTGGATGCTGACTGGAGAGAGGGTTACTCCATGAGGCACAAAGGCGGCCACTGGGTCTTCAGTCCCTTCCAGTAAGTGTGCTTTTAGTTTGGACCAAGGATACAAGAACTCCCTTAAAATAGACCCAAAGAAAGGCGATTAACATCCAGCAGTCAATAATTTATGACTAATCCGTGACCAGATGCCGTCTCATCATGACGTCTTTATGTGCCATATTCTTATAATAACATGTCATAGAAAGTTCAACCCTGTTCGTTCTTCTGTCTCTATCTTATCCATTCCTTTGTCAATAAGTATGGACTTTTGGAGAAAG
>OZ012701.1:612922-614011 GCA_963942565.1 Maea johnstoni
TAACCCTTATGCTGATGATGGGACATCTTTTGCCAATACAAAATGATGCAATAAACCTGAGAAATGACAGAAACTCTCGTAGCATAGGTACTCATCTGACAGTACTCAACGAAGCGTATCAATGAATACCAACATGACAGGGTTAAAGTGGTTTTCAAAATTCTTTGTGTCTTTTGGCTTTGGGTGAAAGTAGCCTCAGCATTGGAAGGGTCTATCTCTAGCCTCTCTTCCTTTTTTCACTCAAACCAATGTTATTGTATTTGGAATTCTCTTTTCTCTTTGCTATCACTTTGATATATTTTTGCTAAATCTCAATTCAATCAAACATGGGCATGAAATGCAGGTTTTTATAGATCTAGACTTTCTGCTGGATTGTGGCTAAATTGCGATCGTACACAATGCGATTTTAAAAATTGGTTTCGGAATTTCATTTATTGTATCACGTTTTATTATTATTTTGGAAAAATTCTGACCGTATCATTTTGAAATGTTGGTTTTGAAATTTCATTTATTGTTTCGTTTTCTGCCATTGAATGTTTTAGGTGCCGTCCGAATTCAATAATGTCCACACGGTGTCAGAATTCCGACCGTACCATTTTAAAATTTGGTTTTTGAAATTTCATTTATTGTCATGTATTCTGCCATTGGATGTTTTAGGTGCCGTCTGAGTTCCATAAGGTCCACACGGTGTCAGAGTCCCCCTCCTGCTACATGTATGTATTCATCAACACAACGCAAACACAGATCAAAACACACACACAGGAAATCACTGCATGGCTGAATAGTACACGTCAGAGGCCAGGTAAAAATCACTACTATCTCAACAGTAGTATCATTATCATTATTTCAATAATTATAATGATTATGGTATGATTGAAATTATTGTTGTTGTTGTTATTATTGTTATTATTATTATTATTATTATTATTATTATTATTATTATTATTATTATTATTATTATTGTTATTATTATTTTCATTATTATTATTATTATTATTATTATTATTATTATTATTATTATTATTATTATTATTATTATTATTATTATTATTAATAGTGTTGTTATCACTATGATTATTATTGTTATTA
>OZ012701.1:614211-616711 GCA_963942565.1 Maea johnstoni
CTTCCGTGCTAACATTATGTTCTATTTTTAACCCTTTCAGCACATGTGAAGATTGAAAGCGGCATAGGCCTGGCCTGACACATATAGTGTCAACATACAGTGGTGGCAGCACCTTGATAATATATATATATATATATATATATATATATATATATATATATATATATATATATATATATATATATATATATATATAAATATACATACATACATACATACATACATACATACATACATACATACATACATACATACATACATACATACATACATACACACACACACACACACACACACACACACACATATATATATATATATATATATATATATATATATATATATATATATATATATATATATATACATATTTATGTGTATGTGTGGAGAGAGTGAGAGAGAGAGTGAGAGAGAGATTTGCATTCGTCATTATCTGTAGCTTTTGCCCATATATATATATATATATATATATATAGAGAGAGAGAGAGAGAGAGAGAGAGAGAGAGAGAGAGAAAGAGAGAGAGAGAGAGAGAGAGAGAGAGAGAGGATTTGTATTCGTCATTATCTGTAGCTTTGCCTATGGGTTGTAGAAGTTGATCAAATTAACGATGCTTTTATCTAAAATGATTAAAATTAGGCAACGCGTATGAATATGTCGGTTTTTCAAATAACTATACTAAAAAGATATTTTTTGGATGTTTTATCTCATTTTAGTTAATTCATCAATGCTCTATCCACAAGGGGTCTCAATATTTTGAGTAGTAACATTTCGTCACTTTGCAATCCATATCAAACGATATAAATTTCTAGAGAAATTCTGAAGGGGCACATGTAGTCCGACGATGGAACACAATCACAATAACTTTCCTTGAAATGTTTAGCGATTTTGCTCATCCCTAGGGAATGTCTAAAACTACATGCCTTCCAGACGAACTTTATTTCGCCGACCTAATGCATGAATCGGGCACATATTGTACAGGGATGTTCAACTGTCACATTGTCACAGCAACGTGCGACAGAGCTCTCGAAAAGTGCGACAAGACAAAACTTCAATCACTGCTTAAGTTAAGTCATGAAACTTTTGAGAATCATTCTGATTCTCAAAAGACCCTACTCAATGTTTTGCTTGCATTTTCAAGTACAGATTGAAAACACTTATTTCCGGAAAATTCCATTTATTGATACTACCTATTGATTGATCTGGGTGTTTATCATTGCTAAGAAGGCTATGGTAGTGACACCACTGGTCAGTATTTAGACTGACAGTCTCACAGCGCCAACCAAATTTTGCTGTGCTCTACGACCACTTGTCTGTGTTCCAGGACGTCAACATTTGGACACCCTGATTGTAAATAGGTCACAAGACTCTATTTACACACACTGACCCACTGGTCCATCAGCGGCGGCAGCGAGCTTGACCCTGCAAAGCCCATATATAAATACACCTGGTACCCGTAGGCAGTCCGATGGAGGGGAGGGAGTAGGGTAGCCGGGGCTGACTCCAATAATCATTTTATATATTGATGCTATATAGTATTAGAGTCGGGGATAACCCCTATACCTCCTAATGGTAGTATATATATATATATATATATATATATATATATATATATATATATATTATATATATATATATATATATATATATATATATATATATATATATATATATATATATATATATATATATATATATATATATATATATATATAATTTTCCCAAATTACTCCCTCGGTGTCAATTTTGCAACGCGTATGTACTACGAATATCAAGACCCTTCCCCATCTAGGGGAACGCTAGTCGAGAGCAATCTCCATACCCTGATATTTATATATTTTTTTGCTATTGACTATATGGTATGAACAAATAGATTCAATTTATAAAAATGAGTAATAGAGTCGGCCCCGGCTTGAGAACACCATTTGTACTTTATGAAAAGTCACTCAACTAGAGCAATGTTCCTGTGCACTAATACAGGTTCAGGTGACAGAATTATAAACATATACTTATTCCATTTCTATTATCATATCTTCAAAATGCCTGGGCTTCACATGTTTAAATTCTTAATTCATATGCTGCTGGTGGCCAATTTGTCCAAAAGAAATAATGCAAATAAACTTGACAATGACTGAAACGCTGAGAGTACTCAGCGAGAGTAATCTAACGAATACCAACATGACAGGGTTTAGATGGTTTTCAGAAATCTTTGTGTCCTTGTTCTTTGGGTGAAAGTAGACCTCACATTGGAATGGTTAAGGCCATACTGAAGTCGGTTCTTCTCCGGGACTAATATACTTAAAGAGCCTATGGTACATAAGCCTTTTTTATTTTCCTGATTGCCAAGCATCATTGCAATGCTTATACAAAGTTTCTTTTTGTCAATACAGAGATAAATCAATAGTTTGTATTCATAACACATGTAAACATACATTGTTTACTTTCATCTTGTAAGATGATATAAGTAATAAATGATATATTGTTACCTTGTATGTGTATATA
>OZ012701.1:621711-634211 GCA_963942565.1 Maea johnstoni
TTTCAGAAGTCAATGGTTTTTGGGTCTTTTGTCTGCCATTACACTACTACTACTACTACTACTACTACTACTTCTTGTAGTGGCATATTTGGATTATTGGGTGTTCTGGTTTTTCTATTTCAGAAGTCTATGTTTTTTGGGTCTTTTGTCTGCCATTACACTACTACTACTACTACTACTACTACTACTACTACTATCATTACTACTACTACTACTACTGCTACTACTACTACTACAACTACAACTACATCCTAATATGATGAGAAAGCAAAGCTTTAAATGCTCGCGCAGCTCGATGATATTTCTGCATTCCCCTTGAAATGCAGTCAAAAAGTGTTTGTTATTGTTATCCGTGACGTCATTCCTTACTTAAACTTAGCTGAAACATATTGGAAGCCCCTTCATATGAGCTTCATATTTGTGCAATAACCACACACAGTATGCGTAGCGATTGACCGAAAATATGGCATAAAAATTACTACGACTTCAACCTGTTGCAAAATGGTCATTTCACGACAGATTCCATCTAGAATTGAGAGACATGTGGAATTATTTGTGGCGGTTGTAGCAATTTAAACTGCATTGAAATCAATTCACGGAAAGATGAGTAAAGTCATTTTTACCGTGAACATCGAAGTTACGACATTTGAATACGCGTACAACGTTCCATTACTTGCGCGAGTAAGCTCTGGGTAAGCGCGAGTAAGCGCGAGATCGTTCCAGTTAGGCGATGACGTTGCTGACTTCCTGACTTCCTCACTCCTGTCATCAACAAAATATTCAATAGTGGTGAAATCCCGAAGTCCCTGAAAGAAGGGGTCCTGCACCCCGTGCATAAGAAAGGGAAGGCTAAAGACGACCCTGGGAACTACAGGGGCATTACCATCACCCCCCTCATAATGAAAATTATGGACAAAATACTCCTAGACCACCAGAAAGAAGCCACTCCTGCCAGACTACACCCCACACAGTTTGGCTTCACCGAAGGAAAGTCTGGCTTACAAGCAGCCCTTATCCTCACCGAGTGCATATCGGAAGCCAAAGACAAGGGAGAGCCGCTATACTGCGCTACGCTAGATGTCCAAAAAGCGTTCGACGTAGTGCAACATACCAGCCTCCTTGACAAACTCTACGCAGCCGGAATCCGAGGCCCTTGGTGGAACTTGAAAGCAAACTCCTACAAAGATTTAACAGCACGTGTCGAATGGGAGAAAGAAAAATCCGATAACAACATATTAATACGCCAGGGGAACGGACAAGGCAAACTCCCTAGCCCAGACGACTACATCACATATCTGAGCGATCTCCTGACCTTGACAGACATGGCAGACACAGGGTACCACCTAGGAAGCATCTGCGTAACCACCCCGACATGCGCCGATGATATGCTTGTGCTTGACTCTCAACCTCACGGTCTCCAATCTACCATCTCCATCATCGAACACTACGCCAATGCTGAACATTACACCATACACCCTGTAAAGTCAGTGATCGTTCCCTTCAACATGAAATCCCAAACGGAACTGGATCATCTTAGGGAATGTGGCCAGATCCAAGTCAACGGTAAAGCTCTACCAATCAGGGATGACGCAACACACATGGGAATTCAGCGCAGCCGCCTCTCCTCTACATCAGCCACTATTGAGGAACGCATAAGAGTAGCAAGATGCACCCTATACGCCCTCATGGGATCTGGCCTCCATGGGCTGAATGGCCTGCCAGTCGGCGTATCCATGCACCTATATGAAACCTATGTGCAACCAAGAGCTCTGTACGGCCTTGAGGCACTGATCATCAACGACACTGCTACCAAGGAACTGGAAATCTTCCATCGTAGAGCCCTTCGATCCATCCTTGGTCTACCTGAAAGGACCGCCATAGCTGGCCTCTACATCCTGTCAGGTGCCCTGCCAATCAAATACATGATCCACAGACAAGCCCTCAACTTCTTATGGATGCAGATCGACAACGAACTCACGGGTGAAATCATACTCAGACAGTATGCCACTAAAAAGAACTCTTCTGCATCCTGGGTGATATATATCAAGAAGCTGCTCCAGAAATACGACCTACCAACCATAATTGACCTCCTCACAGACCTCCCTAGTAAGAACCAGTGGAAGCGGCTTGTTAAGGAAACCATCCAAACCCATGCAAACAACGAAATCTGTGAAGCTGCATCCCAAAGGTCTACGCTACGATTTCTGAACCCAGAATACACACCACGCAAACAGCACGACTGCATCTCACATGTCGACAACCCTCACCAAGTCACGCGAGCCAACATAAAATCGCGGCTGCTGCTCGATGTATACCCGCTGGAGACGGTGAAACTTCGGATGCAACTGACCAAAAGTGACCTCTGTACCTTATGCGAGAATGGCGACAAAGAGGACCTTAAACACTTCCTGGTCAAATGTGAAAAGCTCAATGCGACCCGCAGCAAATACATGCGCAAAATTACTGAGGAATTCTCAACTGATACCCGACAAAGGATGAGGAATGACCACGAACTATGTGTACGGCTCATCCTTGACCCTGCGCATTTTAGCTTACAAGAATGTGACAAGCTTGACCCAGAAAGAAGACCCAATTATGAGCATATGACACGTGACTACATTTTCGCCATGCATATAAAGCGCACGGCCCTGGTGAAGTAGATATCTGGTCCACTAGAATATTTAAACATATGGGGTGTACTACTATTACTACTACTAAGAGCAACAATTTAGTTATAAGCGACCTATTGTAAATAATTTTTATGAACACTTACAGCTCCTATTTAGGAGGAACTATCGACTAAGAAGAAGAAGAAGAAGAAGTCACTCTGGCGCTTACTCGCGCCAGGCCCAACTAACCGACTCCCTGAGTGGGTTAGTTGGGTAAGTATCCCACAATGCAACGCGCAAACATGGACGCCTTCGTTTACCGACAATTGTTTTGCTTGTGAAAATAAAATAAAAGATGATCATTATTTACAGTAAAATGCTGAAAATTAATTTGTATTTGATGCTTTCGTAAGCACCTTTAAAAATAAGCAAATCGTTTACTTTTGTTACCAGCATTTAGGAATACTCTTTTAATTTTACAGTACATGCCCTGGCTTAATATTTCGGTAATGTTTATTATGACATTTTGATAGATTTAGTCTTAAATGAATTGAAATTGACATTCGTGATGAAGTGCGACTTATACATAGACGATTTCACGGTTGCCATATATGGGCAAAGGTGAAGGCCATTTGGCAGACGCCAGGACATTTTACTCGGGTAGGCACGAAATCCGTTCCTTTACTGGCTTTCACTGCGCATGTCTAAGCTCACCCGACTAGGTCACTTAGGCCTCATCTAGGTTAGTAAAGGAACGCGAACGCGGAATTCCATCGTAACATGACGTCATTTCAATACGTCAGCATTTGTCTCACGTGAGCATGTATGTTTCAGTTGTTGCATAGTTCGGCGTGTGTTGCACGATAGTCGGCGACCAAGACGCTATTTTGACACAATTTAAAGGAAACAATCTAAATTTATTATTTGATTAAGAAATATTTAAAACATGAAACGATCTGGCGGCAAAATGTGCTCTTAAAGCAAAAAGTTATGCTCATTTTTCCGAGGTAATCGAACGAGCAGGGTCGAGCGAGCGAGCCCGACGAGAGACGAACAGACAGACGTCAACACCAAAAAACCTGCCTCAGTGTGTACCCTGCCATTACACTATATATATACCGTAAATGCTCGCTACGCTGAGACGGCCTTCGGCCGACTCACTACGCGAGCTACTACTACTACAACTACTAATATGATGAGAAAGCAAAGCTTTAAATGCTCGCGCAGCTCGATGATATTTCTGCATTCCCCTTAAAATGCAGTCACAAAGTGTTTGTTATTGTTATCCGTGGCGTCATTCTTTACTTGAACTTCGCTGAAACATATTGGAAGCCCCTTCATATGAGCTTCATATGTGTGCATAAACCACACACAGTATGCGTAGCGATTGACCGAAAATATGGCATAAATATTACTACGACTTCAGCCTGTTGCAAAATCGTCATTTCACGACAGATTTCCTCTAGAATTACAGAGACATGTAGAATTATTTGTGGCGGTTGTGGCGATTTAAACTGCATTGAAATCGACTCACGGAAAGATGAGTAAAGTCATTTTTACCGTGAACATCGAAGTTACGACTTTGGAACCAGCGGAATTCCATCGTAACATGACGTCATTTCAATACGTCAGCATTTGTCGCACGTGAGCATGTATGTTTCAGTTGTTGCATAGTTCGGCGTGTGTTGCACGATAGTCGGCGACCAAGACGCTATTTTGACACAATTTAAAGGAAACAATCCAAATTTATTATTGGACCTTATTATTTGATTAAGAAATATTTAAAACATGAAACGATCTGGCGGCAAAATGTGCTCTTAAAGCAAAAAGTTATGCTCATTTTTCCGAGGTAATCGAGCGAGCGAGCCCGACGAGAGACGAACAGACAGACGTCAACACCAAAAATCCTGCCATAGTGTGTATCCTGCCATTAGGCATTACACTATATATATACCGTAAATGCTCGCTACGCTGAGCCAGCCTGACGGCCGACTCACTACGCGAGCTATTACTGTAGCCTACCTCTGCCAATTTATAATATTTTTGTTCCTCCTGTATTGTCCATTTTTCTTATCATTATTGTTAATGTAAATGTATTTTTCATGTTGTAAGACATTCAATAGATCTACTACTACTACTACTACTACAGCTGCTGCTACTATTACTGCTGCTACTACTACTACTACTATTACTACTACTACTACTACCACTACTACTACTACTACTACTGCTACTATTATTATTACTACTTGTAGTGGCATATTTGGATATTTGGGTGTTCTGATTTTTCTATTTCAGAAGTCAATGGTTTTTAAGTCTTTTGTCTGCCATTGCACTACTACTACTACTACTACTACTACTACTACTACTACTAATATGATGAGAAAGCAACGCCAGTTGGGACACTATTTGCTGTGACACCGGTCAGGAGGGTCACTTATGCTTGTGACACAGTTGACCTGCTGGTCTCAAGGGACACTGCTGTTTGGCTGTCTCTACTTGGTCTGCCTTTGAATGTGGATGTGTTAGCCAAGGTGTGCCATGAACATTTGATGTAAGTTGGAGTTAGACTGCAGTACAAGCTACAATATTAACCTCTATGGCGTGGTGACAGCGTTTGGAACTTATCTGCGTTTCCTGCATTGGACTTTTTGCCTACTAGCTTGTTTTTTCACATAAACTGTGAGCAGTCTATCAGGACAAAGGAACCTGGGTATCTTCTTCTTCTCACTAATACACTGTGTGACCTACTATCATGGCTAGTACACCTCGTGCACCTAAGCAGTGGTGCTTAGGCAAGAATGAGACAGTAACCTCCTATGAAAGTTGGCGTCAGAATCTTCTCTACACTTTATCCTTGGACTCACAATTTGCACCTTTCTTAATGGAGGGAGTTACTTGGGAGAAAAAGAGTAAAACATCTCCTTTACGTGGATTTACGGCTGACGGTGAAGAAATTCCTGAGAATATTCGGCGCACAGCTCAGCAAAAAGTCAACATGCTAGAGCTTATGCTTGGTCAAGTGGCAAACTATTGCTCAGTTATATCTCGCAATACTATTATCAAGAATTCTACTTCCATGGCTCAAATATGGCAAAGTATTCGTGAACATTTTGGGTTTCAGTCAACAGGAGCCCACTTCATTGATTTCAGTGATATTCATCTTGACCCAAATGAACGGCCAGAGGACTTGTATCAAAGGTTGGTAGCCTTTGTTGAGGATAGTATGTTGACAAAAGAGGCAAATATTACTCACCATGGTGAATGTGTCACAGAGGATGAGGAAATGACCCCAACTTTAGAGAACTTTATCGTGTTATCTTGGCTCCGTCTGATACACAGTGATCTTCCCAGGTTGGTGAAACAACGCTATGCAACTGAACTAAGGTCCCGTACCTTAGCCTCAATCAAGCCAGAGATTTCCCAGGCTCTAGATTCTCTGTTGAATGAACTTCATCTTTCTGAGGAAGCTAAAGTTATGCGGTCAGCTGTCTCTGAAATGCGTGGCTATAGGAGAGTTGCATCTCAGGATTCGCAGTCTAAACCACCTATGAAACCTAGTCGTCGCCCTGTCAAGATATGCCCCCTTTGTAAACAAGCTGGTCGCACTGAGTTCTACCATTTCTTGAGTGATTGCTCATTCTTACCTGAACAGGATAGGAGGTATTTGACTAAGTCACGATTGATTGCCAAAATTCTTGATGAAGATGACACTTACGTGCCCTATGAGGGTGTGCAGGATTCGGAGCATGAAGATCAATCAGCTGATCGATTATCAGCTAGCTGCGGACTAAAAACGTGCAGGGTACAAACGCGTCAATCTCCTTATCTGGACACTTTCTATGGCTATCATGCAGTGCGAATCACTATTGACAGTGGTGCCACGGGTAACATGATTCGTTCTTCTACGGCAAAACGTATTGGTGCCATTGTGAAGCCGACATCGCAATCTGCCTATCAGGCAGATGGGTCGTCACCATTACAGATCTGTGGAGAAACTCGTCTGCTATTGGAAAGAGATGGAAAATCCCTAGTGTTTGAGGGTCTAGTTGTTCAAGAGTTAGATGTTGATGTGCTTGGCGGAACTCCATTTATGGAAGCGAATGATGTTGCAATCCGTCCTTACAAACGTCAAGTGCTCCTTGGTGATGGTTCAGTTTTTGTGTATGGGTCACCCAATGACTCAATACAAAAGCAGTCAGTGCGACGGGTGACTGTTCTAAAGGCTCCAGTTAAGAAAACTACAGTTTGGCCTGGTGAATTTCTGGAAGTAGTGTTACCACAAGATCTTGCTGAGTCTGATTCTTTCTATGCACTTGAAGCCAGACATGATGCACCTAGTGCGAAAGGCAAGAAATTCTCTCAAATTTGGCCTCCACTGACTGTACTTCCAAGTATTGCTGGCAGAATTCGGATCCCAAATTTGACAAATCAGCCTCAAGTTCTCAAGAGGCATGAGCACTTTTGTCAAGTACGGGCTACTTGTGTTATTGAGGAAGGTGAAACAAATCTACCAACACCTGATGTATCAATTAGGAAGCTACCTGGGAAAACTACTGTCATCCATTCTGACTCCGTACTGGTAGACCCTGACTGTATACTATCTCAAGAAGATAGGGACAGCTTCAAGTGTCTTCTTAGAGAATATGATGACGTGTTTAGGCCTGATTATAAAGGGTACAATGGCGCGTTTGGACCATTTCAAGCTCATATAAATATGGGTCCGATTGAACCACCCAAGCGTAAGGGGCGTGTGCCGCAATATGCTCGAGATAAGTTAGACGAACTTCAAAAAAAGTTTAATGAGCTTGAGGATCTTGGAGTTTTTGTCAAACCTGAGGATGTTGGAGTGAATGTTGAGTATTTAAACCCGTCATTCCTTGTAAACAAGGCCAAGGGTGGATACCGTTTGGTTACAGCTTTTGGTGACGTAGGGCGTTACAGTAAACCACAGCCCTCTTTGATGCCAGATGTCAACTCTATATTACGCCAGATCGCTCAGTGGAAATACATTGTTTCTGCAGACCTCACCAGTTCCTTTTATCAGATACCGTTAGCAGAAGGCTCCAGGAAATACTGTGGTGTGGCCACTCCATTTCGTGGTATACGTGTTTATGCTAGATCAGCAATGGGTATGCCTGGATCTGAAACTGCCCTTGAAGAGATGATGTGCAGAGTTCTCGGTGATCTGGTCGAAGAAGGTGTCGTCACAAAAATAGCTGATGATTTATACTGTGGAGGTGCTACCCCGTCCGAATTGCAACAGAATTGGAGAAGGGTTCTTCAGGCGCTAGCCAAAAGCGATTTGTGTTTATCACCGAAAAAGACTATTGTATGCCCGAAGTCCACAACTATTCTGGGATGGAAGTGGTGTATGGGAACCATTCAGGCAACCCCTCATACCATCTCTACTCTGTCCACTTGTATGCGTCCAGATAACGTCAAAGGTCTCAGATCATTTATAGGAGCGTACAAATTTCTGTCACGCGTGATACCAGGTTGTGCATCAATCTTGTCTCCACTTGATGACGCTGTAGCTGGTTGTGAATCACTTTCCAAAATATCATGGACTGAAGATCTCTGTGCGCATTTTGAACGTGCACAAAAATTCCTAGCGTCAAGCAAGGTGATAACCTTACCACGACCAAGTGATCAGTTATGGATAGTAACGGATGGAGCGGTTAAAAACCATGGTGTGGGCGCAACTCTGTACATTACAAGAGGCAGTAAGGTGTATCTGTCAGGATTTTTCAGCGCGAAGCTGCGTGGTCGGCAGATGACATGGATACCCTGTGAAGTGGAGGCGCTCTCGATAGCTGTGGCAACAAAGCACTTTAGTCCGTTCATTATCCAGTCGGTAAATAAGGCATGTATTTTGACTGATAGCAAACCTTGCGTTCAAGCCTATGAAAAGTTGTGCCGGGGAGAATTCTCTGCTAGCCCTCGTGTGTTGACATTTCTATCCACAGTTAGCAGATATCAAGCCACTGTTCGTCATCTAGCGGGATCAGCGAACATTCCCTCTGACTTTGCAAGCCGCAATGCTTCACCATGTCAAGATGAACAGTGCCAAGTTTGTACTTTTGTCAATTACTGTGAACAGTCAGCGGTACAGCGAGTGTCTGTACAGGACATAGTGTCTGGTAGAAAGAAGTTGCCATTCACTAGTAGGAATACCTGGAAACTTATTCAGGCTGAGTGTTCAGACCTGCGCCGTACCCATGCTCATCTTATCCAGGGTACAAGACCCTCCAAAAAGCTCACTAATATTAGGGACATCAAGCGTTATATTCAGGTGGCTACTGTGGCAAAGGATGGTCTACTTGTTGTTCAACGAGATGAGCCATTTACACCGTCCCATCAATGCATTATAGTTCCACGTCAGGTTTTGGATGGTCTCCTGACAGCTTTACACATACAGCTTGATCATCCCTCTGCTCACCAGTTGAAGGCAGTGTTTCGCCGTTACCTGTATGCCCTTGACTTAGATAAGTCTGTTAATCAAGTCACATCAGGTTGCCACCAGTGCACTTCTCTACGTGCTTTGCAACACACTCCGGTTCCTCAGACAACTGGCGACCCGCCGGGAGCGGTTGGTGTGTCTTTTGCAGCTGATATTATCAAACGAGAGAGACAACTAATTTTTGTTTTGCGGGAGGAAGTCACTGCCTTTACTAAGACTTGCATTGTGGAGAATGAACGTGCGGACAGTCTACGTGACGCATTGGTGTGTTTATGCCTGGATTTCAGACCTCTTGATGGTCCTCTTGCTGTGATAAGGACAGATCCAGCACCAGGATTTGTAGCCCTACTCAATGATCAGGTACTTTCTAAGCATAGACTTTCAATTGAACTTGGTGATGCTAAAAATTCTAACAAAAACCCAATTGCTGAACGGGCGATTCGGGAGGTTCGTGAGGAGCTTCTGCGTCAAGAGCCATTGGGAGGACCTGTTACACCTGTTACTTTGGCTGTGGCAACTGCTTGTTTGAATTCTAGAATTCGAAGTCGGGGATTGTCTGCACGCGAACTATGGACACAACGAGATCAGTTTCAAAATAGACAAATTCCGTTAACAGACCTTGATGTGATTTTGAAACAACATGAGCAGAGGTTATCCAATCATCCTCTCAGTGAAAAGAGCAAAAATCCACTTCAGAAGCCTTTCTTACAACACAATCTCGAAGTGGGTGATATTGTGTACTTAAACAGTGATCGGAATAAGTCAAAAGCTCGTAATCGATATTTGCTAGTGTCAATGGATGGACTGTGGTGTTATGTTAGAAAGTTTGTTGGATCTCAGCTGCGTAGTGTCTCGTACCGCGTCAGGAAGTATGACTGTTATAGAGTTCCTTGCTCATTTGCTGATTCGTCTTATCCAGTACGAGGAGAATTGTCTGACGGCTCCGTAAGTGAGGATGAAGAATCTGATAAGGGTAAATCCTTACCGCCTGTGCTTCCACATACTCCGCCTACTTTATCTCAGCCTGATATGGGAGTTACTCATGACGTGGGTCAAAACGCACCTGTGGAGCATACCTCTGATGCTGAAATTCCTGATCTCCAGGGTGATATATTAGCTGATGGTGATTCCTCTTCAAATAACAGTTTTAGTGACTTGAGGCGTTCAACCAGAGTACGCCACCGCCCTAAGTATTTGGATGACTTTGATACTGGTTAGATCATAATTTGATCTAGGTGTGACCTAATTAAGGCAGGTCCGTTTGTTGTAAATAGTCTTGTTGTGCTTGGGATGTTAGACTATGTTTGACTTTTGGAAGAAAGAGGAAAGAAAAAGGAGTCACGCCAGTTGGGACACTATTTGCTGTGACACCGGTCAGGAGGGTCACTTATGCTTGTGACACAGTTGACCTGCTGGTCTCAAGGGACACTGCTGTTTGGCTGTCTCTACTTGGTCTGCCTTTGAATGTGGATGTGTTAGCCAAGGTGTGCCATGAACATTTGATGTAAGTTGGAGTTAGACTGCAGTACAAGCTACAATATTAACCTCTATGGCGCAAAGCTTTAAATGCTCGCGCAGCTCGATGATATTTCTGCAGCTTCCTTCAAATGCAGTCACAAAGTGTTTGTTATTGTTATCCGTGACGTCATTCTTTACTTGAACTTCGCTAAAACATATTGGAAGCCCCTTTATATGAGCTTCATATTTGTGCAATAACCACACACAGTATGCGTAGCGATTGACCGAAAATATGGCATAACAATTACTGCGACTTCAACCTGTTGCAAAATCGTCATTTCACGACGGATTTCAACTAGAATTAAGAGACCTGTAGAATTATTTGTGGCGGTTGTAGCGATTTAAACTGCATTGAAATCGATTCACGGAATGATGAGTAAAGTCATTTTTACCGTGAACATCGAAGTTACGACTTTGGAATACGCGGAATTCCATCGTAACATGACGTCATTTCAATACGTCAGCATTTGTCGCACGTGAGCATGTATGTTTCAGTTGTTGCATAGTTCGGCGTGTGTTGCACGACCAAAACGCTATTTTGACACAATTTAAAGGAAACAACCCAAATTTATTATTTGATTAAGAAATATTTAAAACATGAAACGATCTGGCGGCAAAATGTGCTCTTAAAGCAAAAAGTTATGCTCATTTTTCCGAGGTAATCGACCGAGCAGGGTCGAGCGAGCGAGCCCGACGAGAGACGAACAGACAGACGTCAACACCAAAAATCCTGCCATAGTGTGTATCCTGCCATTAGGCATTACACTATATATATATACCGTAAATGCTCGCTACGCTGAGCCGGCCTGACGGCCGACTCACTACGCGAGCTACTACTACTACTACTACTACTACTTCTTGTAGTGGCATATTTGGATATTTGGGTGTTCTGGTTTTTCTATTTCAGAAGTCAATATTTTTTGGGTCTTTTGTCTGCCATTACACTACTACTACTACTACTACTACTACTACTACTACTACTACTACTACTACTACTACTACTACTATCATTACTACTACTACTACATCCTCCTAGGGAATGCTGTAAAGACCAAATCTAATTGCTATTATTACACTTTTCTATATTTCACGTTACTTTGTAGATAATCCTGGTGTATTTCATCGCTGGACTGAAGAAGCTGGATGCTGACTGGAGAGAGGGTTACTCCATGAGGCACAAAGGCGGCCACTGGGTCTTCAGTCCCTTCCAGTAAGTGTGCTTTTAGTTTGGACCAAGGATACAAGAACTCCATTAAAATAGACCCAAAGAAAGACGATTAAAATTCAGCAGTCAAATATTTATGACTAATCCGTGACCAGATGACGTCTCATCATGACGTCTTTATGTGCCATATTCTTATAATAACATGTCATAGAAAGTTCAACCCTGTTCGCCCTTCTGTCCCTATCTTATCCATTCCTTTGTCAATAAGTATGGACTTTTGGAGAAAGTATCTAGTGATACCACTTATCATAAAGCATCCTTATAAAACCGAATCGGAGCACTTATGTATGTTGCCATGGCTACCGTTTTTGTCAAATTCTTCGTTTCAAAACATTTCAATTTTATTAGTAGTGAATATATAAAATTTCAATACCTTCATTTAAGTTTCAGAAATATTGGGAGAAGTTAACACTATGACAATAAAGTGTGTTTGGCATCAATTACTCGTCACAAATGTCTAGTACTCTAGAAAATAATTTGGGAAGTAAGACAGCTTGTTGGGTTAATATCTTTTAATCAGTTTTTTCTCTACCCGGCTATTACTTTAGCGATTTACCTATAAATGCAAAGTTTATACTGCCACTGGGATTTCAATCCCTTCCAGTAAGTATGCTTTTAGTTTGGACCAAAGATACTTTAGAAAATAATTTGGGAATTAAGGTACAGTGACAAGAATTAATTTATG
>OZ012701.1:639211-843776 GCA_963942565.1 Maea johnstoni
TATATATATATATAAATTCAAGCCCTGTTTATGCACTAATTGTTACTGTCCCTAACCTTTCTGGTCACTTTTTTGTATGTTGATCGGAACTAGCCCCATACTGCCTGTTTCCCCCAACCCCCCACCCCCACGCACCCCTGCCCCTGAATGCTGCATTACATTTGCCCATGCCAACCAATTATTGCTTGCAGCATCCAAAGGCAGCTTGACATATTTTTAGTGAAATCTTTTAGTCGAAATCATATTGGAAAAGATTAGAAAGGCAAATGTTGATAAGAATACTATCAAAATCTCTCTCTCTCTCAAGTACTTTGTAAAAAGGTTTTGATTCCCAAATAATTGACAAAAATATCTACGATCCAGACAACACTTCCTTGAGGAACTCTTAAGCCTTATGCTGCTGGTGGCTAATTTGGCCAATACAAAGATATGCAAAATGCATTTGGGTACTCATCTGAGAAGACTCAGTGCGAGCTATTTAATGAATACCAACATGACAGGGTTTAGATATTTTTCAAAAATCGTTGTGTCCTTGTGCTTTGGACGAAAGAAGCCTCAGCCTTAAGCATGCATATGCTAATGGATGGTTTGGTGTTCAGGTGATTCTTTTTCTTCCTCAAGGCTTTTACCGCATCCAAAGAAAAGAGATGGAGTTTTCACGCCGACATGACGAAACAGTATGCTAGCTGCATAGCTGAGAGACTGAAAGCCTACGACATCCACAACTGCGAACTACGCTTCGACGTCTGGAAATCAATGAATGACAGATTCAGCCAAAGGTTTGTGTTGATTCCTCAGATTTTATCATTTTGGTGTTTATCACTTTTTCTGCCATATTGTGGCTAAGTCGGGACAGTTGTAAGCTGTGGAGGAACCAGAGGACCTGGCGCGAGACGCCACTTAACCCCAAGTGACTGGCAACTTTGTCGCTTGCTCTGACTGGGATTCGAACCTGGGCAGTGGTAAGAGACAGCTAGCAGTCAGTTGCAATACCTTAGACCACACGACTGTCAGGGCAGACCCTCAGTGGTGAGAGACAGCTAGCAGTCAGTTGCAATACCTTAGACCACACGACTGTCAGGGCAGACCCTCAGTGGTGAGAGACAGCTAGCAGTCAGTGGCAATACCTTAGACCACACGACTTTCAGGGCAGACCCTCAGTGGTGAGAGACAGCTAGCAGTCAGTTGCAATACCTTAGACCACACGACTGTCAGGGCAGACCCTCAGTGGTGAGAGACAGCTAGCAGTCAGTTGCAATACCTTAGACCACACGACTGTCAGGGCAGACCCTCAGTGGTGAGAGACAGCTAGCAGTCAGTTGCAATACCTTAGACCACACGACTGTCAGGGCAGACCCTCAGTGGTGAGAGACAGCTAGCAGTCAGTAGCAATACCTTAGACCACACGACTGTCAGGGCAGACCCTCAGTGGTGAGAGACAGCTAGCAGTCAGTGGCAATATCTTAAACCACACGGCTGTCAGAGCAGACCCTCAGTGGTAAGAGACAGCTAGCAGTCAGTTGCAATACCTTAGACCACACGACTGTCAGGGCAGACCCTCAGTGGTGAGAGACAGCTAGCAGTCAGTTGCAATACCTTAGACCACACGACTGTCAGGGCAGACCCTCAGTGGTGAGAGACAGCTAGCAGTCAGTTGCAATACCTTAGACCACACGGCTGTCAGGGCAGACCCTCAGTGGTAAGAGACAGCTAGCAGTCAGTGGCAATACCTTAGACCACACGGCTGTCAGGGTAGACCCTGGACTAAGAATTGACATCCCCTTCTGTGCTGACCAAGCAGTGTGGCGTAGTGACAGGTATGGTAGATAGATGGCACCACCTGATCCTTCTATCTCTAGAGATGTCTTATTCATACTGAATCCTGGTGAGATAAGTGTAAACTAAATGGACCACTATGGCCAACTAGTATATTTGGTGATAGGTAACAGAAAAAACATAACATAAAATACACATGGCAGCCTAGAAATCTAGGCTAGGCAGACCTGCCTTGATTCGGATCAATGCTGTATGCATGCAGTGTTAATAATAGTAGGTGATAAAATGGGAGGTCAGTTTAGCAAAGGTGTAGATGAAAGTCTTGCATTGCATAGTCAAAATGTGGATGCGTTTGACGTGGCAGCCTTGAATGTTTATTCTCATGTGTATACTTCAGATAAGAATGTTTTGCCTCGCGTATGTTTCAGATTTGAATGAATTTTATTAATTTTTATTTTATTTTTTTAAATTTTATTTTATTTTATGTCTAGTTCACATTTGTGAGCTCTGATGTATACTTCAGGGTATTTAATCCAAAAGTTGCCATTTTGATAGCGAAACGTTACATTTGAATGTGTTCTATTCACGATTACGCTTCATATGTACACTTGTGAACGTTTAGTATTTGACTGGAATCTTTATGCTTCACATTTGAATGCTTTAATATACATTTTAGAATATTTGATTCAAACGTTGATATTGTGAAAGTGACGTGTTAGATTTGAATGTTCTTTCTCATATGTACACTTCAGATAAGAATGTTTTACGTTATGTAGGTTTCATCTTTGAGTGGAATTTTCTTTTGCGTCACATTTGAATGCTTTGATATACATTTTAGAATATTTGATCCTGACTTTGATATTGGGAAAGCGACGTGTAAGATTGGAATGTTTTTTTTCTCATATGGACACTTCAGTTAAACTATTTTACTTTATGTACGCTTCATGTTTGAATGGATTCTTTTTGCTCTACATTCTAGGGTATTTGATCCAAATGTTGACATTGTGACGGCAAAGTGGAGTCCCTTTGACGACACGCCATATATATATATATATATATATATATATATATATATATATATATATATATATATATATATATATATATATATATATATATATATATATAAATATGTATATATATGCATATATATATATATATATATATATATATATATATATATATATATATATATATATATATATATATATATATATATATATATAAATATGTATATATATGCATATATATATATATATATATATATATATATATATATATATATATATATATATATATATATATATATATATATATATATATATTATTTATTGGTTATTTAAATGGATTTATTTTTGCTTAACATTTGAATGTTTGATGTACATTCTAGGGTATTTGATCCAAATGTTGACATTTTGACGGCGAAGTGGAGTCCCCTTGAAGACACGCCATGGGTTTTACCACTGCTGGTAGATCTCTCTGACTGGAGGGCCAAGCTGGACGAGATAGCTGATACATTGGAAATGAAAAACAGTGATATTGATGCTGTTTTTGTCGCAGACTTTCCGGGTGAGTACACTTACAAAAAATACCCACACAATTTCCACTTTCTGACTACTGTAGCTTTATATTTGAATGTTTCTTTCTCATGCATACAGGGAGGTAGATACAATACAGACATTTAATTTCTGCACCAGTCGACCGGACGTCTACCAGTGGCTGGTTGTATAATCATCCATGGGTAACGTACATGTTAAAAAAATAAGCCAAACATTTCAATGCCCCTCGTAGCTCGTGAATCGAAGCTACGTTCAGTTGTAAGGTCACCCGTGCATCCATGCCCAAGAAACCTGGTGGCAATTGGACGCGCAGTCATGCATCATGCCCGGTCTGCCCACGAATGTAGTGCAGGAGCTAAATGTCGGCACTATCCAAGAAAAGGCCCACTCAATTTCCACTTTCTGACTACAGGTCAGTGGTAAACCTCTAGTAGCTTTATATTTGAATGTTTCTTTCTCATGCGTACAGGGAGGTAGATACAGTACAGACATTTCATTTTTGCACCGATCGACCGGACGTCTGCCAATGCCTGGTTGTATAAAAAGCCATGCTAAGATGTCAAGAAAATAATCCAAACACATCAATGACACATGTAGCTTGTGAATCAAAGCTACGTTCAGAAATAAGGTCATCTATACATCCATGCCAAGGAAACCGGGTAGCAATCGGGCATACAGTCGTTTATTATGCCCGGGCTGCCCACACATTTAGAGCAGGAATTAAATGTCGGCACTGCACAGGGGAGTAGCCACCAGGACAATTACCATACAATCACATTATGCTCAGTGCACAGTGTTAGTGTTACGGCTGGTTGTCCAGTACCTGTATTGTAATTAGTGCTACATTCAGGTTCTCAAGGATCAGGCTGAAGATAATAGAGCATGCTTATTGGCTGCAAGCAGGGTATATCAGTTGATCTACTGCTGGGACCTATATCTATCTATCTATCTATCTATCTATCTATCTATCTATCTATCTATATATGTATATATATATATATATATATATATATATATATATATATATATATATATATATATATATATATATATATATATATATATATGTATATACATATATATATCTATATACATATATATATATATACATATATATATATATATATATATATATATATATATATATATATGTATATATATATATATATATATATATATATATATATATATATATATATATATATATATATATATATATATATATATATATATATATATAGGTATATATCTATATCTATCTATCTATCTATATATATATATATATATATATATATATATATATATATATATATATATATAATATTATATATATATATATATATATATATATATATATGTATATATATGTGTGTGTGTGTATGTATGTAAATATATACATTCATATGTGATTATATGTGTGTATCAATACTTCTGCCATTTCCATTTTCAGGCTACAGTTTAGAAAACCATGTGAGTCCAGAACTACAGAAAACAAACCTCACTGTCCTTAAAGGCGAAGTTGTGGTGGAGCTGTTGAGTCAGAAGAGGAATTATTCACTGAAACAGGGACAGGAAATACAGGTGTGTGTGTATATAAATATATATATATATATATATATATATATATATATATATATATATATATATACATATATATATATATATATATATATATAATATATATACATATATATATATATATATATATATATATATATATATATATATATATATATATATATATATATATATATATATATATATATATATATAGTTGAGTGTCGACTTAGATTCTTGTCTATCATCACAGCAATATCAACATCAGTGTCATCTGCATATACAAGAAGCTCTTGCCCTTAAATCTTTGAGCCATCTTTTATTCAGAAAATGAAAAAAAAATATGAAATGAAAAACTATATGTGAAAATTCTCAGAAAATCTTTCAGACAAGAGCATATCAAAAAATATATATGAAGTAAAAAAGGTTAATCAGAAAACTTGCAACAACTCTTCTTCACATATTTACTTTTAAATTCTTAAATCCTAAGTCATTATTCAAGATTATCAGAAATACAAACTACAACTTCAAGCCGGGAACTTTTAACCCTTATGCTGATGATGGGACATCTTTTGCCAATACAAAATGATGCAATAAACCTGAGAAATGACACGAACTCTCCTAGCATAGGTACTCATCTGACAGTACTGAACGAAGCGTATCAATGAAAACCAACATGACAGGGTTAAAGTGTTTTTCAAAATTCTTTGTGTCTTTTGGCTTTGGGTGAAAGTAGCCTCAGCATTGGAAGGGTCTATCTCTAGCCTCTCTTCCTTTTTTCACTCAAACCAATGTTATTGTATTTGGAATTCTCTTTCCTCTTTGCTATCACTTTGTCTGACATATCTTTGCTAAATCTCAATGCAATCAAACATGGGCATGAAATGCAGGTTATATCGATCTAGACTTTCTGCTGGATTGTGGCTAAATTGTGATCGTACAAAATGCGATTTTAAAAATTGGTTTCGAAATTTAATTTATTGTATCACGTTTTATTATTATTTTGGAAAAATTCTGACCGTATCATTTTGAAATGTTGGTTTTGAAATTTCATTTATTGTTTCGTTTTCTGCCATTGAATGTTTTAGGTGCCGTCCGAATTCAATAATGTCCACACGGTGTCATAATTCCGACCGTACCATTTTTAAAATTTGGTTTTGAAATTTCATATATTGTCACGTATTCTGCCATTGGATGTTTTAGGTGCCGTCTGAGTTCCATAAGGTCCACACGGTGTCAGAATTCCAACCGTACCATTTTTTAAATTTGGTTTTGAAATTTCATTTATTGTCACGTATTCTGCCATTGGATGTTTTAGGTGCCGTCTGAGTTCCATAAGGTCCACACGGTGTCAGAATCCCCCTCCTGCTACATGTATGTATTCATCAACACAACCCGAACACAGATCAAAATACACACACAGGAAATCACTGCATGGCTGAATAGTACACGTCAGAGGCCAGGTAAAAATCACTACTATCCTCAACAGTAGTATCATTATCATTATTTCAATAATCATAATGATTATGTTATGATTGAAATATTGTTGTTGTTGTTATTATTGTTATTATTATTATTATTATTATTATTATTATTATTATTATTATTATTATTATTATTATTGTTATTATTATTTCATTATTATTATATTATTATTATTATTATTATTATTATTATCATTATTATTGTTATTATTATTATTAATAGTGTTGTTATCACTATGATTATTATTGTTATTAATACTATTATTATTTGTCATTACTATTTATTTTATTATTATCATTATCATAAGTGTAGTGGTAGTAGTACACTCAGTGTTGTTATCATTAATATTATTGTTATTATTATCAAGTTATTTTGATGATGATTATTATTATTTTTATCATTATTATTATTATACTCATTATACTCATTATTATTATGATTGTTGTTACTATAATCATTCTTATTAGTTTCATCTTCATCGGTATTAGTAGTAACATTGCTTGTATGTGTTACCTCTGTTGTTGTTAGTAGCTAAAGAAGTTATTTTGATGATTATTATTATTATTATTTATTATTATTATTATTATCATTATTATTGCTATCATTATTTCTATCAATATCTTCATCGGTAGTAGTAGTAGTAGTAGTAGTAGTAGTAGTAGTAGTAGTAGTAGTTGTAGTTGTAGTAGTAGCAGAAGTAGTAGTAGCAGATGTAGTAACATTGCTTGTTATTTATTATTGTTGTTGTTAGCAGCAGCAAAAGAAACTGTCTAATTCTATATTATGTTACAGGTGAGCTTTTGGAAGTCTCAAAGATTCCTTCTGAAATCCTGCAAAACATCCCCGAAAACCTGCTCGGAGAGATTCTTCAAAGTTTAAACAGAAAAATAAATCAGGAAAGAGGCATGTTCAAAAGGTTCTTGGAATCCTACACGACAAAATATTTTGGCATTGTAAAATCGTAAGTTTCATCTGAGATCTAACGTTTTAATTCAATTACATTACATTGCTGAAGAGAATATGATAATTGTTTCTTTCTTTGAACAATCCTGATCCTGTTTGTCTCTGAAGCACACGCATGGTCTGACAACTTTGAATATATAATCATGGTGATATTCCAATATACCAGTGGAGATGTAGCAACACCGACTAAGAGAACCGTCCACACACACACACACGCACACACACACACACATATATATATATATATATATATATATATATATATATATATATATATATATATATATATATATATATACATATATATATATACATATATATATATATATATATATATATATATATATATATAAAATATAAATGCATATTATGAATATATATATATATATATATATATATATATATATATATATATATATATATATATATATATATATATATATACATATATATATATATATATATATATATATATTATTATTATCATTATTTCTTGATCTTCATATTAGTAGATGTCATTCAATAAAGGTGACGTGAATTTATCGTGTATTTACTTTTCAGGTTTTACATGACTGTGTATTCACTGCAAGCTGTTTGGACGGGAACATCACTGAAAGAGATCCTGAGTTCTTCCCTGTCCAGAGAGGAACAAGACGAGCTCTACGTATCTCATCTCCTCTATGACCCCGAGGATTAAAGATTCGTCTGGACCTTTGATACTTTTGGAAATAACTTGAAAATAAATCACAAAATCACAAAATATTTAAAGGACAGTTGTGTGTTGGATTTTAATAAACATTCCTCCTTCAAATATTTTCTGAAAATTGCTTTGGTTATAGAAATATTAACAAACTATGTGGTTTCAGATTCTACAGGCTTTCATCATCTTAGAGATTAACACTTTTATAGCTAGAGTACTACTCTGTCCATAAGAACACTGGACGTATCTCACATCCTTGATCATCTCGAAGAGTACTTCCATCCACGAATACTAACCCTTATGCTGCTGGTGGCTAATCTGGCCTTTACAAAATGATGCAAAAACCTGAAACCCTGGCACACGGGTACTCATCTGAGAGTACTCATCAAGAGCTGTCTAATGAATACCAACATCACAGGGTTAAATGCTTTTCAAAAGATTTTTGCACCCTTGTGTTTTGGACGAAATTAGCCTCAGCATTAGAAGGGTTAAGCATTGGATACCCAACCAGCAGATCTCAATCAACAGCCTCATCACGACTCACAGCCCAGGTGTGGACGAGAACCATTCTATATGTGTGATCTGTGCAAGTGCATTGGCAACTTCCTCTATAATGTTAACAAGTATGACAACCCTCATCCGCCGCTGACTGCACACTGTCTCTCACCACTGCCTGGGTTCGAATCTGGGCCTGGACATGTGAGAAAGTTGCCAGTGATTTGGGGCTAGGCGGTGGTTTTCGTCGGTTACTCTGGTCTCCTCCACTTCTTACAACTTGCTAGTTATGAAGTAGCTAAAATTGGCATAAATATGACGAAAAGCAAAATTCCAAAAAAAAAACAACTCATTCGTCTGTCTCCTAGTGACGTCACACTGAGGGGATATTAGGTGTGAATGTTTCACAATGGGCCCTACGGTAATTAGTCTGTGGCGACCAATCCATGTTCCCTTCATCTAAGGTTGTAACCCTGTTCATAGGGGTTAAAGGCCCACTGCCCATATCCCATCTCCATTCAGTCTTCAGGATTGTGTACAATCAGTATAATCTGACAAGTAAATCCTATAATATTAACAGGCTACCTCATTAAGCTAATCACTAATGCTGAGGCTATTTTCGTCCAAAGCACACGGATTGGAATTTTTTTAAACTTCTAAACCTTCTTATGTTGGTATTCATTAGATATCTCTCACTAAGTACTCCAATATGACAGAGTTTCAGTCATTTTCCAGGCTTTTACAGTCATTCCAGCTTAACGGTTCCAATTACGGATTTCGGCATGACCTCGCCTCCAGGCCTGCCTGATTAAGCTAAATGTTGGGTTGTTTGGTATCGTTGTGTCAAGCTGAAGGCTGTGCTTCACCTTCAGAGCAAAAAAGCTGGATTGGTGTTTTCTAAAAAAAATTTTCAGAGCTCAGAAGGAAACAAATTGAAACCACATAACGTGACCACGGAAAAGTGTGAAATTTCACTTTGCAAGAAAACACAATAAAAATGTGCATAACACAAAGGGCCTGGGTTATTTCAATCACAAAGTTGTTGAATTTAAACATCCTGGTATTGAATTTTTTTTAATATTTTCCCAAAAAAATATTTTTTCACCATTTACCAGTGGTACAAATTTTAGTTATGTGGATTTCGCTGTTACCTTTTTGAGCTGGACCCTGTACTAAAATAACATAAAAGTTAGGTATTCGCATCTCAAAATATCACATAACATCTTCACTTCACTGTCGAAAAAAAAAAATTTGGAAAAAACCCATAAAATAGCCTTTTGACATATCTGAACAAACCAAGGTTGGTGCGTATGAAAACGCGTGGAACTTACAAACGTGCGATGGCACCATTACCAAGTCAACTGAATTTTTCCTTCTAACAGGTATATGTAGGCTCTAAGAACCTCTGAAGAATGCATACATAACACTTGGAAAAAATTGCAATATATATTTTTTTATCGGCTACAATGCTTTGATTTGAAACAAACTAACTATGTCGTAGATTACACTGATTTTTCAACACTGACATCTGGCGGGCATGTTACACACCCTTACCGGCTTCAGACGGATGCCCCGTCTGTTTAGTCACGTGCACAAGACCTGCAGGCATCTTTGAAACACAGAAAAGTTATCGGGTGAGTGAAAATTTAAAAATTTCAGCGTGTTGAAGATTGTATTTATCTCATAAAGTTAGCGAAAATGTGTGACATAGTGTTAGGAAAGCGGAGGTAGCAAGATTGTGTGCTGTCATTTTGTACTTTTTGGGGTTTTCGGGTCTGAAGGGGTAGATGGGTGAAACGGGGGACCGTGAAACACGTGTGTACTTGTCAAAACATGGCTATTAAAGGGGAGGTCACGACGAGTTATGTAGCGTTATTATGTATGTTTCACTTTTTGAATTTTTCACCTTTTTGACACATTTTTCCTCTGTTTTTTCAGCAAATCATGATGTCTACACGTGTGCGGCCGTTACCCCTCACAAATGCCGAGCGACAGGCACGCTGGAGGGCGAAAAAAATCGCAACAGAGGGGGATGAATTCCTAAAAAGAGAGACTGCAAGGGTGAAAGCTTACTATAAGCCAGTGGCAACCCTGTCAGCCAAGGACAAGAAGATCTTCCGACAGAGAACCAACGAGAGGGTGAGGCGACATAGGGACAAGGCCAAAAGACTCAGACATGCTGAGCAGAGACGACTGGAGGAAGAGAATGCTGACCAGTCTGATGATGATGACGACGAAGAGTTTGAACTGAGCTCTGATGGTTCAGACTATGGAGATGATGATGATGACGATGGGAACACAGAATTTCGAGGTATGAATTATTCATTTAAAAGCTTTATTTCATGAAATGAAAAATAAATCTATACTTACCTTGTTGAATTATACTTACCTTAGCTTACCTTAGGAATACTTACCATAAGTACAAATTGATATACTTACCTTAGAAATACTTACCTTACAAATTGAAATGCCTAGATAGATTTCAACAGTGCTAATTTGATAATAATAAAGTTGGACTTACCTTTGATAATTCACTGTCCAGTTCAGTATAGATTATTAATATTTCTCATAATTTTATCATTTTATATTTCATTATTGAATTTACAAATACTTAAAGTTTATGAAGGTCAAAAATAAAGATGCAGAACTTACCTGTGCATGTATATAATTGCTGTGACCAATTTATAATAACCATCCATCCATGGATTAGTAATTTATGATATGAATAGTATATTAAAACTTGTACCTACCTTTTTAATTTTCTGTTACTTACCCATCCCTTACCTCTACTTATAGGTACTCTTGTCGTGAAACTGCCCAGGAGGTTTATGAGGGGCAAGAACACTACTCCTGCTAAGGGGGATCGACTGAAGGGGCCTAAGAAGCATACGTCAAAGGTGGTGTCATCCCTACACAGACAGATTGGCAGGAAGGATGGCAGGATCAAGCAGTTGACCGTTATGAAGAGGAGATATCAGCGAAAATTGAAGCGGCTCCAGGAAGCCCTGAATGGCCAGAAGTCACCGTTACCAGCACAGTCAACTTCCAGCCAGAGCTTCACTGCCTCCCCTCCCTTTGATGAGCCTCCCCTTCCTTCGCTTCCAGTTGGTGAGGCCAGCGAGCCCCAAGAATCTTCTGGCATGCCAACAGTGTCTGCCAACCAAACACCAATCAGCAAAACCCAGCAGCAGCTGAGAGAGAGTGGATTCAACCCCAAAAGGTTTCCACGACGCCTGAAGAAGAGGCTTGAGTATGCCAACATTGTTGATGCGGAGTTGAAGCTGGCAGCACAGAAAACACCTGCACACAAACAAGTGGTGACATCCTTGGTGAGTGGATCCCTGCTTAAGAAGTACAGGAAGAAGTCTGAAGCCAGCAAGAAACTAGGTGTGTCGCGCAAGTATGTCAGGGACAGGCGTGAGAAGTCGGTCAAGTTCATCCATCATAAACGCCTGGAATCAGCGCGTAAGGAGCTGGAGCAGAAAGTCATCAGTTTCCTGGAGCGTGACGACAATTCCCGTAACAATCCCGGCAAGCAGGATTGTGTGACCATCAATGGGGAGAAGAAGCAGACTGGCGTTCTTAATGATTACACCTACATTCTCTACGAGAAGTTCAAGGCAGAAAACCCTGAGGTGATCATCAGCAAGTCAACCTTCTACAACATGCGGCCCAAGTACATCAAGTTCTCAAACAGCCTGAAACCCAACAACTGCTTGTGTCAGACACATGAGAACTCAACCCTTCTCCTGAAGTCACTCAAGAGGGTTCATCCAGATGCCATCACTACTAGCCCTGATGTCTTCACCAAGCGGCACAAGAGTACAGACTCCAGGAAAGAAGTGCTGGATAGGTGCACTGAGCCCAACATTGATGTCATGCAGTGGAAGAGGGTGGTTGACACCGACGGCAAGAAGAGAGTCAAGGTGGTGACAACCAACATGGCGAAGGCTGACTTTGACACCAAATTTGTGGCCGACTTTGATGTTTTCGAGGCACACAACGACAGAGCACAAACTCAATATGTGCAGTTGAGAAGCCTGAAGGAAAAGCTCCCAGCAAATAGTGTCATTATCCAGATGGACTTTGCGGAAAATTATACATGTTCATCTGCAGATTCCGTCCAGAGCGCTTACTGGAATCAGGCCACAGTAACCCTCCACCCTTGCGTGATCTACTATAAGGAAGGAGAAGAGCTACGTCACAAGAGCCTGGTCTACGTGTCGGAATTGAATCACCATAATTCCAGTATGGTACTGGCCATCATCAAGTCGCTCATGAAGCAGGAGTTGCCACAGCTACTGAGTGAGAAAGATGTCCAGATGGTACATTACATAACAGACAGTCCGTTTTCCCAATACAGGAACAAAGTGATGTTCTTCATCATCGCGAACCACCAGGAGATGTTTGGTACCGCCGCCAGGTGGGACTACTTCGAGGCAGGGCACGGAAAAGGACCCTGCGATGGGATTGGCGGCAGTGTGAAGAGGCAAGCAGACATGGCCACTAAGCATGGTACCCCCATATCTGATGCCAAAGATTTCTACCAGTGGGCTTCACATACTCAAGGTGCAGTCAACTACAGCTGGATCGACAACAACGACTTCCATGTTGCTGAGAAGGAAGTGCAGGGCATTCAGCCACAGCTTGTACCTGTGAAGGGAACTGGGAAACTTCATACCATGAGGAAAGGCAGGGATGACAACAGCATCCAGTGGAGGGTAACATCCTGCAACTGCCTAGAATGTTCTCCAGAGTGTCAGTGGCTTGCAGCTAATCTTTTGCCTCCAAAAGCGAAAGGCAAGTTCGCCAAATTCACACCCTGCAACACATGTGAATTGGTGTGCTTCTGCAAAGGAAACCTACAGATGCCTGCGCCCGAGCAACCTGAGCCTGAGCCCGAGCAACCTGCGCCCGAGCAACCTGAGCCTGAGCCCGAGCAACCTGAGCCTGAGCCCGAGCAACCTGAGCCCGAGCAACCTGAGCCCGAGCAACCTGAGCCTGAGCCCGAGCAACCTGAGCCCGAGCAACCTGAGCCCGAGCAACCTGAGCCTGAGCAACACCCAGGGGAACCTGAGCAGCCTGAACCATCTGAGCAGGCCCAAGATAATGAGCCTGATCCAGAGGCTGATCAATACAGCTGTATCGATACAACCAAGATAGAAGCAGGTGTTTATGTCCTCTCAAAGTATGAGGGTGTTACATTTGCGTCCAAAGTGTTGAATGTAGATGATGATGATGATGAGGTGGAGTTGTCTTTTATGACAAGCCATGGTAGAGATGACAAAACCAAGTTCAAATGGCCTAAAGCTGCTGACATCCTTTGGGTGTCAAAGTATGATATCCTTGCCATTATTGATGAGCCAAAACAAAACAAGAGGTTCTGGGAACTCACTCCCACTTCACTTCAGCAGTTTCTGGCCTGCCAAGAGTCGGATAACTAAACTGGAGATAAATTTCTCTCTGAAACTCTAAAACGGTAATGTACATAATGTACAACAACCAGGGGCTACATGCCTTTATTTCGCGTTAAATGTTTGACTTTTAAATTCATATGGTAAGAACATTGTTCAATGAATAATTCTGGATGTTTTAAGGTTTAATTTCAACCTGAGGGTTGCATTATTTGCTGGGATGAGTGAATTTGTAGTGTATTGTTACATTCCAATGAAGATCTGAACATAAGAAACAGTATTGATGTGCCAAATCTAGTCATTTTTTATGCTAAAGGTATTATCAAGGTATTAGCAAACCATATTATTTGTTTGTACTGAAGAGAAGTCGGTTTTATGGCTTGTGTACTATAACATATTGATTATGGGTTTTTGCGTAATTTACCTAACAACTTTTTACCGTCCAACTTTTCTCAGAATAGTTATTTGCAAACAGGGGCTACATGCCTTTATTTTGTGTCAAATGTTTCATTTTACAATGCCATAGGGTAAGGACATTGTTAGATGTCTAAATCTGCAAATTTTAACTGTTTTAAGGTTGTGTTATTTGCACATACACCGCTCGGATGAGTGTTTTTTTTAGTGTTTCTGAACATTCCAATGTAAATATGAACATTTAAAAACAGTATTAATGTGCCAAATCTAATAATTTTCGATTGCTGAAGGTATCCACATTATTTGCAAACCATATTATTTGCTTGTACTGAAGACAAGTCGGTTTTGCTTGCTTCTGAACTATAACATGTTGAAATATGTTTTTCACGTAATTTACCTAACAACTTTTTGCCGGCCAACTGTTCTCAAAATACTTATTTGGAAATATCAGTATTCATTTTGTTATTTCATATTGTTTGTTTATTTGATTTCCAAGACATATTGTACTACTGAAATCCTGTTCAAGTATGTGATTTTGACATTTTTTGACACTTTTTGGCTCAGGAAACCAAAATTTTGATGTGTTTTAGCTGAAAATGTCAACTGACATGTGAACTATACTCAAGAACTACCTCAAAAATAGTTCAATAAGGACTTCTGTTGATATTAGTGTAAGAGTTCAAGTTTTCTTTAATGCTATGACTCTCAAGAGGCATTTTGACAGTTCATTGCCTATGGTGGTTTATGAAGAAGACATACGCAACTTACGAAACGCAATGTATCGCAGCCATAGTACCATAAATCTGTATCTAACATACTGCAGGCTCAGTATAAATGTGCACAAATGAAGAGAAGGCTTTCTCATTACATTTTGGTATACTTGTGACGAACTTGCATTGGTCCAGGTACTGTTTCAAATCTGAAATGGCACGGCCACCTTGGAGCATTGATGGTGAGACAACTTTGTGGACTTAAAGCCAATGCTTTGATGATGATTTCATGTATGACATGTATACCTACCTACCCACAACAGATGTGCTATGTCTCAAGAATACAATTTCACCATGACTTGTGAAGTTTTGGAATAAAAATTTTACTTTTTACACTGTTGTCCATTATACTATAATATGTAACTTACACAACGGAGGCTTCCAGGGTGTAAGGGTCCTACTCAAAATCTGCTAATATCAGTAAATTGCATATTTAGGCTTATTATCACCCTAGAAGGTGATCTAGAATCATTTGGATTAAAAAGCAAAACTTGAGTTGTACCTAACAAATGTCGATAATTTACATAACGATTTCCAACCCGCTTTTTCTCCAAGATGGCTGTCGGTAATCATGGCAACTTTCTGGATAGTTGAAGCATACCATCTAAGCTTATAAGTCAAATAGGCCAGACATTTTTTGAGCTAGTATCCTAACTTTTACAGTTAAAGTTATACTACTGGTTTAGAAAAATGGTGAATAATGGAAACATTACAGTACAAAATGGGGGTAAAAAAGTGAGAAAACATGGTATACAAGAGCTGAAGTGATGTTTATTTTACGTAATAAATACATCTTCTCACAAATACATGACAAAAACATACAATTTCATCATACAGGCAACAGAAACAGCCTTACACCATCCAAAGGTCGTTTTTTAATGATTTTTCAGAATTTTTGAGGTACCCATCTTCAAAATGAGATAACTTTTGAACCAGGAGGAATTTTCGAGTCAATATTTTGGGGTTTTGGACCTGAGATATAGTACTTTGAGAAAAAATAAGTGCCAAAAAGATCTGTGACATAAACCCTTGTGACCAGATTTCAGCCCATATTGGAACCGTTAAGCTGGAATGACTGTTTAGCATCATTTTTCTTTGCCAAAATAGTCACTTGTTAAGTATCTGTGATATTTTTAACAATAAGATTGTTTTTTCTAAAATATGTAAAGCAGAGTTGTTGGTGATGTGTTGATTGAATCTTCTCCATCAAATACATTCCTAAAGATGCTTTCGTCTCCAAGACTAAATCAAAACCATAGAGTCTTTAACGATGATATTTTATTAAATATAAATTAAGCAATTCTGACATCTGCACCAAGGAAATGTCAAATAGGTCTTCAACCATGAGAGATACCGATATACAATAAATGACAAACTACAATTTTTGGAAAAGAAATGGTCTTTACTACTTGAAACTCTTGAGAATTAGATTGTTAACTATTATGGTACATTTACATGAAGCCCCTGTATGTGTATGATAAGGCTAGTCTGCAGTTTCTACCTTCTTTTCCATATTTGGGGAAATGTGTGTTCGACATTGCAGCATTTTTGTGGAAATATTATCCAGTATTTTCACTTGCCGCTATGTTCCCTAGCCTCTTATTCAAACTCAAAAGTCACGTTTTTGCTATAGTGTTGGTGTTTTCAGCAAAAAACATCAGCATTATTTTAGAACACTAGAACGCGCGACTGTGCCAATTTAGTAATCGTATAACCCTCCGCGGGCTTGCTCAATACCTATGTAATATCTATCGCATCGTTCGCGACACTCATTATATGCAGTTTTGTTCTTTCTTCATGGAATTGTATATTGTCTTCTTTGTAAGAATAATAGTACTATTGATAGCATAATAGCATTTTCCAGATACCCTGGGTAACACCTCCCCTGTGGTTTAGGCAGCTTAAAGAATAAATGCTGAAAAAGTATCGGATCTTTCACATATCACACACATTTTGAGGTCTGTGAATTGTAGAAGGCGGCCAACTGTACTGAACAAAACTCTGTAAAACTTCACGAATTCCTGGACAGCTTCGCAGGCTGAGCTCTTCAGATACTTTCGTTATTTGTTATTTGTCATAACTGTTATATTGAACATGCATCCTTCATCAGATTATATTGTCTTTTATTGATCAATCCCTTTACCATTGTAAGTAAGGCTTATATAAAAATGCTGTGCTCCAGGAGTGCCTTTCTATTTATAAACTTTTTTTTATTTCTAAATTATTATTATGTATTCATTACACATCCAGGGATGGAGAAATACATTCACAGTAGAAGTAAAGAAACAATACATACAGTAGGATAATATAAGATACAAGAATAGTCGTATCATCACAGACATGTCATTGTTAAAATGATGCAAAACCGATCACACTTTGTAAAACGAAAGCAAGATAATCTCAGTACAAGGCTCCAGGCACTCTTAATTGTATGGTATGTTTATTGACTATACAGTGTGGTACAAAATCATACGGATACAAAGTCTTTTCAAGCAAAAAATAAACGCATTACAAAAATACAACGCTAACTGAAAGAAGACTCACCGCACAAAAACATATAAATGATATCTGTTGCTAAGACGGAAACTAGGAACACAAAACTGAACGTGAAAAAGTGTGCTTGGTCTAGATATAATTACGACAAAGAGATTAACTTAATAAACACGAAAAGTATTCATATTTACACACAAATAGATTAAACATCATACTAGATCTTGTCGGGTCATGATTGTATAATACATACACACTCGTGGGATTCTTGGGCATAAAATTAGTTCTTTAGAACTGTGCACAAGAACTAGCATAAGCTTTTTACATCAAGAAACTTATTATTAGGCACTCTTAATAAAAATGACCTAGTTAAAAGCAGGACAAATACACGCTCTAATGAGCCACGGGATCTAAGAAAGTGTTCAATGGACAGGAGAGCATAAATAGAAATGGCACATAGAAATGGTAAGAATACACAATACACTATTTATGGTAAATACTGCTGGCTGGTAATACTAAAGCTGTAAAAATATGTGAAATTACAACAATTTTGGATTGATGAATTATTGATATTGATATTGATCTATTTCTTTTTTCATAAACATGTGCAAGAAGGATGGATTTTTTATCGAAGACTTCTTTCGTTCGTTAATGACATATCTGTATTTCATGTTAAGAAATAAAAGAAATTCGCAACGTTCTTGACACTCATTATATCATTATATTGGCTTTGTTCTTTCTTCATGGAATTGTTTATTGTCTTCTCTTTAAGGAAGAATAATGTTACTATTAATAGCATGATAGCACTTTGCAGATGCCCAATTGATATTTTGGTATCAGGGAGATGTAATTAACCATTCCCAGTTCTATCATCCATTCATAAATATACCTGCTTATGCATCAGGCTGCTATGCGTCTGTTAATTTCTAGGTCTTCTAACACTTTCAGAAATTTCAATCTAATTTCCATGAAACTTTGCAAGAACAAAGAACAAAGCAAAGATATGTTCAAACCAACTTTCAGTCATGGGTTTGTCAATTTTATTGTTGTTTTCACATATCTTTTGAAAAAAAATGCAATTTATGTTACAGTACAGCCATTTAATTTCTGCACCAGTCGACCGGACGTCTGTAAATGCTTGGTTGTATAAAAGGCCATGCTAAGATGCCAGGAAAATAATCCAAACACATCAATGACACATGTAGTTTGCGAATCAAAACTACTTTCAGTTGTAAGGTCATCCATACATCCATGCCAAGGAAACTGGGTAGCAATCGGGCATTAGGTCGTTTATTACGCCCGGACTGCCCATGCATTAAGTGCAGGAATTAAATGTCGGCACTGTATGAACATCTCATTCTCCAAACTTGATTTCTTCACATTTTCTGACCAATCTTAACATCAGAGGGTTGTTACTACCTAGAATTCTGGTCTGCTATGATTAAATAGTATATTTGTGACGTAGGAACTATTTTGCAAAAATAAGGAGTTGAACGAGCAGGTTTTTAAGCAGAAATTGGTTTAAATCAGAATTTCTTAGTTTAATTTTCATCATAAATGGTCAGGGTTACATAAACATTGCTCTTCACAAGAAGACACAAAGAAAATGATAGGTCATTGGGTTAGTTTCTGAACTGCAGATGGTTAAAATTTATAAAATAGTTTTTTTGGCAGAATTTCATAACAATAGTACAAGATAGTTGTTCAATTGGTAGTGTATTTTCCTATTCTTATATAAGATATATTTTAGCAAGGGGCCCCTTTTTGTATAATAGATGAATGACCATACATATTCTTCAAAGGTATATTGTATTATCAAATTAAATGAATATACTGGTTACTCTAGCAAAAACATAGTGTTCAGACTTGTCTCATAGGATGATATTTAGAATAAGCAGATAGAGTCATATGTTGGTACATATTTGAAAAAAATATCACTTTTTGTTGCAACTCTTCCATCAAAATCAGCTCTGGTGTCAGGTAAATGGGCAACTGTGAGAGGTTAGTTTTGTCACTTGCCAATAGGTGGCAGGCCGACATCAAGTGCAGCAGCAGGGAATGGCTGAAGCAGCATGTTAGTGGGGCAGCTAATTAAGGCACCATTTTGGGCCAAATCGTGCACTTTTTGTTAGAAGCATGAAACTTGGCAGAAGTATATAACCATGCATACTGATAAATTCTGGATATGGATCCACTGCGCTGGACTTTGGATCCACCTATTTCTGGGGCATTTTATTAAAAAAATGATATTAAAAGAGTGAAAATTGTAATAACAGCTTTAAAATATTTTCCTTCAGATAAAACTTCATGAATCTTTTCTGAGAGGTAACAAATAACACAACAACTAAGACTGTCTATAGATTTTGAGATAAAATGTTTCCCATAAGTGTCATTTTGGGGCATTTTCATGAGAAATATGCTAAAAACGGGGGATTTTTGTAATATATCAATATCGATGCATTAGGGATAGAGTAATTGATGCTTTGCCAAAATGTACTAAAAACCTGGTTTAGTAACTAAAATGTATAAGTGGTATATTGGGAACTCACAAAAGTCACATATATTTTAGGGTATTTTGACCAAAAATTGGCTATTATGTCTGTATTTTCATACATAACGTTCTAAAACCCCTAATATCAAGCCTAGATTTATGAAAATAAGCAGGAATATACCTGGACTTCCACATTTTAAGTTTTGATAAGTAACCTGTATCCAGTTCACCTATGTCCCACAGTTTTAGGATCATTTTACTTAAAAATGAGCAAAAATGCACATTTTTGTAATGTCGGATTATGATTTTTTCTCTCCAGTCCAGAATCATCAAAACCTTTCAGTGAAGGGGTAACTGGCAAGACATGTGATCGCTCAAAAATTGGTTGCCAAGGCAACAAATTAGACAACATTATGCGAAAATACAGTATTTTTCAAAAATCCTTGAATTTGACATCCCTCACTTGACATGATATGTGCAGCTGTGAAAATAAGGAGCATTACTGTTTCAGGGAAGATATCTGGTAGCCTTGGTATTGGAAACCACTCTTGTTGGAGGGGTACTTATCAGTGGGAACTTGGTTCTTCTGGTATGGACACTAAATGGTGTTGTCCGTTTTACTAAGAATACAGATACAAATACTTTGTACTGTTGTAACTTAAATGATGCAAGATATTATTAAAGTTTTAAATAAGTATGTTCATTAGAAAGATATTTTTAGGCAGATATGTTTGAAAAAAAAAAGTATCTAAAAATCTTTTTTAATGACAAAGTTATTATTTTTGTATTTTTATGTCTGTTGCTAAGGAGGCGGCCATCTTGTTTTCAAGGAGCAGAAATGAGCAGAAATTCATAAATACCTCCAAATAATTCGCGCTTCCCAAAAGCGCAAAGGCCGAGCGGCAGCTTTATTAAATACTTTTACTTTTCTTTGTATGATATTGGCATGGCAAGGAAGAGTGCGCATGGATTCGGATTTCATGATTTTCATAATTTCAAAGCTTTAAATGCTTGCGCAGCTCGATGATGATATTTCTGCATTTATAGGTGGATCCGGGGGGGAGGGTACACCTGGAGTATCCCCCTATATATAGTCTGTCTGACTTGAGTTGGATAACCGCTTTTTCCTCTTTTTTCCCACAAAAAGTTCGTTTTTTGCCTTCCAAACTTGGCAAACCTCTTTGAGTATGTAAAAACATACTTTTTGTCTCAAATCCGCAAAATGTTGATTTTGCTCATTAGTAAATGGTAAAATTTGCCCATGGCCAACAATTGCCAACAGTAGAAACACGCGATATCGTCATTGTTGGCAATGGGCAAATTTTACAATGAGATCAATAAGCTAAAAAGCTGACGGAAAATTCCAGCTTTCCAAAAATATGAATTTAAACTCTGTAGCCCACTTGGATCCAGAGATATTGCCAATTGAAGTAGACCAGCTCCTCCGTTTAAGGAGCAATCCTTTATATGGTCTGGGATTACGTCAAATGAAAGGTCCAAATTGCACTCACCCCTCCTGTGAAATCCAAGATCCCCCGCTGGCATTCCCCTTCAAATGCAGTTAAAAAGTTACGAATTTGACATCCGTGACGTCATTCTTTACTTGCTCTTCGCGAAAACATATCGGAAGCTCAATGATAAGCTTTATATTTGTGCAAACACCACACAGTAGGAGTAGCGATTGACCGAAAATATGGCATGAAATTACACCGATTTCAACCTGTTGCAAAATCGTCATTTCGCAACAAATTTCAACTTGAATTTAGAGACAAGTAGAATGAATTGTGGCGGTTCTAACAACGCAAACCGCATTGAAATTGGTCCACGCAAAGACCAGTAATTCATTTTTGCAGTGTATCAGCAGAACTGGTGCTAGTGTCGACATTTTCCCGTAGATGTCGCCACTCGTCGTTTGGTTGGATTCGATGACGTCATTTTTGTGCCATAGTCCGCCAAACGAGAGCGCTATTTGTTGCCTGGTTACGCGGTCAAAACGGTTTTTTGATACAATTTATGCAATTCAAAGGAATCAATCGTTACATTACGGCACAAATGGTCTAGCGGCGACCTCTATTCAATATATACACGCACACGCTAGGTGCGCTTGCTGAGAGATCTCACGAGATCGCGCGTTCGCCGCCATTTTAAAATGGCGGCGACTATAGCAGATGCGGCAATGTAATTCCGAGCTCAGGACTTTGCTCGGAAATTAACCCCTAAAAGTTAGACATTACATACTACACAATTACCCTTGAATACCATTCAGAAAAAGGTGTTGATGTTGTGCCCAAAATTATCTAAGTTCAAACAAAACACTTAGTTTAAGCCATTATTATGAAAAGACACACTTTGGCATTTATTAGATTGCCTGGTTACCATAGTAACGGAAGAACGAGCAAACCGGCTTGTGTTAAACTAGCATACAGTTGTTGCCAATGAAATCATGTTTGCTAGTTGCATTTAAAAAAGAATCAATATTATCAAACAAAACTTCCAAAAAATCATTATTTTTTGTCATTTCTCCATTGAAAATGTTCTGTTGCTATGGCAACCAATGATATTCACGCTGAGTTATATCCTAATTTTGTTTGTGGTAATAGGGAAATTGTATTTGCACCAAATTTATTGCAACTAATCAAAGAAACAACTTCTAAAAATCCAGTATAACACAAACTGCATATTTTCAGCTTTTTTGGCATTATAATGAAATTTGCCTTGTTGCCATGGCAACCTTGGGAATAACAAACTCAATATGTTCTCAATATTGTGTCACATAGTGTACATACTAACTAGATTAAAATTAAGTGATGATAAAATTTTTAAAGATGCATTTTTGATATGAAAATACCAATATCATCAATTTTAGTGAACTTGTCATAATATGAAGTCCTGTTGCCATGGCAACCGAGACTATTTAATGAATATTTTTACTCAACTTTTTTTTTCTGGTATTGAAGTTAATACATTTACTTCAGATTCATTGCACTCTATCAAAGAACTACTGTTTAAAACACAATATTACAAAAATCACATATTTTTGGCTTTTTCCCGCCAAAATTCCTGGTTACCATGGCAACCAACAAAAAATTTAAGTGGGTCTTCATCTTATTTTGATTAGTACTTGAAGGGCTATACGTGTGCGAAATTTGGTGCTTTTGCCAATAAATTAACTATTTTTTCACAAATCCGCTGGACTATGAAGCAAGTATGGCAGACTGTCAATTGCACTGGTAAGTGGCGCCATCTCCTGAGTGACACATGAACTACGCCTGTTCTGGCTGCAGTCCCCAAATTGCCCATTGTAATTCAATATTTTAGTTTTTCCACCACTCAATAGATGTCGCCAGTTGAGAGTATTGTAAGATCTCATTACAGAAAAGCAGGCGTCTGAACACTGGTCGGAGGTAGCAGTCTATACATAATATGAGCAGGCGCAAGGCACAGTATCCCGTTTCTCTGAGATTAACAGTATAGATCAATGACATGTTGAACCAATTGATGTTGCAAGTTCATCCAGAAAGTCTCGTCTCTATATGTGCAACTTCTGACAATAACTTTGAAATTGAGAATGATTTCATCAAGTATTTGGAGGAGAGTTCTTGATAATGTTCAGGTAAACATTTCTCCATCAAATGTTTTGCTAAATTTGCCTTTTTCTGTAAGATTTCATCAAAATTGTCAGCCTGCCTTTTACTGCTGTGAGCACTAATGGATTAAATGCATGCCATCCAATTGACTCTTACTCTGTAGAGATGTGTATCAGCAAACGTCCCAAGAGTAACACTAAATCCATGTGTAGTTATTCCCAATGTAGCTGCTCTGACCCTCGCGTTTTGGTTATTGTTCAAGTCCAAAAAGGTGAGACCAATGTTAACGTGAGGCTTCCTGGAAAAAGGTCTCTCGAATGTCACAGTCTTAACATCTGGCCAGCATGATGATTCTCCAAGATGGCAGTATTTCGACGTCACTTTACCGGATAGGCAACGATCTGAAATAAACAATGATTCTTTTTAAGTAAAAGCGTTACAGTTATTGCATCATATATAGAGCAAACTAGATATTTCTGATACCTCTGACATGATGTAGTCTTCAGATCGTTTACAGGTTTATTGCAAATAGTTGCAACATCCTACTTGCATTCTTCTACCCCTTCCTGTTTCTGAATCCCGGTCTGCGAATGTGAGAATGTTGCCAGTGACTTTGGATTAGGCGATGGTTTTCACCAGGTTTCCACCAATTACAGCTGGCAAGTCATGTTCGAGTATAAATATGGCTAATTTATTTTTAAAAAGTTTTTTATCCATTTTCCAACAAGTCAAAATGATACAATGTTACCAATGATGAATGTATTTTGTTGAATTTGGAATGTTATAGCATGAGTATTCCCAATGAGACATGAGAAGAGATATGTAAATGAAGAGTAATGTCAATGGAAGTGTAAATCTGTATCAGTTGTTTATTCATTTATGTTTTTGTCACATATGGTGTAGAGGAGAAAGAGTCTTTGTCAGAAAGATTTTGCTTTTCTTTAACATGGATCTACATGTATTTCTCTTGGAAATCAAAGCTCTTAGTGTCATATTTTACATTCAGTATGTGTGATTTGTTCTTTTTTCATTGAATTAGACATTACCTATTTTATATTAGTATGATACTAAGTATGATATTATTGATTTCAAAAGCATTTTACGCTTCCCCTAGTTATATTTTCATATTGGATAGATTGTAGTTCTCAATGCCCAAACTGAGGATCTAAGAATTATCCGTGAACGTGTTCCATAAATGTTAGAGTCATTTATGCCCATGCTGCACACTTTGTCATTCGTATAGACTTTCTTATCAAGTGGTCGAAATTGGATTATTTCAATTAGGTAACTTTTATTTCATATGATTTCTTGTGAAAGATCTACCTATGCTAATTGTTTTTAATTCGACATCAATATTCCCTTTATATTTATCAACAATATTGTGCAGAACATAGTCAAATGAGTCCTTCATTTTCGTGTAGAATTTATAGCTACCTTAACCACTAAAATCGCATTCTGTTCAAGGAATCTTTTGATCAGCATGTCACCAAACGTCATCACTAACTACTAGCGTCCTCTCAGCACTGCCTAGGTTCAAACCGAGCTCTCTGTGTACGAGAAAAGTATTATTATTATCATTATTATTATTACTCTTACTATTATAATTATTATTATTATTATTATTAATATTTATTATTAGTATTATTATTATGATTATATTTTCATTTTGGCGCAGTCAGCCATGGGCTGTGCTGCATGTTTTTGATTAACATAAAAGGAAAAGATATCGATGACAAATGCAGAAATAGGATGTATATCTATATGAATAAATATATTTAATAGACAAACTTGAAACAAGTATTAGGAAATGACTTCATGCCAGATAGGTGACCACATTTCAGTGAAGGATCGTAGTCTACCTGAAGTACTAAACTGGTATCCTAACTAGGCTTGAATTTGGTTTAGTGTTACTTTTTTGTTTGTTTCTGATTGTCATCTTTGTTGTCAATATGATCCTATTTGAAATAGGATCGATAGAAACCCCAATAAATAGCAATAAAACCTAAAGAAAGATCTTGAAGGTGGCGGTTTAAAGATATTAAACGTAGAACATTTTGAGATAACACTTAACTTCAAACAGCTGAAGCAAATAATCCCAGATAAGGGAGGATGAACGACTATCCCAATAGGATATGGCATTGATGATATCCCGAAATATGGAAGTGACTTTTCAAAGCTACTCATAAAGAAGGTAAACAGTCCATTTTGGAACTCTTTCATCGTGGCTCTGAACAAATTTAGAATGATAATTGACAGAAATAATGTCAGTGACCCTATGTTCTATGAATCACTTTGATACAACCCATCAGTCAACTCGAAATACATTAATAAATGAGACCAAGTTGGCATTAGGACTATCGCAGATCTTGTTAATCCAGATAATGAGATCAAAAAACGTAATGAAATATTCACGGATTACAAGATCCTATAAAACATTAATCACGCTCGGCTAGTCATATCAATTCCTAAAGACTGTTCAATCGCGAGACTTGATAGGGACTTATCAAAACATGACACATGGTGTCAACCGTTTTTATCACTTTTATTAAAGCGGGGGTCCCACATACACGATTTCTACAAGACTTTAACACGACTGACACGCATGCAGTAAAGCGTGAAGAATAAGTAGCTGTCTTGCGATCAGAAATCGCTGAACCCTATGCGCGATTGCATTGAGAATGCAACACAATACCAACTTGATTATTTAGACTGCAACAAGATTGCGAAAAGTAATTAAAATATTCTCAACAAGACAGCATTATGAATTATTTTAAGTAGAAATAACTGTAACACGACATTAATGAGAATATAAATACTACTAGTACAACACGACTCCTAAATAACTAGTTGTTTCTAATGCGTGTTAAAAAACTGCTACTTGCAGTTGAACGATTGCATTTAGATGGTAGGGCATGTGCATCACTATCAAAATGTTATGTGAGGTAGATGTGCCTCCCCCTATGGGAAATGTGAGGGTTTTGATGGTGCTGTAATAATGCATCCAACATACAACTTCAAGCATTGTGGGGCATTTTTGACACAAATATTCACGGCCACACAATTAGTTCCTTTTGTGTTGTTTTCTTTTTTCCTGCCTCTCCCAGCGAACATAAAATATTTTTGCTATGTCTACAAAATCTTTTACCCAATATATATGATATGTTACTGACGATATTCATTAAAATTAAAATGTTCGACCTGAAAATTATTACCGTAACGTTTCTTATTATATTTGAATTATTATTTTCACACGTTTTAAAATACATTCATACAATATTACAAAAACTATTCAGCGAATATTTCTGAGAGATATCTTTTCATTATCATTGAAAAATGTTTTTTGATTTTTAAACTTTAGGCCAGAAAGTAATCACCATAACATGGATGATAGTGGCGCCCATAGCTTTGTTCGGTTGTGAACTCCTTATATTGAATGATAAGAGTGTGAAGCTCCTTGAGGGGTTTCAAGTATACGCGGGCAAGAGGATCCAGCGGCTTTTTAGTAAGGCCCCTAATATATGCGCTTTTTTCGGGTTGGGGTGGATGCGGTTAGAGCGCATAGTTGAGGTGAAGAAGGTTTTATTTGTCCGGTCGTTACTTGCTCTAGATGTCTCGGAGCCATCGAGAATGGTATTCTGCAAGAGAGTCGAAGACTATCTTGTGAATATCGTGGATGCAAGGTTGAATACACGTGGAAGTAACGTGTTTGATATGTTAAATGTAGCGGATGATTTTGGTGTGCTTGATGAGATAGTGGCCATGACTCGACAGGGGCGCCTTTGGTCCAAAGATGTATGGAAGAGAAAGATATGGAAGCGTGCTTGGGAGCTTGATGAATGCTTGTGTGGGTATCAGGTACTGTGCCACCGTAATCTGGATCCTCTGTCTAATATATGTGAGGGCTCAACATACCTGGTGTGGTGGCAGTTATCGGATGAGGATCATAGCTTAATGAAATGTTGGGAGACAATGATCAGGCTTGTATCACATGCTAGTTTGCTCAGAACTGACGATGTGCGCCTTAAAGGGACCCCTGTGGCCTCGAGATTTTGCACCGGTTGCGATTTGTCTACGATGGACGATGTTCGACATATGGTCATGCAATGTCCGAAATTGCAGACAGATAGAACTGAACTTATGGATGAAATCTCACGTATTCCTGATGGTTCTGGGCAGGCATTGCTCGACGCTCATTATGATCTGGTGTATATACTACTGGGCAAACATGCCATGGGTCTGTCCCTAGGACAGATGATAGTAGTGTGGTCCATTGCAGCAAGACACATTACGAGAATGTATAATAAGAAATTAAAAGAAGGCATTGGTTAGTTTTGTGTCTAAGTGAAGGATCGCTGCAATCCGGATTTAGTACATAACTTCTCAGGACCACGACATAGGACTTCAGTATATATATAAATATGCTCTAAATGTAGATATGCTCTTTTTGTGGGTTTAAGTTAATGTTATACTGTAAAACTGGTAATGATTGCGTGATTTTAATTATTGCGTTTTAATGCGAATGCATGAGGACGCAATAATTAAAACACGCATAAATCTGTCCCTTCTGTTTCAGATATTGTTATTGGTGGAGATTCGCATTAATTAAAACACGCATAAAAGAGAAAATGAAAAAAACGCAATATTTACTACACGCAAACATTACCAGTTTTACAGTAATTAATTTATTTTTGCCATTTGCCTGCCGGTTTCGGCTGTTCGAATTAATAATATGTTTTTCTTCATAACCTGTCTGTCGTGTTGAGGCTCAAGGTCTCCCATTCTTCGCACCTCTTTATTGATGTTTTGTATCCTCTGCTTGTGGCATAGTCAATAATTACATAGATATATGTGTCCACCTTAGGAGGGTATCGGGTATCACAATGGACCCACCTTAAGATAGTCTTGCCTTATGAGGACCAAGCGGTGTAAGTCTCATTACTGTAATATGAGTCCTCCATAATGTAATTTTGTCTAATATGTTTATTTGGGTCCACCTTAAGTTGGACATGTGATATGTGGGCACAGTTACTTAACCAAGGTGTATTTTGCATAGTGCCACTCTATTCTTTGTTATTTTGTGTCTTTAAATACTGTATGGGTCCACCTTAATTATGGACAGGAGGAAACGCCTTAATACCGTATCCTTTACCTAAACAACCCCATCATGCTTCTGGCGTGGCGTGTGTATAATCTAGTCGTTGGTGGCATAAGTTCCACCTTTTGTTTTCATGTGATATATTCATATTTTGATGTATTGTATCTTTTACGTTTATACGTAGTCAATAAATATACATACATACATAACATTTCTTATACCATAACCTTTTTCACACTATGTAAAATGTACATTTATACGCCGTTGCTTATAATTATCAACCACTTAAGAAACATTTTTACATTGTTGTTGCAAGATATTCATCCACATTTAAATGACTGGCCTGGTAAATGTTATGTCAACATTTTTTGTAACAACTTACACAACATTTATTAGCAATATTCTAAACTTTGTAAATACAATATTTATTGAATATTTAAAGAAACATTTGTAGATGTAAACCAATTATTTCCAATGTTAAGGAAAATTCTAGTTTGATATTATCAAACATTATTGCAGAAAAATATTGTTTAACATTTCCTTAATGTACATATCATATTCTATCTTGACTTTTTCAGACTTTTTCGAAACATTTTAAAGTATGTCAATAAAGTGTCTAAAAAATTCACAACAATATTTGTAATAAGCACATGTAAAACATTAACTTAAGATCCTGATAAAAGATGGTTTAATGTTTTCAAACACTATTATGAAGAGAATTGGTTAATATCTTAAGAAACTATTCCTTGATTGTCGTTAATGTTTTACTAATATCATTATTGTATTGTATAACATTATTAACATTCATTACTTCACTAACGAGTTCTCTATGGTAATTGAACATTTTTCTAATATCTTACTCTTGTTTATTGAGAGTGTTTTTCGAAGATACGTTCAGTCCTTTCTATCATTATTTTTCAAAATATTTTGTGTCTGCTGTACTTTCTTACTGTTTTTGCATGTAATTGTTCCTGTCCCCTTCATGTTCACTTTGCACTTATGTTGTGAGAAATAATTGAGGGGCTTGTGCATCACATGATCAAAAAGGTGATAAATATGAAACAAGTAGCAATATCTTTATACGCATCAAAGTCTTGTTGTAGTTTTTTTAGTCAATATATATTCGTAAAATAAACTATGTGACTAGTAGTATAAGTAGTAGTATAAGTAGTAGTAGTAGTAGTAGTAGTAGTAGTAGTAGATGTAGTAGCAGCAGCAGCAGCAGTAGTAGGAGTAGTAGAAGTAGTAGTAGCAGCAGCAGGAGTAGTAGTAGTAGCAGCAGCAGCAGCAGCAGCAGCAGCATCAGCCACCACATCGCAGTTACCAACCCATCCCATGAACTATCAAATTCAGTGATATGAACATATTTATATATATATATATATATATATATATATATATATATATATATATATATATATATATATATATATATATATATATATATATATATATATATATATATATATATATATATATGTATATATATATATATATATATATATATATATATATATATATATATATATATATATATATATATATATGTATATATATATACATATATATATATATATATACATATATATATATATATATATATATATATATATATATATATATATATATATATATATATATATATATATATATATATATATATATATATATATATGTATATATATGTTAATAAATGACAAAAAGACTTTGACTTGCTTGAAATTTTCCCTCATGTTCTCCTGGATAAGGGCCTGCTTTGACGGCCACTGACTGCATGCTGTCTCTCACCACTGCCTGGGTTCGAATCCCGGCCAGTGACTTGGGGCTAGGCGGTGGTTTTCGCCGGGTACTCAGGTTTCCTCCACTACTTACAACTGGCTAGTCACGAATAAGCCACAATTGGCATAAATGTGACGAAAAACGAAATTCCAAATCCAAATCTCCTGGATAATGCCATTTCATAAATACAGTTCGTATTGCAACTTATGTAACTACAACCCCTAAAATATATCTTTACTCAAATATCTCATATAATCTGGCCTAATTAAAAGGGGAGGCGGTTTGAAATGATTTATGAATCGAGTTCTAAAGCCAAATTGCCACTTAACGACCCACAGCCTGCAAATTATCCTCTGCTCCGCACTATTTCCTTGTGCTATGTGACACCTACCACGTAAGCTGTTGTACCATGACGTAATACACCATAAAGGTAGGCATTGCACATAACACGGCTAGAAACCACCACGCCTGAGTACACCCCTTTAAAAAAAGAGAACACGAGGGAAAATCTCAAGCAACCCAAGTTGTTCTAATCATGTTATTATTCAAGCAAGTTATTGGTCGTATATGAACATACCGGTATATACAATTACCGGTATATTTTGTTTCCTCCTACTTTGCCAAGCTGTCATCTTGAAGTGAGTACCCCCCTTAGGGTGAGGTTCCACATCGAGCTGGCTGGAATTCGACCAGTTTGCAAAAATTCGCTAAAAGTCGAATGCGACACGTAAAATTGTCGTGGGGTTAGGCATTTTTAGGCGTGTCGAATGCGATGTGGAATCGCTAAACGTCGCATTCGACGTGGTAGAAGTCGAAAGGTCGAAAACGGTTGTGCGAACGCACGAAAGACTTGTCGAATGCGAGTTTATGCAAATTTCCTGGTTGATTGACAGGTTAGGTCGAATGCGACTTTCCAAAAGTCGCATTTGACAATTAAATTCGCATTCGACATTTCAAAAGTCGCATTCGAAGAATAAAAAGTCGAATGTGACTTTTATAAATTCGAATGTGACTTGCAGATTGTTGTCACATTTGACCTTTTAAAAGTCGAATGCGACATTGGATTAGTCGGATGCGACAATAAAATGTCGAATGCGACCAAAAAAGATGTCGAATGCGACATTATTTCTTCGCATTCGACATGGAACTGGTCGCATTCGAACTTTCGATATGTATCTATCTATCTATCTATCTATCTAGATATCTATCTACCTAGATATCTATCTAGATATCAATCTATATATCTAGATATCTGGATATCTATCTAGATATCCATCTAGATATTTATATAGATATCTATATCAATATCTATCTAGATATCCAGATATCTAGATAGATATCTATCTAGATATTTATATAGATATCTATATCGATTTCTATCTAGATATCCAGATATCTAGATAGATATCTAGATATTTATATAGATATCTATATCGATATCTATCTAGATATCCAGATATCTAGATAGATATCTATCTAGATATTTATATAGATATCTATATCGATATCTATCTAGATATCCAGATATCTAGATAGATATATATCTAGATTGATATAAAGATATATATCTAGATAGATAGATATCTAGATAGATAGATATCTAGATAGATATATATCTAGCTAGATAGGTAGATATATAGATATCTAGATCTATAGATAGATATCTAGATAGATAGATAGATAGATAGATAGATAGATAGATAGATAGATAGATATCTAGATAGATAGATATCTAGATAGATAGATAGATATCTAGCTAGATAGGTAGATATCTAGATATCTAGATAGATAGATATCTAGATAGATAGATAGATAGATAGATAGATATCTAGATAGATAGATAGATAGATAGATAGATAGATACATAGATAGATAGATAGATAGATATCTAGATAGATAGATAGATAGATAGATAGATAGATAGATACATAGATAGATATAGATAGATAGATATAGATATCTAGATAGATAGACAGATAGATAACCACCATAATCAACTTATCGAATGGGTAAGTTTATTTTGCGCATTCGATTTCAAAGAAGTGGAATGCGACTTTTAAAAAGTCGCATTCGACTTCCCAGATGTCGCTTTCGACTTTATGCAAATGAGGAACCGGGAGTTAACTCATTAGCATATCGGAAAAGTCGACTCCGCGCGAATGCGCCAAAATAACGATGTTGGGGCCTTCCCAACCGTTTGGAAGGCCCCAACTTGCGAATGCGACTTTTGATTTTTGAATTCGACTTTTCATTTTTCGCGCCAAAAACAAGGTCGAATTTGATTTGCCGAACTTAGGTACAAAAGTCGATTGCGACATTTTCTAAACGTCGAATTCGACTCAAAAACCTCATTACCATATCATTTGCATAAAGTCGCATTCGCAAGGGCTCGATGTGGAACCTCACCCTTAATACCTAATTGTTTAAAGTACATCATTTTAAGAACTATTGCAGAAACGGGCCTAATTGTTACTGTAGTAGCGTGCTGGCAATTTTTAAAGATTCCCCTGCGCACATGGGTACGCAATCATGTGGTGAGATTGTTTAATTTCATTTCAGCAAAAAAGATAGACTATAGAATTCGAAATGTTGCAGGACACCTCTATAAACAAGTTACACTAAATAGTGCTGATGGTATTAGTGTGAATTGTATCATTCCCCTTCTTGTTTGTAGTAGTAGTAGTACCAGCAGCAGTAGCAGCAGCAGTAGTAGCAGTAGTAGCAGTAGGAGGTGAGGGAGAAGTAGTAGCAGCAGCAGCTACAGTAGTAGTAGTAGTAGTAGTAGTAGTAGCAGCAGCAGCAACAGCAGTAGCAGCAACAACAGCAGTAGCAGCAGCAGCATCAGTAGTAGTAGTAGTAGTAGTAGTAGTAGTAGTAGTAGTAGTGGTAGCAGCAGCAGCAGCAGCAGTAGCAGCAGCAGCATCAGTAGTAGTAGTAGTAGTAGTAGTAGTAGTAGTAGTAGTAGTAGTAGTAGTAGCAGCAGCAACAGCAGTAGCAGCAGCAGCATCAGTAGTAGTAGTAGTAGCAGCAGCAACAGCAGTAGCAGCAGCAACAGCAGTATCAGCAGCAGCATCAGTAGTAGTAGTAGTAGTAGTAGTAGTAGTAGTGGTAGCAGCAGCAGCAGCAGCAGTAGCAGCAGCAGCATCAGTAGTAGTAGTAGTAGTAGAAGTAGTAGTAGTAGTAGTAGTAGTAGTAGTAGTAGTAGTATGTACCTTTCTCATGGTCTCTTATTAGCTGCCTTAGCTCTTGGATGGTATCTTTCATCATGGTATCATTCAGCCTTAGCTCTCGGATTGTATCCTTCATCATAGTATCATTCAGCCTTAACTCTCGGATTGTATTTTTCATATCATCCAGCTTCAGCTCTCGGATGGTGTTTTCCCCTGTCGTGTCCTGTCCTGAGGCTGAGGATAATATCACTACCATCACCCATAGCAACACACCTTGGCGACGCATCCTAACTTACGAATAATCTGTGATTTTTCTATAACACTGGAAGGACCTGTGGCGGTAACGAGGGATTGACTTGCTATCCCGATGAACTGACGCAATAACGGGTGCGGAGGGGCACTTACATAATATAATAATATAATCTTTATTTCTTTAAAGGGGTTATTACAAATAGCCATGGGGCTAATCGGGGTAACCACCCCAACAAAGTAATACAATATATGATGAATTAAGTTAAATACAAATAATTTGACATAGCAAGGTCAATAAGACACTGAAATTATCTACAATTGTCAGACAGAGAATATATACAGTATAATATAACATAAGATGGATAGAAAAAAAATGCACGGTCTGATATTCAAGTGATGTAACAATCCTATTCTTATATTAGAAACCTGGAATCCTGAAACGTTCACTTGAAACAATGAAATTTTGTGCTGCTACAAATATAAGTGAGTTTGTAACTTCAGAAAATGTACTTGAACCATACAGTAGCAGTGAGCACAATTGTTCAGGAGACATATAGTTTACATTTGTTAGATAAGAGTCAAGCTGGTCAATCATCACAACTCTCAGAGCAGCATATTTCGGGCATATGGCAAAGAAGTGGATCTCATCTTCCCAATCATGGCCACAAGAACATGAAGGGTCAGCAACAATATTATGAGTATACAAATGAGCATTTAATGCACTGAATCGATAGCGCAGTCTTGATTGAAGGACTGATGCTGGCCTAAGACCTGAGGCATAATATTTGGGGGCGTTGGCTGGTGGTTGAAAGGCATAATAATTAGATAATGCAGATTTGAACGAGTTTGCTTTTTCAATTCTACGTATCTCAAGAGGCAATGAGTTCCAAATTTTTATTGATGCATGGACAAAGGAATTTGCAAATCTGATGGTAATGCCAGCTTTGGTGGGGAGAACCAATAAGTCTTTATTTCTAAGATTATAGTTTGATGCCGTTGCACTAGTAGGCAGTAGTGGCTTTAAATAAGAAGCAAAATCCTCGTGGAGGACTTTGTGTAGTAGGGTAACACGATGGAGGGACCGTCTTGACGTGAGAGTAGGTAATCCTAGCTCACTTTTGATAGTTTGACCACTGGTACCATTCATGGCACCAGTACAGATTTTAGCAGCTGCATATTGGATGGTTTCGAGTTTTTCAGAGAGGTAATCAGGGCATCCATCCCAAACAACATCAGCATATTCTAGGGAAGAGCGAACCATGGTATTGTAAAGGGTTAGTAGGGTATCACATGTGACTTTGAATTGTAGCCTCTATAGTTGTCCAATCTTTTTTGAGGCAGATGTTAGTAGGTTATCTATGTGTTTATTCCAAGACAGATTATCAGATAGGGTAAGTCCAAGATGTTTGTGTTGACACGATTGGGTGAGAATCTTGCCCTGGAAAATCAAAGAGGGGTGTATAGGTTTGTTAACTTTAGTGGAGAAGACCATGGTGACTGTCTTGTCTGGGTTGAAGGTAACCCTCCACCGTAGGGCCCAGTCATGAATGGCCTCTAGATCTCTATTCATCTTGTTAGATGTGGAGGTAGTGTTGTCTATGATATCAAGAAGGGAGGTGTCATCTGCAAAGAGATCAACATTGCTCTCAATGCCTTGCGGGAGGTCATTGATAAAAATTAAGAATAGCAGAGGACCAAGGATTGAACCTTGAGGGACCCTTATGAAAACAGGTTTCTGACAATACACTTACAACAGACTGACATCACACTGACAATACACTGACATTAGACTGATTGGAAATATCGGCATCTGACAACACACTGGTAACACACTGGTAATACACAGACATGAAATTTTCATATCTGACATTAGACTGGCACTATTACCAGTGTATTGCCAGTTGTCTGACAACACACTGACAACAGACAAATTATACACTGGTAAGAAATTGACCTTTTTGCCAGTCTATTGTCAGATGACACTTGAGGGTAACTTTAATGCCAGTGTAATGTCAGATGACTGACATCACACTGGCAAGAAAATGACCGTTATTGCAATGCATTATGGGAGAAAATTATGGGATGGCCTCTCCCTGGTGACATTTGAAAAGGTGCAAGCTCAACTCTTGCTCAACGTAAGTAATTATGACTTTTATCTAAATAATAAAGAAAGATGATGTCAAAAGCGTTCCTTTGTGTTCCTAAGAACACATAGAACACTTAGGAATAGTTATCTGGAGTACCTAAGGCAAAAAATATTGATTTTAATCACCAAAAACTTAAGAAATATGAAAAGAGTACATGATATTGCAATGTCAATGGGTCAAATGATGAAATCTACCCTACTTTGATACTCTGTTACTAGCCCTGTGAGGCATTTTATGCTACATGTTGCATATGCATGGAGAGGCCAGGGTGTGTAGGTCATTAATATGTTGCTGGCTAGGCATATTTCTATGCAGGTGTCTTGTAATTACAGGTGCAAAACACACCATATTTTAGTCAGAGCTGACAATAAACTGACAGCACACTGACAATACACTGACAACACAATGGTAACGTCAGTGTGTTGTCAGTGTGTGGCCAGTGCACTTTCATGCCAGTCTATTGTCAGATCTGACATTACACTGACAACACACTGACATTACACTGAAAACTACCAAATAGCTCCTAATGTCAGTGTATTGTCAGTGTGTTGTCAGCTAATTCTTCTTGTCAGTCTGATGCCAGTCTGATGTCGGTCTAATGTCAGTTCATCCATCGCTTAAGTTCAAATTGCCTGGATCATACTATGTCAACTCATTCACTGAGAATAAATTCAACATTTCACCAGATCTTTGGCAAAATAGTTTACAAACAGTCTGTTTTCTACATAGTAGAACAGAAATCCCAGACATTAAAAATTTGAAATTTCAGGTCAGACACCTGATAACTCAGGTGTCAGTTGAGCGTATTCTTGACATTACAACACGTGATTTCAAGTTCTTTTAAAGTGTCAGTGCTTGAATCAAAATTTAATACTGCTGTCAGGACTCACTGAAATTTGATAATTTGAAAATCACAATATTTAAACACTTAGTTGTCCGATGCTGCTGTCATATCTGACATTAACCTGGTTTAAGTGGCATATTATTGTTGTCAGTGTGATGTCAGACCTGACATCACACTGACTCTAAGCTGGTATTACACTGGTTTCTAAATGACAATAGGCTGGCACTAAAATGTTAGGTCTGGTAACAGACGACCAACACACTGACAGCACACTGGATGCACGATGACGATACAATGACAATAAACTGGTAACACACTGACAATACACTCTTTTTTCGTAAGGGGACTCCCGCCATTATTGGTAACCATGTTGACTCCTGGCCTTTGATAATTACTCTCTGGAGCCGACCAACAAGGTTTGTCTGGAACAGTTCAGTAAAGGGCCCCCAATTCCAATCTGTTTCAATTTGAATAATAGACCTTCATGCCATACTTTGTCAAATGCTTTGGAAATGTCTAAAAATATGGCACGGACTTCCTTGCCATTCTCAAGAGCCTCATAAATAGTGTGTACAATGTGTATCAACTTACAGACACTAGAGTCTTTTTGTCTAAAACCAGACCGCTTGGGACACAGGAGGTAGTTTTCTGAAAGGTATTCATAAAGGAATTTATAAACAAGACGCTCAAAAACTTTGGAGATGTTCGGGATAAGAGAGATTGGGCGGTAGTTTGCTTTGTCCTGTCTATCTCCCTTTTTGAAGACTGGTAAGACATGTGTTCGTTTCCAGATATCTGGGAATATTCCTCTGGAAAGAGAAACATTGAATAGGTGGCAAAGAGGATTAGCTAGGATGGGGGCAGCTAATTTGAGAATAAAGTTCCCCACACCATCAGGTCCTGTCGCTTTGGATATTTTTAATTGGGTGAGTACTTTAAGAACATGTGACTTTGTGAGGTTTATGTGTGTTAGGCGGGAAGTCGTTTTATATGTTAATAGGGGTAGATCTGGTCCTGGTGGTAGTTGGGAGTGAGAGGCAAAGTATCTGTTAAAGAGTTCTGCTTTTTGCTTGTTGCAAGCAACCACATGGTTGCCTGCTTTAATTGATGGAATAGAAAGTATTTTCTTGTTTCCAAAAAGGTCCTTGGTGATATTCCACCATTTACGTGGTGATAGATCTTTTTGTTGAAGCTGTTGTTGGAGATGGTTATAATGATTGTGTTTAGCAGTTCGGATTGCAGATACAGTTTTATTTCTCATGGCCTTGTAAATGGCCCAGTCACGGAGTACCTTTGTTCGCAGATATTTGTGATATTGACGGTTCCGCTGCCGAATCAAACGCCTCACATAGTTATTCATAAATGGTTTGTCCCTGGGTCTAATTGTAACAAGCTTGTTGGGGATACAATCATCAATAACAGATTTAAACAGGTTGTTCCATGCCCACACAGAGTCATTAAAGTCGTCAAACATATAACTTTCATTAAAGGGTACAGAAGCCAGGGCATGTTTGAACTCCTCTTCATTCAAGAGTTTGAAGTCATATAGTATCCTTGAGTAAGAATGATCTCTGCTTATTGAGTGATTTAAAATAGCAAAGATAGGGCGATGGTTACAATTTGACAGTGGGCACAGTACACCTTGATTAAGGAAGTAACCTGGACTGTCAGTAAGTATAATATCTAGCAGTGAAAATGTGTGATTACAGATGTAAGTGGGTTCATCTATGAGTTGAGTGAGATCGTTCTCCATGCTGAACTGGAAAAGAGATGTGCCTGCCAGGTTTTGGCGTGTTGTACTATCTGGGTACCAGTACCTGTTTGGTCCGTTTAGATCACCGAGAATCACTATTGAGGAATTTGGTATAGATGATGCCAAGTCAAGTGATGATTGGAATTTCTCAAAAAATAGAGTTAATTCCTCAGATGAGTTTTGGCTAGGAGAACGGTAACACTCAGCTATAAGAATGGACTCATTTCTTAGTTTGACATCAATCCAAAGGAGTTCAAGACCGTTTATCTCCAAATCACTCCTGTGTACAACTGGTAGTGACTCAGAGAAGTATAGTAAGACCCCACCTCCACGTCTATTTCGATCCTTTCGCAGGGGTTCACTGTAACCAGGGATAAGAAGTCTATCATTTGGTATGGAGTCATCCAACCAAGTTTCACACAATCCAATCACATCATAGTGGTACTCATTTGTTAAGGATGAGAGTTCCAGTAGCTTGGGTTGCACCAGGATACTATTTACATTTACATGAAGGATGGACAGCTGGTCAGATTGCTTTGGACCAGGATTTAACTCAATGTCATTGGAGAGTAAGATCAATAGACACAAGACATAAAATAAAAAATATACATTTGAACTGCAGTGAGCTGCAGTAAACAATACAATCTTAATTTGGCAAGGAAATGAGCTGCATGGCATCAATTTCATCAAAAGACAGTTGAATTTCCCGATTGCTGCTCTATATTGCTGAATGCTAACCCCCATGGGGGAATAACATCAGCCAAATCAGAGAGAAGTAATGGGTGACCAGCCCAGTCTGGGTGAAGGAATGTTCATCCAGATGATCTTGAATAGGATTTGATATGTACACTTGAGTAATGATTGACAAGGAATATATTAATACTCCCATGAGGAGATTTATAAGTAAACAGGTTAATAAATGATAAATAGCCCCACAATTAAGCTTGGGGTGCAGCTGGGAATAACAATAAATAGGGTAGGAGGTAACTAAACAAGTTATAAAAAGAAGAGGTACTGGTGATTTTAATCACAAAAAACAGCACAGGCATGTAATGAGTCTATTATGGCTGAGGACAATACCAGCCAGGTGTTAGACATGTGCTGGCCATGAACCTATGTTCAGTATTTGAATGATAAATTTATAAATTGAAGTAACAGCACAAGCCCTATTGGGTACGTAGCATAGTAAGATACCTTGCAAGAATTGATTTTGAGGTGAAGAGATTTGTCTGAGAGATGAGTCTATGAAAAATGTCACAGGTAACCTTTTCCATAGATGAGGTAAGCTAATGGGGCGCAGAAATGTTTGGTTGTACAGTTTAAATGTACTGTGATAGTCAGACAAGGTCACAAGTATAGAGATGGCCTGGTAGGTGAGTCTATAGCTGTTACTATGTTTGTTTTGGGACAGCACACTTGTGGGCAGCAGGACATCATACTGTGTAGCACTGCCATTGTCCTGTGATGGCGTTCAGTGGACCAGATCTGATTTTAGGTGAAGTTCAGTGAACCATGGCAAGTGGCTACACATGCGGCAGGCAGTGGCTATGCAGCAGTGTGGATTTCTGCACAGCAGAAGACATTCTAAATATGTGTGTTGTTTACTGGAGCATGGCCTGATTTTGGTGTTGTGCGGTGAACTGTGGCAGATAGCAGGTAGACAGAGGTGAGGTCAGAGAGTAGGGTTCATGTGGATATAGCACTAGTTGCAGAGTTCACTTAGAGAATTGTTCGAGATCAGAGGCAGAGTTAACAGCAACAATAGTCCCCCTTTCCTCTTTTCTGACTAAGATTTGGCCATCACTTGACCAGCAATGAATTATATTTCCATCTCTCTTTGATTGCCTGCATAGGTAAAGCAGGTGTTGTCTATTTTTTGTAAGGTCCTCATTCAGGAATACACCTTTGGGGGAGGATCTCCTAGCTTTGTGCAGGTTTGCTCTGGCCCTGTAGGTGGTGAATCTGCAGATGATTGGCCTTGGAGTTTGGGATGGTTTTCCAAGTCTATGGCTTCTGCTGATATCCTGTAATTCAAGTGGTACATCCATTTTTTTAGCAAGATCAAGGATGAGGGTATCGGTGTTTTCTTGCTCAGTCTCTGGGATACCCTTCACACGGAGGGAGTATCTTCTTCCATATTGTTCAAGGCCATCATGACCACTTTCCAGCTTGGCTACCTTTTCCTGAAGTGTGGCAACAGATTGTTCTAGAAGTTTGATGGTCTGATCTTTTTGATTTAGCAGACTTGTGAACTGCTCCCTCTGAGTAGCCATTTCCTTCTCCAGTATGTCTTGGAACATGGCTTTAAAGATGTTCTGTAGTGATGGTGATTTCATTGCCTCGATTATACCATCTGAGATGTCCAACCTGCGGAGGGGCACTTACATAGATCATAGACAAGGGTGTTACACCACGTAATATCATACACATGGGTGCGGCGGGGTACCAATGTATAGATCGTATATATATATATATATATATATATATATATATATATATATATATATATATATATATACGAAATTAGAAAAATAATATATATATATATATACATATATATATATATATATATATATATATATATATATATATATATATATATATATTATTTTTCTAATTTCGTATATATATATATATATATATATATATATATATATATATATATATATATATATATATATATATATATATATATATATATATATATATACTCAAGGTCAATACAATTTTACATCCCGAAAAGATGGAAAAAAGTGAATAAGTAAATAAAAAGTGTGATATTGGGTGTTTCGCTTTGTGAAAAAATCAGGACAAGACATCCTGGTTGTCTTGTACAATTTGATTCTGCACAAGGGATATGCAATGCAATAAAGATACTGCATAATGAAGTTCTTCGATGAATGAATAAACGCTCTTTTTGATATAATAGTGGACTTTTAATGTATAAAGAAATAAAAGAAAAAATAATAAGTTCTTAAGAAATGCGTCAGTGAATTATTGGTGGATACATGAGTTACTTGGCTGCAGCTACAGCGATTATAGCTTACGGATACCTGTAGTATTAGCTTCCATACTCTTGTACGTTTCTCAACTCGTTAAACAAGCTGCAGATACGTGTACATGTAAGACCACAGGATGATATGTTCGCATTTAACTGAAGCTAACTACGCAACGTAGCTCCATTACAGTAACAATTGCTGACATAGCCAATTGATTAGTGAATTACAGATAAAATCCAATATATTGATTACTAATCATTGATTTTCTTGCCTTCGCTGTTCAAAATTAAAATTACCCTTTCGGATCTCATAACAACCAAATTGTAATGCGGAGCGACGTTTTGATAAGAAAAAGTCTATTTGGCAAATTGTGTTCCCTAATCGCGGACACACTTTGCCGCAACTGTGTGGCCGTATCTTAAACTAAAAACATCTTTGTATGTACAGTACAGTCATTTAATTCCTTCCCCAGTCGACCGGACGTCTGCCAGTGCCTGTTGGTACAAACAGGATAACGTCGAGCTAAGCACATATATCACCCACGTAGCTTGCGAATCAAAGCTACGTTCATAACGTTGCTGATAGGTAAACATTCTAAAACCTTGGATAAAGAAAAGAATAGATATGTAGCGAGAGATCAATCACTATATGCACTATAGTAAGATGCTGGACTCATGCCAGGAGTCGCTGACTGGCAGCAGCGCGAGGTCACGTGGGAAGAAGAACCAATCAGGGCTCTTGTATCGAGCACCAATTTAGGGCTATTAGAGGGCTATTTGTTGATGCTGGTTGAGGCTAGCATGTTCAGGTTGGCCGGCTGGTTTCGAATCCACTTGTGTTTGGTCATCTAAGCTAATACCAAACTTATTTGTTATTCATATGAAATATGACATCTCTTTAAACTACATACTAGTCTTTTTAAAAATTGTGTCTAATATATGGCAGTTACTAGGACAGAAGGCTAAGTGGGTGAGATTTATTTGACGTTCAGTAATATCATGAACCTCTTCCATTTGAATTGAAGAGTAAGCTACATATGTTTTATAACACACCTCCTACACTCACTCTGGAAATGGCATTTATCAGCTTTACCAAACTTCTAAACCATTCAATCACATAATTTTTAGATATGGATTTCTGATCTAATTCTATCAAAAACCAAAAAAAGTTAAATGAATAAAATGTTTACTATTTTTTACCATAACAAGTCAGCTTCCCCAGGGTGTGGTAGCCAGCTTCACTTTCATCTCCTGTATCACCAAAGTAAAGTTTGCTCACTGGCAACACATTTCTGTCTGTTAGGTAACCTTCATCAAACCTCCAAACATTATCATTAGAATTGCAATTACAAACTTTACCAGGTGTATGGCATGTTTTTGTCATGCCACAAGCACACTTTCCACTTCCTGGACTAACCCCTCCCCAATAGTTCATCTTGACCCCATCCCGGGAGACCCATGAGGCATACACAAGGTTTCCGTATAACAATATTACTGAACCACGACACTCATATTTGATGAACTGTTCGCAATTGTGGGACAGGTTCAAGAGGGCAATAATCTGTGCCATGCTTATGTTGTAACTGATGTCTCTTGAGTAAGATGAGGGGGCTTCATAACCATTTACCAAGGTACGTGTCTCTGAATCATGGCCAACATGTGTGCCTGCCAGACCTTTCTTTCCTGTCATATCACAGTAGACCCTCACCGGTGCTTCATTCTTCCCTGGACCGTCAGGATCAATCAGGTACTCGCCATCACTCACATGCCCACTCTCTTTATACTCTTGACACGAACGCCTTACTGAAATGAAAATAAATTGGAAGATTTAATATGTAGCTGACGCCATAAGCCATTCAACTAACTTGAAAATTCTACTTTGCAACAAAAAGTTTTTATTAGAATTTCTTATATTCAACAATAATTGAAGACCACTGAAATTGATAAAAATAAAAACCTAATTGTAAATATTGGAAAATAATTTTATTTCCAGTAGTACTGATGCTTTTGTAATCATCTTCATAACTTAAAACGCATATCTATACTTCCGTCCACAATCAACTACATCTTTGTCAGCCTTTTTAAATGATAGCCCTGAATCATTATCAGTCATCCGTATCTTTATCAAAACAGTGTGCTAAAGTTAATTTTAGATGTTGCTGGTATTTTGCTTATCACTATCATTTGTTAATAGGATTGCAATCTTTTACCTGCCAGACCACTCGAAGCGCCATAATTACCATATTTACCACTTTATCTGTATACACAGCTTTGCGTTTTTAATCATAGTTTGTGCATTATGTATGATCTTTAATGGATATCTGGTTAAATCACTTTCTGGATGAAAGACCAAGTTACTAATTACGTTGTAATCATAGTAAATCATAAATAATTACCACGAAATGCCATTAAACAAACATAACAGGCGCCATTACCATATTGTCCAAAGGGAGCTTAAATTATTATGACATTTTAGTGGATCAGCTGTGAAATTTTTGCACATACTGGGTGAGTCAGTGCAAGTACTGCGTTAGCATAAAATGCAGTGCTGGCGTTAATGTTAAAATGGGCGTTAACGCAGTAATTTAAATCCCAGCAAAATGTTTTTTGTAAATGCAAAGCTTTGTGTGAAATTTTGCGTTAACCTCAAATGTAACAGAAAATGTTAGTGTAGATCTGAACTTGCTATTAAGGGAAGCCCTCTTCCCTTACAGGTAGAAACACTAACGCCTTATGCGTTTATATCAACTTCAGTTCAAGTTTCAGATATGTTAGCTTAACAGCTAATCGCGTGGCAGCACCGACAGACAGTGTGCAGTTTGAACAGAAATCAAAAAACTTTGTATGAATAAACTTCGAGCGATGCTGATCAATATTCCTACGAGAAGCAGGGTGAATATTACCCCTTTTTTGGGGTATTTTATCGAAGAATTAACATAAAACATAATTTTCAGGTACTAGTATATGACAATAGAAAATCCAGGAAAGAAAGTCGAATACTGTAAATCTGGTAATAAGTGTGTCATAAATTTTTGCGTTTCTTTCATTTTCAGATTTTTGCTTCATCTTATTTTTGCGTTTATCACCATTTCAGAAGTGCCATCTATTGTTCACCTTCGGAACTAAACTACCCAGGGTATTCAATGCTTTGCTTGAGTACAACCACTGCTATTCTAAGGCTAGTTGTCATGGCCAACTGACCGGACCAGACCGGTCACCTAGAAAGCTAGGTGAACTTACAAAACAAATTTTAAGGCTGGTTGTCATGGCTAACTGACTGGACCGGTCAATTGCTCCAGCAAGTGACCTAGAAACCTTGGTGAACTTACAAACAATGCTATCTTAAGGCTGGTTGTCATAGACAATTAACAGGCCACTATCTCTGTGCCAGTGACCTAGTGGGGCCACCTTGCTACACACCAGTATTAAAATTGCCTTCAATAGTTACATTGTTAGATTTAGTATATTTTGCAATCCGAGTGAATAATAATGATATTTTTCTTAATATAAATTAACATTCTAGTATTCTAGTTGTTTTATATTAATCATTCTCCCCCTTCCCACCCCTGAACACTGTTGAAATGAATTTGCTTCCTTTCAATACAATGTATATGGCGTCACCTAGCGGTTAAATACTGAACTAATCTTATGGATTTTTGGCGTCTTGAAATAAGTGCGTATCTCATGTGGCGCAAAAAACGCACTATTTACCCACACACACTTATTTCCAGATTTACAGTATCCAAACTTGGAAAAATCTATACTTCAGAGTAGAGAGTGCAAATATTACACACATATGCATTGTGGGTTATTGATTGAGACTACTATGTTATGCATTTTGAAATGTATCCATGGTGCCTGCTTTTAGGGTAACTATCCAAGAATTACTGAAAATGAGATCTGACTCTTTAAAGTCTATACTAGAGAAGATACTAAAAACCTCACATACAAATATTCTTCGAATGTTATTGAATGAATCTACTGTTGGTTATAAAATGTGTCCATACTGTGCAATTTTGGAAATTCTCAGTGAATAAGTAAAACCACAGCTCAGGATCTCAGTTACCATAGTGAATATTTATCCCAATTTCTGTCATGGTCTGAATGATTCATTAATCATTAGTGGTAGGTTAAAGATGGTGGAATACATCAAACCCTAGTTATAGTCAATGGGATATTTTCTTGTAAATATTGTTTTTTATAGTCATATCTAAAAGCTTGCACACATCTAAGATGATGTTAACAGATTCTGTTTTAACAGGATATTAAGGCTACTATTGTTAACAGGACATGTTCGGTTTTAATGCAAATGCAACGTTTGGTGTTACATATTTGCGTTAATGCCCTCCCAGAACTTGAACTCATTGTATGCAAACATCTTTCTTACTGTTCACCACTAAACAATTATAACTATAATCCCATTCTACCTGTTTCTTGAGACCTCTGGCCTAACGGTAATGTGGTATCCTACCTATTTCCATGTTTAATGCCATACTTAGTACTACAGACGCCAAACGTCATTAGACATCGTAAAAGCGGGTAATGAAAATATGTCGTGAAAAGGTCATGAAAATGTTATGAAAGTTTCCGATTACTGAATTTGTCATGAAAATATGTTGGTCGTGAAAATATGTCGTAAAACTATCGTGAAAATATATTTAGTTCCTTAAAATTGCTTGATGAAAAAGTCGTGAAAAATCATTCATTTTTTATGACGTCGTGAAAATAGCATGAAGAATATGTTGTGAAACTGTTGTGAATCTGTCATGAAGCAATATTGGCGCCAAACGTGAAAAATCTGTGAAAATGTTGTGGAAAACATACATTTGTTCTATGTCATTTTTGCAACTTTTTAATCAGACGTTATGAAAATGTGTCATGAAAATGTCTTTAAAAAATGCTTGAAAATGTCGTGAATTTCCATTGCTTTTAAAAAGTCGTCACAATTGTATACAAAAATAGGTAAATATCTTCAATTAACACCTGTGATCAACCTCAAGATGTACTATTTTGTTGCACTTCACTGCCTGCTATTTATTCTATATTCAATAAGGTTTCTGTTGATATATCACTTGCCTCAATTGATGGCCTATATCCTCATAAAACACCTTCAAAACATTTTAAACCTTATAACATAAAGATATTTTGATGCCATGTATATGTGGTTTCATGAAAGATTTACATTCATGAACTCAAAAACACATTTTAGTAATTAATTCTTCATTAAATGCTTTCTTGTCTATATTCTATATATGTTCATCTAACTTTCCTATACATATTTGGAACAAAGCTCAGCAGGGATAATGAAAAAAGCTCAGCAGGTATAATGAAAAATCTCTCATTTTTGATGATCAGATGTCAAAATGCCGTCATTCATGTTTGGAGAAGAGGTGGGGTCTACACTTAGTATTAGAGGGAGGCCCTCATTTGCATATCCAATTTCATGAAATTTTCCCGACGCTCACCTTATGAAATCTGTTTCACGACATTTCCACATATTTATGAAGTTTCACGACGTTTTCACGACTTTTTCACGATGTTTACCACCAGTAGCGGAGGCTATATCATGACCAGTCATTTGTTAATATCGCAGGAAACCCAAAGTACACGAGGACAACTACTGACTACTGAAAAGTAGCAACACCTAGTGATGAAGATGCCTTGATCTTGGGTTTTATATATTGAGCTTTAGTCCCTCTGAACTCTAATTAGTGGGTTGTCCGGGTTGCTATGGACGCATGCCATGTTGTGAAGACCCCTCCCTGGCACTCAAGCAAATGAAATTGGAGGGACTCCTCCAAGAGAGAATTTTGCACTTTTGCTGCCATGTGTTTCTATCTTGCCATTATATGACGAACTTTTTTAAGTGAAGAAGAGGCTAATTGACGAATAGAATAAACAGGCAGGAAGGCAGAAATAGCACAGTGTAGTAGTAGTAGTAGTAGTAGTAGTAGTAGTAGTAGTAGTAGTAGGGTGTAGTAGTAGTAGAAATGGTAGTAGTAGTAGTAGTAGTAGTAGTAGTAGTAGGAGTAATAGTAGTAGTAGTAGTGATAGAAATGGTAGTAGTAATAGTAGTATAGTAGTAGTAGTAATGGTAGTAGTAGTAGTAGTAGTAGTAGTAGTAGTAGTAGTAGTAGTAGTAGTAGTGATAGAAATGGTAGTAGTAGAAGTAGTAGTAGTAGTAGTAGAAATGGTAGTAGTAGTAGTAGTAGTAGTAGTAGTGATAGAAATGGTAGTAGTAGTAGTAGTAGTAGTAGTAGTAGTAGTAGTAGTAGTAGTACTTAGTAGTAGTAGTAGTAGTAGTAGTAGTAGTAGTAGTAGTAGTAGTAGTGATAGAAATGGCAGTAGTAAGTAGTATAGTAGTAGTAGTAGTAGTAGTAGTAGTAGTAGTAGTAGTAGTAGTAGTAGTAGTTGTAGTAGTAGTAGTATAGTAGTAGTAGTAGTAGTAGTAGTAGTGGTAGTAGTAGCAGCAATAGTAGTAGTAGTAGTAGTAGTAGTAGTAGTAGTAGTAGTAGTATAGTAGTAGTAGTAGTAGTAGTAGTAGTAGTAGTAGTAGTACTAGTAGTAGTAGTAGTAGTAGTAGTAGTAGTAGTAGTAGTAGTAGTAGTAGCAATAGTAGTAGTAGTAGTAGTAGTAGTACTTAGTAGTAGTAGTAGTAGTATGTACCTTTCACATGATCTGTTATTAACTGCTTAAGCTCTCGGATGGTATCTTTCATCGTGGTATCATCCAGCCTTAGCTGTCGGATGGTGTTTTCCATATCATCCAGTCTGTCGTGAAGAGCCAGGTTTTGTGTGCATATCGCTTGACGAACCTTGGAGTCAACTCCGTCTATTGGCGCCTCACAAATGTCATCTCCTGTCGTGTCCTGTCCTGCTGCTGAGGATAATACCACCACCATCACCCATAGCAACACACCTTGGCGACGCATCCTAACTTACGAATAATCTGTGATTTTTCTCTAAAACTGGAAGGACCTGTGGCGGTAACGAGGGATTGACTTGTGCTTTCCCGATGAACTGACGCAATAAGGATACCCTAGAAAACGGATGCGGAGGGGCACTTACATAGATCATAGACAAGGGTGTTACACCACGTAATATCATACAAATGGGTGCGGCGGGGTACCAATGTATAGATTGTATATATATATATATATATATATATATATATATATATATATATATATATATATATATATATATATATATATATATATATTATAATTCATGAGCTACCAAGGATCTTGGCCGACTGAACCGACGGCTTGAATTGCCCCCGAAGCACTGGCAAGCAGGAGTGAAATACATTTCCTTTTCTTTCTAAAGAGTTTAAGCATCTCCTAAAGAATTGACGCAAAATGTCCCGGGGGGGGGGGGGGGGCACTTGGTTATTTAGGAGGGGGCGCATACGTTCGTTATCAAAATTGAAAAATACCCCTAAAGCACTGATTTCTGACCAAAAAAGCACCCTTATTATGATAAAAACGCTGACATTTTCCACTAAATAAACACCCCTTCGTTTATCAAAACACTGACATTGGATGAACGGGAACACGTGTTTTAACTTTAAATTTTATAATCCTCTGCGTGTGGCGGCAGCAAACTCGGAAGCCCAGTCACTTCGGGAGTCACTCGGCGTCACAGCCGCAGAGCCCCCGGGGCTGCATAGCCGGCTAGCCGGCTACTCAGCCTATCCTTCAGCATTTGGCTGCGTAGCCGGAATATATCAATGTGTATAGTACTTATATAAAGAAAATGTATTTTTTCATTGGTAATAGACACTTTATTGGTGCAAACAAGTAGAATGTATTAAGAAAGTGAGTCACACTTTCAACCACAGGTTATACATCACACATGAACATTTGTGTATCTATAACACTTATGTTATTATTTCAAGATTATACACACATCCTGAATTAGTAACCCATCTATTTTGCATCCTAATACCAGCTACCGATTGGTATGAATCTTTTATAGAAAGCATATTTTAGAGAAAATAAATTAAAAGAGAAATGTTAATCAGAGGACTATCAGCAACCCTCATTCAAATACATTCCTAATTAATGTGAATAGCATCATAAGCAACAATTTCTAAAGAAAGTTAAATCAGCATTTGTGACTTTTTTAGGAACAATAAATTTATCATAATGCATTCATTATATTGATATCGCTGCTATTGTCAATTTGATTCCACATATAAAACAAAAATCTCAACTAACTTACCTGCTGCTTCTCTTCATTTGCTAATATACGCCGAGCTGGGTGTAGATTAAATGATGCAGAGTTAATATCATGATTGTGATCCTTATTCATTTTGACAATTTCAAGATATTGGCCATCCTTTGTGACTCTAAACCTGATTTGAAAGCTGCATTCAATTCGAAAAGTTGATTTGTTGGGACGGCTTCCAGTTGTTCTTGTAGTATACTTCCTTCCCCCCTTGATACAGCAGTATTTAAGTTCTTGCTTGCTTGCTTGATGCTATTTCCTCCTTTCTAGGAGCTGTAAGTTATGCATATAGTTCACAAAACAGTAAAGGGGCCTGCTCTGACGGCCGTGTGGTCTAAGGCGCCGCCATTGACTGTACGCTGTCTCTCACCACTGCCTGGGTTCGAATCCCTGCCTGGGCATGTGAGAAAGTTGCCAGTGACTTGGAGTTAGGCGGTGGTTTTCGCCGGGTACTCCGGTTTCCTCCACTACTTACAACTGGCTAGTCACGAATTAGCCACAATTGGCATAAATGTGACGAAAAACGAAATTCAAATTCAAATCACAAAACAGTAAAGTCAAATTAGTTGTACCATGTAACAATCACTGATAGGGTTGCAAGGTTTATTTTACCGTAAGGGGGGTGGGTTAACAAGTAGCATAGTTCTTTCCTGATGGATGGCAAATATATAGTTCCTGGTGATGTTCTCCCATTTGTGTTGGAATCCTTTGTCATGAGGAACATGAGGTACTGCGGTGTGGTGAGAGTGGTCCAGCAGTATTTGCTTGAAGATTTGCTCATCTGTTTTTGGTAAAGTCTGTGTTTCGGTGGGGAACATGTTCATCATTGTAGGAAAGAATTTATCTCTTATGCCTTTAAAGGCTTTACACTTTAACAGGAAGTGTGGTCTGTCTTCCCTTTCCTCGAGGCAGAAGTCGCATATGTCCGATGTTATCTGCTTCATTCGTCTCTTGTTATTGCCTAGTGGATAAACATCTAATAAAAGACGTATCTTGATGTTCATACGATTGACTTGGAACGGATTGGTAATGAAGGAGATGGCACTGTGTGTTAGTTTTGGTTGGTATACTGTGTTTAGTAGTGTCAGGGTACTTTTGGTCTTTGCCTCCTCGTGTATTTCTTGAGTCGCGTGATGTTGCTTTCTGTACACTTTTTCTCCATTGTTCTTTGTCCGGAAAGTCTATGTAAATGTCTATGATGGATGGCAGGTTGTATTTGGAGAGTAATTTGCTGCTGTATACTACCCAGGATGCTGAGGATGAACTTTTCGTTGCATATTGACGAAGGATTATCTCTCTGGTAACTTCTGTGTTCAGGAGAGTCCATAGGAATCCCAGTGTTGAGGTATGCACATAGAATTTAATAGGGAGTGACCCTGTCAGTATATAGAGTCCGGCTGTAGCTGTTCTTTCGGGAAGACCCAGGAGTGAACGTAGCGATTTCCTATGAAAGAGTTCCATTGATTTCAGTATCGTGTCTGTGAGGGTTAAGACTTCGAGACCGTAGAGAGCTCTAGGTATTACGTAAACGTTGTATAGATGTAGCGAGATTTCCGGGGGGAGTCCGTTTGTGCCATGAAGACCAGGACCCATCAGAACATAGAGGGTGCGGTTTGCAGTAGAAATGCGATTTTCGATGGTTGGTAGTACAGACGAGTTCCTGTTGTGTGTAAGGCCCAGGTGAACGAGTTCTTCGACGATAGGGAGTTCATTGCCGTTTATTTCAATCTCGATGTTTTCCTTAAGGTGGTTTAGTTCAGTTTTGGATTTGAAGTTGAATGGAATCACCACTGACTTGGTTGGGTGCAGGACATAGTGCTCCTCATTGGCGTAGTCCGTAACCATGGACAATGTGGCTTGGAGACTATATGGGTCTGTGTCCAGTATCAGCATATCGTCTGCACAAGTTGTTGTGGTTATGGGTATGCTGCCGATGTGGTACCCGGTCAGTGCCTTGTCTACTGTTTCCAGAATGTCGCATTGGTAAATTAGGTAGTCATCGGGGCTGGGGACTTTCCCTTGTCCGTTCCCTTGTAAGACTTGGTGACTGGATTTTGATTTTTCCCCATTCCAGAAGACTCGGGATTTCAGGCCTCTATACGAGTCCTCTTTGAGTTTCCACCAGATGCCTCTTTCGTATAACTTGTCCAGTAAGCTTGAGTGTCTGACGACGTCGAAGGCTTTCTGGACGTCTAATGATGCGCAAAATAAAGTCTCCCCATTGTCTTTGGCTTCAGCTATACTTTCCATTAGAATGAATGCTGCTTGTAGGCCGTTCTTGCCGGAGGTGAATCCAAATTGCATGCGATGAAGTCTCGAGGGGGTGGCAAGATGTTGGTGTTGGAGAATTATTGTGTCTATGATTTTCATTATAACCGGCGTGATGGTGATTCCCCTGTAATTTCCTGGGTCCTGTTTGGGTTTGCCTTTCTTGTGTATGGGATGTACCAGTCCTTCTTTAAGTTGGTCTGGTATCTTGCCTGTTAGGATGATGTTGTTTATCACCGGTGTGAGAAAGTCTGCAATCACTTCGGGGGCCAACTTTAGATTCTCTGCTACAAGGTCGAATGTGTCCTTGGCCTTGCGGTTTTTGAATGACGAGATTATTTGTATAACCTCCTGTCTGGTAATTTTAATGGGTAGGGAACTGTCTCTTTCAAGTGCAGAGATGAGGGACACATTGTTGTGGGCCTGTTCCTGCCTTTCAGTTTCAAAGTTTTCAGCGAGTGCTGGGGTCGCTAATCGGGTGAAGTGATTGTCCCATGCTGTTAGGAGGTTGTTTGTGTAGAGGTAATTGTTCAGGACAAGTTCTTTTGTATTGGATGATCTTGTGTTGCGTTGATTGCTAATGATTTTGTAGCAGAGCCTCGAGTCGTCTTCTTTTGCTGTCATAAGTACGTTGAGGTTATTGTGTCTTTCACGAGCTGCGTGTTGTCTAATACTGCAAGTCCTCATTGAACTGCCTATCGGTGGTGCGGGTCAAACGTTTCTTGGCAGCCTGTTTGGTACGTGCATCACGTCTCATAACTGTACATAGTTCTCAAGTTCATATTTCTTGACTGCTTCTTCCCATAAGGCAAAGCTTTGGAATGTATCTCCAACAGTCAAGGACATTGTCTTAGGGGAAATTGTGACTTATCAAGGGATCTTTAAGGCTCACCTATACAGGTGATATGTTGGGGATATGTCAGAGGGTATATGTAGTTTTACATATTTATTCAAGTCCATAGCCTAAACCATCATCATGGAACTCAAACTCTCTCCCTGTCTAATCTATGTCTCTCTCTCTCCCTGTCTGTCTACTAATTCCATGTACAGGTATTCATATACAACCCAGTAAAGGATTGGTCAGTTGTAATTACCAGGTATTTATTAAGGGTGATACTCCTTCAATTGGGATGGTCAATACATGGTACATACGTAGGAGCGTCTGATTGCAATAACAAGTATTTAACACTGATAATCATTTGGGGTAGGGCACCCTTGATTATGGTTGTCCTTCAGGCTGTCACCATAACAGCTAAAGCCTTCATAACAAAATAAACAAACATTTAATAAACTATTTGTCTGATGCAATGGGTTTGAAGTAGTAACTTACTGCGTTGGCATGTATTTACTAGATCCAAGGTAATACCTGTCATGTATTAACTACTACCTAGTAGGATACTTCCATATGTAAAGGCAAGAACATATTCCGGCTACGCAGCCAAATGCTGAAGTATAGGCTACGTAGCCGGCTAGCCGGCTATGCAGCCCCGGGGGCTACGCAGCCACTTCCATAGTTATAAGAGCGACATTATCACTCATCAAAATCTCGTATAGAAAGTGGAGTGGCAGTTTATCTACATGTAGCTCAGTCTGAGATATAAGCTATGATCATACACGTGAAAGTTAGAACCACGAATGTCAATCATGTTAAATTCATCTGATATAAGTTAGAACCAGAAATATACTCCAAGACGAAAAAAAATATTTTTTTACTATGTTATGACCAGATGACCAAACACAAGTGGATTCGAAACCAGCAGGACAACCTTAACAAGCCAGCCTCAACCAGTGGCAACTAATATCCGATACTTGACAAGCGTCTGCTATGGAACTATAATATAAATGTTTAATATATTTTTTTTATTTCATTATTCGAGGCCGATACTTGACAAGCGTCCGCTATGGTAATATTGAGGCTGTGATGCTGGTGACACACTCAAAATAAACACTCTCTTATTTTAGCACTCTTGTCCCCTTTCTAACAATTGTTGTCCAATCCCTGCGGTCTTGGCGTTACAGCTAAACCTTTACTTCCACTTAACTGCTTTAGCTGACTTGAATAGAACCACAATGTTTTACCTCAAATGACATTTTCTTGATCAAAAAAGGGTAATTTGATTTGTAAATATAATGCACGTCTGCTACATATACTAGGCTAGGACAAATTGATGGAAAATGTGGAGTTCATGCAAGATAATGCCATACAGAATCCAATTTCTGGTAGAAATTTTACCTAAAAAAGTTGGTCACTAGTTAGAGACAGCAAAACACCCATATCTGATGTTGACCTACTTTCTTAAGTAATATTCTCACTTAAGTCGTGTGCTGTAGGGCCCTAAATTGCCAGAACTCCAAATTTTCAATGAAGTTGCCCTAGCCTAGCGTGTAGAGTAGACGTCCATGTACTTACAACTTCAAGGTAGTCTTTATTGACCAAGAAAATGTCATTTGAGGTAAAACATTGCAAAACAGAAATTGTGGTTCTATCTAGACGCTAATGTTCATGCAGCGCGTAGCGCCCCCACAAAGTGAAACGGCGGCAAATGTAACTAATTGAACCCCAGGATAGGAAGTTCATAACACTAGGAAAATTGGATTGCGAAACTGGCGATGCCATAAAGTTAACGACATGTAAAGGCGTATTGATATAATCATTATTCTTTATCTATTTGAAAAGGCATTAGATTAAAAGATCAAATACAATTTTTCAGCTATTTTGGCGCTCCTTATTGGGTTCTAACGTCATTCCGGCTATCCCGAGCCGGTTTGGAGTAGTTAGATAACAGGCGCCAGATTTGATTTGGATATTTTACTGGCTCGCATGAGGTAGGTAGGTCATAATCAGTTTCGGGCCTTATGTAAATATGTGGGGTCATTGATAAAAGTGGCCTGGCGGTCTTTTTCAAAGATTTACTCCGGTATTCAGTCACGTAAATGACAGGACAAAACTCGGAATGCAAGGAACGACCCAAAATAGAGTTACGGGATTTCATCAATATAGCTCTCTTTTCAAACCTAGCTGTCATACAGATGGCGCCGTAGCTTAGTGGCTAGAGCGCCTGCCTGCAGGGCAAGAGGTTGGGGGTTCGAATCCATCTGACCGCAACTAGTATCATCTTTTCCTGCCCAGTCCTTCGTCTGGCACTTTGAAACATTTCCTACTCCAAATAACGATGTCTATATTTTTATTATTTTTATTTCACTTTACTAAAATGAATTGTTGGTCAAATCCACTGATCCCAGAGAGAAGGTCTGCCTGAATTGGCGTTCGCTATAAGGCCCGATTTGATTAGTGTATGAAATTCCCTGGTTATAATAAACATTTCCACAGTTGTGAAGTTAGGAATTTCTTCGAGAAAATCTATAGTTTAATGAATGTAAGTAATGCCTAGCCTTCATATAAAAATTGAGCTCTGTGAAGTTTAATGGGTGTAAGTATTAATTTATATCTGTTGATGAAGGAAATGTTCCAATAAGTTCCCTATGACGTTGGTATTGTCACTTTCATGCACACTTGCGGCACATGACTATTACTTTATGCAACTCCCACCCATTTACCTTCTATCTGCCCTTTCACACATCTCTACGTGCTGATCAGTGCCCTATCCAATCCCATGTACCTTCCACCTGCACTTTGGGCTTGGATCCGTGCGCCCGCCACTCACTTTTTGGGCGCACGGATCCTTATTACATCGACAACTTCTACTCCTCCTGCGGCCTTAAGCGCCTTGCCGCAACACTTGCCTCCCCCTTCTCTGTAATTGTACTGTCCTCCCAGTACCTCTTTCAACGGGGCCCTATCTGGGTCAGCTCAAGCAGCTGAGACAGAGATAACTCGGGGTCCAAACACCAAGACCGCAGGGATTACATGAAATTTATTAGAAAGGGGAAAAAAGGGCTAAACTAGGAGATGGTTTATTTTGAGTGTGTTACCAGCACCGGGCACCAGCATCACAGCCGGAACGCTGACATCGGTGACCCGACCAGTTTACGGTTGGCCTAGTCTCTCCAAAACAAGATAATAAATCAGTTTTAATGACTGACATATCCCCTCACCCGTAGCATCAATGTAAAAAAAGTTTATGTACCCGTTGATAATACGCATGGTGTATAAAAGTGCGTGTTGTACACGGGGTAATACGGTAGTAATTGGTGCATATCAATTATTTTCTTCATCTTAGCTGAGGATGTTTAAGGATAAAGGGTTCTCCACCATACCTCGCATTCATATTAGTCTTCCAGTACAAAAGGTTTTATGCATGAAAAAATAATGGCATGGAAATTTCATGCAGGAAAATGACATTTCCATTCATGAAAATAATGATTTTGCCCAAAATATGGCTATTCCACAAGGAACATTACCCTCTGTTATGGACTATGAGTCTATAGACTTGCCATGGTGTCAAGAGTACATAAAAACTATTCTTTGTGACACAAAAAAGTTCAAAACAATTAAAAACACTTTAGAACCAACTTCAAAAGGAGCATGGCAAAATAAGATTCAGGTCCATGAAACGCGGGGGGGGGGGGGGGGGGGGATTGGAATCACTTTTATAAAATACCTCATCTTTGTATTAGGTATATAAATCTTAGAATGTTTCAATACAATATATTACACAGAATCCTGCCCACAAAAAGAAAACTAAAACAATATTGAATCAAAGACTCTAACATGTGTGACTTATGTGGACAGGAATCTGAGAGTTTATTACACTTATTTTGTGAATGTGATATCTCTACCATGATTCGTAACAAATTGTAGACTGGTTAAATACTCGGGGACAAAAACTAGAGTGTCTGACGGACAGTCAATTTATGTTTGGTGACAGATCATGGGATCCTATTGTTATTAGGATTATTATTGTTGCAAAATCAATTATTTTCAAAAACAAGCAAAATGGCAAGTCTTTGGCGCTTACCAAAGTAATTTTTTCTCTCAAAAACAGTTCAAAATAGAACATGACATTGCCACAAAATAAACTCAAATATTTTAGGGGCTTTTGGGCCCCAATATGGGATAGTGTCTAACCACAAACTACTACTGCTTGACACGGCTATAGAGGTGTATAGATTCGGAAAATGATTTGTAAACTGTTTTATATATGTTTATGTCAAATAAGGTGCACAGCAACGATTTTTGGCTGACTGCATCAAGTTAAAAATATATAGATGGCTAATAAATCATCCCGGGTACAAAACTTTTATTTTCATGCATGAAATATTTTCGTTTCGTGATTTTTTCATGCATGCTTATTTTAGGGTCAAATATCCAAAATGGGCTTCCAACATTTTCAAAAATGTCCCTTAATTTTTGCCTTTTTAAAACTTAACAGGATGATGAAAATGTTTAATGATATACGACAGAATCCCTATTTCAAAACCAGTTGAAGAAAGACATTAGGCATTTTATTTTGTCGTTATGACTTAAGTTTTGTTGCCGCAATTCACCCTAGGAGATGTCTATGACATCTATCATACATAACCTACTACTTACCGTCTATCCATTCGACAAATTGACACCTCTGCACTTCTTTTATCAGGGGTGTGAAATAGCCGACACCAACATGTTTCAGAACTAACTTACCATGCCGGGTAAGTTGTTCATGATTTTAACTTGCCCGACATAATTTCTGGCTTGCCCGAAATAAGTTATAACATATGCCAGAATGTTATCTATTATTTCTCATGGATTAAATTATTGTAAAACCATTTTCTTTTAATTTATGTTGCATTGTTAGCATATTTATGGGTATTTGTACCATCTTTCTACATAAAAAAATTAATAGTGCTCAGAAAATCAGCTTGCCCATTCAGGCAATTAAAAACTAATATGTACTTGCCCGAAAGCCCTTTTTTCAAAAATTCACTTGCCGGGGCAAGCGGGCTAGTACTTATGTTGAACCCTGGACGTTCATACTCAAAGGTTTGATTAGTTGCTATGTTGAACATCGCCAGGTTTTCCTGCTGCCTTGTTTGGTTTCCTGTTTTGTGTGTTTGCTGTGCTTTGCGCATGTCTTAATAAACACTTCCGGTTCCTCCATCATCGATTCGTTGTGGTTTGTTTGTGTTGTCTACCTTAGTGTTGGCGTGGTGACAGCGGTTGGGAACAGATACGTACCTCGTCCTCTCATCCGTGAAGGGAAATCAACATACACTTTGTGTGGACAATCACGTACACGGCAAGTCGTTAGTAAGCCTTGAGGTAACTTGAAGTCTGTGTCCAGATCTCCGTTTACCGCTCAAAGATGGCGGCGTTCGTGCGTGCACCAAAACAGTGGTGCCTGTCTAAATCTGAGACAGTAGGATCGTTCGAGAACTGGAAGCAAAACTTGCAATATACATTGTCGCTTGATGTGAACTTCGCCCCCCTACTGGTGAGTGGTGTGACATGGGACAAAAAGTCGAAACAGGCCCCCTTAAGGGGTTTCATTGATGATTTAGAGGATGTCCCCCAAGCCAGGAGACAGACTGGTGAGCAGAAGGCAAACCTGCTCGAACTCATGTTGGGGCAAATCGCCAATTTTTGTCCAGTGGTGTCCAGGAACACAATAGTTAAAAACTCAACCAGCCTCGACAGCATATGGCAGGCAATCAGGCTTCATTTTGGTTTTCAATCAACTGGAGCTCAGTTCCTAGATTTAGCGGACATTTGCCTTCTGCCGGACGAAAGGCCCGAAGACCTGTACCAGCGACTGGTGGCATTCGTCGACGACAACTTGCTGACTGCGGAGTGCGGCATCAGACATATGGATGAGCCACCCATGGATGAGGAAGTGACACCGTCTGTGCAGAACTTCATAGTGTTGATGTGGCTGCGTCTCATTCACCCGACGCTCCCAAGGCTGGTAAAGCAGCGTTACGGTACGGAGTTGAGGTCTAGGACGCTGGCAAGCATCAAGCCCGAAATTTCACAGGCGCTGCAATCCTTACTCGACGAAATCAACACCAACCAGGGTGCACAGGTCCTGCTGACCGGCACAAGGCCAGCGCACAGCCGTCAGGCCAGCAACTCAAGGTCCAGACCCCCTGCTAATCGCCGTTCCTCGCAGAAGACATGTGCCCTCTGCAAGCAGGCTGGTCGCAGGGATCACTCACATTTTCTCAGCGAATGCCTGTTCCTCCCTGAGTCAGATCGGAAGTACATGGCTCGTGCAAGACAGATAATCACGGTACTCGAGGGTGAGGAGGAGAGCGAGCCTGAGGAGGAGAATGTCTCTGAGCCTCTCCCAGTCGAGTGCCATTCGGCCAGACGAGTGAACATTGGGTCATCACCATATGTAGACGTATTCTGTGGTCACCAGCATGTGCGAGTAACAATAGACAGCGGCGCCACTGGTAATATGATACGTGAATCCACTGCCATCAAGCTTGGTGCTAAGATTCGTGGCAGTTCACAGGCTGCCCGTCAGGCCGATGGTTCGTCCCCACTTACCGTGCTTGGTGAGACTCGCCTCACATTTGCGCGAGAGTCCAGACTTCTGGAGTTCGAGGGTCTCGTCGTGCGGGAGCTGGATGTTGCTGTGCTGGCAGGTATCCCATTCATGGAATCCAACGATATTGGCGTGCGCCCAGCCAAGCGCAGCATCATATTTGGTGATGGGTCGACGGCGACCTATGGTTCTCTACCTGCGCCCCCCAGACACGGAGTGCCCATGAACGTCCGCCGGGCCACAATCCTCCGTGCGCCAGGCAACCACTCCACCATATGGCCGGGAGACTTCGTTGAGGTTGTGGTTCCTCGGGAGTGCAGTGATGAGTGTGAGACATTCGCTGTCGAACCGAGGAGTGATCTCACATCGAAGGCACGCAGCAGCTGGCCGAAGAGCGTGTGGCCGAGCCCAGACATTGTGACGTCTGTGTCCGGAGCTATCCGTATTCCCAACATGACGACAGAACCGATATCGCTCAGACGGCATCAGCATTTCTGCCAGATTCGACCCGTCTTCATCCCCACCGACACGTCATCTCCGTCCCCTAATGTCCCGAAACAAACAATTACGTCCCATGCGACACTCGTCACAGTCGACCCAGACAACCTGCTCGATGGGGCGACCAAGTGCCAGTTTGAGGCGCTCAATCGTGAGTTTGAGCATGTGTTTGACCCCAACTTCCCCGGATACAACGGCGCGTCCGGGCCTTTCAAGGCCATGGTGAACATGGGCCCTGTGTTGCCACCCCAGAGAAAAGGTCGCTTACCACAATATGCTCGCGGTCAACTGGAGGAGCTTCAGAGTAAGTTCGATGAACTCGAGTCGTTGGGCGTGTTTGTGCGGCCTGAGGATGTGGATGTGTCCATCGAGTACCTGAACCCATCGTTCCTTGTCAAGAAGTCGAACGGGGGAACCCGGTTGGTTACAGCGTTCTCTGACGTGGGGAGATATAGCAAACCTCAACCCTCCCTGCTCCCTGATGTAGACTCTACGCTGCGAGTCATCGCCAAGTGGAAGTATATTATCTCCACAGACCTTACCAGCGCCTTTTATCAGATCCCGCTAGACGCCCGGTCGATGAAGTTTTGCGGAGTGGCAACCCCATTTCGTGGTGTGAGGGCTTATGCCAGGTCAGCCATGGGCATGCCTGGATCGGAGACTGCCCTCGAGGAGCTCATGTGCAGAGTGCTGGGTGATTTGCTTGCGGAGGGGCGTGTCACAAAGATAGCTGATGACCTCTATTGTGGAGGTGACTCCCCTTCTGACCTCCTTCAGAATTGGCGGGGGGTGTTGGATGCTCTCAGCAAGAACGATCTCCGACTGTCAGCAAGGAAAACTACTGTGTGCCCCCTGTCGACCACCATCCTCGGCTGGATTTGGTCCAATGGTACCCTGAGTGCCAGCCCTCACCGGATCGCCACGTTGACCACATGCCCAGCCCCCAATAATGTCAAAGGTCTCCGTTCATTCATCGGGGCATATAAGGTACTCGCGCGTGTCCTGCCAGGGTGCGCCGCCATCCTTTCTCCGCTGGACGCGGCAGTCGCTGGAAAAGACTCAAACTCTAGGCTGATATGGACTGACTCGCTGCATGAGGCCTTCAACGTTGCTCAACACTCTCTCAATACCCACAGGTCCATACAGCTCCCCGCACCTGGAGACCAACTGTGGATAGTAACCGACGGCGCCGTGAAATCACCTGGTATCGGCGCCACCTTGTATGTGTCCAGGGGTGGGAAACCCAAGCTAGCTGGATTCTTCAGTGCCAAAATGCATGCCCGTCAAAATACGTGGATTCCATGTGAGATCGAGGCGTTGTCTATCGCGGCGGCGACCAGGCATTTCGCCCCATACATTATCCAGTCAGTGCACAAGGCGTGCATCCTGACTGACAGTAAGCCCTGCGTCCAGGCGTTTGAGAAGCTTTGCCGAGGAGAGTTCTCCACCAGCCCCAGAGTCTCAACCTTCTTGTCGACCGTTTCTCGCTACCAAGCTTCTGTCCGGCATCTTGCTGGCTCTGCCAATGCCCCATCTGACTTCGCTAGCCGGAACGCGCCTGACTGCTCACAGCCGGGTTGTCAGGTGTGCAAGTTCGTTGCCATGAGCGAGGACTCTACTGTGTTGCGCGTCGAGATGAAGGAGATCCTCAGCGGCACGTCCCCACTTCCATTCACCAACCGACCTGCATGGGTTACGATACAAGCTGAGTGCCCTGACCTGAGGCGCACACATGCCCATCTCCGGCAGGGCACCCGTCCTTTGAAGAAACTGACCAATGTCAGAGACGTCAAGAGATATCTCAATGTGGCTGTGATTGCAGGGGATGGCCTGCTGGTTGTGCGCCACCATGAACCATTGCATCCATCGAGGGATCTTATTGTTGTGCCCCGGGCATTCTTGCATGGTCTACTCACCGCACTACACATCCAACTTGATCACCCCAGCAGACACCAACTGAAGGTCGTCTTCCGTCGTTACTTGTACGCCCTTGACTCTGATGCCGCAGTGGATGCTGTCACGACTGGGTGTCATCAGTGCACATCCCTGATGAAGGTACCCAAAACCGTTACGCCCCAGTCTACCCAGCCTCCGCCCGACGCTGTCGGTACATCGTTCGCTGCAGATGTTGCTCGGCGTAACCGTCAGTTCATCCTAGTCATACGGGAATGCGTTACTTCCCTCACCCTTACGTGCCTCATCGAAAATGAGCGCCAAGAGACACTCAAATCCCATCTCATTCGCTTATTGGCAGAATACCATCCCCTTGATGGTCCATCCGCAGTCATACGTGTTGATGCTGCCCCCGGATTCCAGGCTCTATCCAATGACCCTTTGCTGCGCGAGCACCGACTGTGTGTTGAAGTGGGCCGAATCAAAAACACAAATAAGAACCCAGTCGCTGAGAGAGCCATTCAGGAGCTAGTGGATGAGTTGCTGAAACTCAACCCCACGGGAGGCATGGTCTCGTCTGTCGACTTAGCAATAGCCACTGCCAATTTGAATGCCCGGTTAAGGTCTCGTGGCCTGTCCGCCCGCGAGATGTGGTATCAGAGGGACCAATTCACAAATGCACAGATCCCTGTGACAGACCAGTTCTTGATCTCGTCCCAGAACAGTAAGCGCATCCAGAACCATAAAGCCAGTGAGCGGTCTAAAACCCCTAACAGAATCCTCAGTGACCCCCCAGATGTCGAAGTTGGCGACATTGTGTATGTTGTCGGTGATCGCAGCAAGCTCCAGGGTCGTCCGCGCTACATGGTCACACGCATCGAGGATGCCTGGGCTAACATCGTGAAGTTCTCAGGCAGGCAACTGCGTAACACAACATATCGCGTCCGTCAGGATGAATGCATCCGGGTCCCATCCAGCATCCCACAAGACCCGTGTCGTGGGCGAGCCTCTGATGATGAGACAGAGGGGGCTGATCCACCGCATGACACGCTTGAGCAATCAGAGGAGACACCGTCAAGTTGTGTACCTGGTACGCCACCGGCTAGCTATGCTGATCCGCAGCCCCCTGCTCCACCTCCCCCAGCGGTCCCAACCATACCCGCTGAGATAGAGACTCCTTCGACCAGTGCTAGTGGTACTCAACAAAACCCTCTGATGCCTGCATGTGCATCAAATGTCTTACCGCCCAGTGTGTGTGCAGACCCATTACCCCCAGCGGAGGCTCTGGCCCCCCCGATCCGGCCCCGCCGCACCGCATCGAGACCCAAATACCTGGATGACTATGTCACAGAGTTCTGATGGTGTCCTGCTGGACTGATCCGGCTCCCAAGGAGCGATCTAAGTGCTGTGTTCGGACTGCTCATCTGACCGGGTCTCCCTGGTGTGAACAATAGTGGAACTTTATTTTAACCGTGTTAACTAAGTGGTGCATTTCTGACATTCATGCTGTGTAGTTCCCCCAGTTAAGAAGTGTTTTATCTCAGACTATTGGTAAATTCACCAGTGTTAGAAGTTAAGAGAGAAGAAAAGGAAAGTAGTTGCGCCAGGTTTTCCTGCTGCCTTGTTTGGTTTCCTGTTTTGTGTGTTTGCTGTGCTTTGCGCATGTCTTAATAAACACTTCCGGTTCCTCCATCATCGATTCGTTGTGGTTTGTTTGTGTTGTCTACCTTAGTGTTGGCGCATTGCTAAGACGTCATAGATGGCTCTCGAACAATCAAGACTAGTAGTCCAGCAGATTTATGACATTTTTGGGCTGAATTGTGCACTTTGTATTAATCAATCAAGACTAGTCATTGGTATAGAGTAACATCGTCGTTAGAAAGGTTGCCCTGGCCAGTGAAAAAGCTGTTAATACTTTCGAGTTCTTCCAGAATATTTTGTCTGCAATGATCATACTTATTACGATTACTTTTGAATTCAGAAAAATTTTACAAAATATATGAAAGAGTGTTGTTGGTAATGTTCGAATCAACATTTATCCTTCTAAATATTTTTGTTTTAGCCTGAAATATTCCATAAAAAAGTGTTTTTTGCCGCTGTGAGCATTAATGCCTTAAATGTCCTTGGAAACTATTTTGGTGATGTATGGAGACTCAATAATGTCGCTTCATTTAAATTTACTTGGGGCACTCAAAACCCTACAAAGAGAGCCAGGCTGGATTACTTTAAGACCTCACATGCATTTGCAAATATAGTTTCTGAATGTTCAACTGTCAGCAAGTATAGATCGGATCATAATCTAGTAAGACGAATGAACATACAATAGGACCAGGTTTCTGGAAACTTAACCTCTCTCTTTTAGAAAATGAGTAGCTTATATCTTAGATTAAGGAAGAAATACAATTAATTAGAGCCACCTACGCAGCAACACCCTACAATCCTGATTACATTGATTCATGTCCAGATAAAAGATATCCAACTAATGATTAGCGACTCTCTGTTCTGGGAATCTATGCTAGCTCATTTGAGAGGGGTATTTATCAGGTTTGCATCAATAGAGAAAAGGAAAACATGTTCAATGGAAAAACAACTAATCAAAAAAAATCGAAAATCTGGAGATTGAATGTAACTCAAATAAGACAAAAAATCAAGTGCAATTGAAATTATCTGACGCAAACGATGAATTGAAAAAGCTTTGGGAACCCAGAATAGAGAGGGCAAAATTCAGAGCACGCGCAGAATGGGTAGAACAGGGCGAAAAATCAACGAAATTCTTCCTACAACAGGAAAAAAGCAATTTTGTCAACAAAACCATTTAGGAGTTAGAATTAGAAGATAAATCTAAAATAACAAATCAAAAAGAGATCCTAGACTGTATAAGAGACTTCTATCAAACCCTGGATACAGAGAAACCACGAAGTGTCCCATTGGAAAAAAACATGGAAAAACTTGACTATACAGGCTTGAAGGTGGTCCCTGAAAATATGATAACAGACTTGGACGGGGAAATTTCAATGGAAGAATTGACTAGGGCCTTGAATGAAACCAAGAATAACAAAAGCCCTGGGGCCGATGGATACCCAATTGAATTTTACAAATTCTTCTGGGACAAAATAGGATGGTTTCTGTTGAGAGCAATAAACGAAAATTTCGAAAATAAATCCTTCTCTCCATCTCAATCACAGGGGGTGATAACATGCATCCCCAAAGGTGATAAAAACAGAAAGCAACTCAAAAATTGGCGACCCATTTCCCTATTGAATTCCTCTTGCTAGTTGGTGTCATCATGTATTGCATATAGGATAAAACCCATTCTACCATGTGTAATTGAGTCTCAACAAAAGGGATTATTAAAGGGAGAAATATTGCAGAATGTACAAGAGATACCGTATTACCCCACATACAACACGCACCCCCTAGATAATACGCACCCCCTCCCAAAGTCCCTTTCTGCATGTAAATTACAATTCCCCGTTTATTATACGCAGGGGGAGTTGGCCGGCCATTAAGTGCGGAGAGTCATATGTCTGCCTTGGTTTGTAATGGTAAATTGTAATTGATATTGACTGGTGGTGCCCATTTGTTGACTTCACTCGTCAAAAGCCGAGATGACAGCAGACACCAGCTCGTACCAACTCCGCTCAGTCCTGGCTAATCCGTATCATTTTCAATTCACCCTCCCTGTCCCCTTTTATCTTCTAATTTTAATGCAATTGAAATCTAAATATGGATTGATTTGCCGTCCTTTCCTCCTTGGGGTACATAAATGGTGACAATAAGATAACAACTAACGGGTGTTTTTAATTTACTGATCACATTTGTTCATGATCGGTAAATTAAGCCCCAGCAAATTCGGGAAAATTCGATGTAATAAAGTTCTGGTTCTTGTACCCGTAGATAACACGCACCCCTCCTTAACATTAGTGCTGCCCGTGTATAAAAGTGCGTGTTGTATTCGGGGTAATACGGTATATATGATTTTCTTTTTGATTGCGAAGTGAACGGAACCCTTGGCATGTTGCTATTAATCAATTTCGAGAAAGCTTTCGATTCGATTGCCTGGGATTTCGTTCACTTCGCCCTCAGAAAATTTGGTTTCCCTCAAACCATTTTAGACTGGGTATTTATGATGCAACTCAACCCTACATTAAGAGTCACACAATGTGGTTGGTTATCTGAACCATTTACTCTGCAGAGAGGATGCAGACAGGGGGACCCTTTGTCTTCATATATCTTCATCCTCTGTGCAGAGTTTCTAAGTAGAGTTATTATCAACACTCCAGAAATCCATTTGAGATAAAAGGCCAAGAAAGAAAATTAACACAATTTGCGGACGATACGTCCCTTTTTCTTAATGGATCAAAAAGATCACTAAGAAAGGCCATCTCAGTGTTGAAAATATATGAAGAAGCTTCTGGTTTAAAAATGAATCTCGCAAAAACTAAAGCAGTATTGGTTGGTTCTGATAGGTTTTCTGAATCCAAGATTTGTCACGAGATGGAACTCGACTGGGTCCATCAATTCACTGCGCTAGGCATTCAATATGATGAACATGATATACAAAATGTTATGCTTTTAAACTGCAGTGAAAAATTGGCTGAGATGGACAGAATCCTGCTTAATTGGAATAGGAGGAAGACCACTCTAGTAGGCAGGATTCTGATCCTAAAAAGCCTAGCGTTGTCTAAACTGGTACCGTTTTTTATTGCTCTCCCAACCTCGCCCAAAGACTTTTTTAGAGAAATTAACAAAAGGTTTTACCGCTTCTTATGGAAGGGAAAACCCCCAAAAATAAGAAGGTCAACAATTGAATTGGATTTTAAAGATGGTTGGTTAAAAATGGTCAATGTGGAAACTTTTGAAAAAGACTTTAAAGACCAAATGGTTGAAAAAAGTTTGGTTAGCAATGAGGTATGGTCACTTATCCCGACAAGTCATAAAATTGATAAGGTTGGAGTTTATGGATTTAATTTCTACAATGAGATTTTGCCTCATATGAAAAACCCATTTTGGATCTCAGTGGCCAAAGCTCTTGAATCATACCATATAGCCTTCTCCATACATAATCAAACTGAACTGTCTATGCATTCTCCCATATGGTTCAATCCAAAGTTTGATATTACATTTGTGAAAAAATGGGATGAAAAAGGGTTGAAGTGTCTGGGATATATACTGTAAATCACTTAAATATGGCGTGAACATTTACGACACTGCCTTTGATAGCGTGATCTAGGAATAGCAATGAACGGGAACAGCAGCAGCAAGTTCAATTAAGAATTTTATAAAGACGGGGAATTTACAATAGCGCATATGACCAGAGCGCTATCATCGCTATCTTATTGTTCCCGCTATACTTAAGTGATTTACAGTATTTGAAGAACATGGTAGTTTGAAAACAAGAGAGAAGAGAGAAACTATCTGGTAATTTTAAAATTAACTTCAACTTTATTGATTATACAAGACTGATAAAATCCATACCTAAAGAATACATTCTTAAAAACATAGAATTTGACAGAGGTGAAATGAACCCCTGGTGTCAGGAGCACGTTCTGACTATCTTAGGTGACAACACGTCTTATCAACTGATTAAGCATGAATTCCTTAAAAGGAGGCATCACCTGAACATAATTGACAAGTGGGAAACATTGCTACTGATACAAAGGAACGAGGGTTCTGGAACAAAACATTTACTCTCCCAAACCAGAATAAATGGATGCAGATGTTTCAGTACAAAATATTACATCGTATTCTTGCCACAAACAAAAAAAACTTTTTCAATATAAGATCATTGATTCCCCATCATGTAGTTATTGTGGGCTAGAGGAAGAATCAATTCAACATCTTTTCTGTGAATGTGATCTGGCTACAACAATCTGGCAAGACATTATCGACTGGCTAAAAAAACAAGGCCGTAACAAAGAATATTTTAAAGATTCTCAAATAATACTTGGTGACTCAAATCTGGATCCTCTGATCAATAGACTAATTCTTACAGCAAAAATAGCTATTTTTAAAAACAGAGAAAAACATCCACCCAGGATCAGCCAAGTAATAGCCATGCTTAGATCACAATTCACTATTGAAAAATTTAATGCTGAAAAGACAGGCAAATTGAAATTTTTCAGGGTTTTTTGGGCCCCGATATAGACCAGTATTAGCAGTTTAAAGTCTCATGTCTAGAGGGAAGTACATTTAGTTGCACTTAAATTGGTTTGAATGTCTACTTTTGTTTGTAACACACTACTAAGAACACAAGACCTTCAAGGTGTACCCAATGATTGTATACTCATTTATTTTTTATTCTTATACTGTGCGTTATGTGGCGTAAACAGTACATGTATTGTAATGCATCTATATTAGTGTTTTTTTAATAAATATCAGATGCACAGCATATTTGGCATCAAAATGTAAATAAAACTATTTTGGTGATATCTCCCAGACCAAGGCCTCTTTTCTAGAGAATGTTTATATCAAATATTTTCATGAATTCGGGTTTTCTACTAAGTTATTTTCAAAAGTGTAATACATAGAGACGACACTTTTCAAAAGAATTACAACATTACATTGATGGTGGTGAATTGTCTTGCTATTGCTCTACTGTGTATTAGGCCACTTTTTTCGTTTTAGGGAGATTTGTTAAACTATATGTATCCAATCTTTCTATTTTTCTATTATAAAGCATGCACACATATTGCTTTTAAGGAAATACTTTTCAACTTTCCTTCCTTTTCTTTTCAATGAGGGGCCTAAAATCAACTGATCATTTTTCCTAAACAGAAAAAAGTGGCCTTATCAATGCAAAACATGAATAAATAAACAAGTTACAAGTCGTTTTGGTATTTTATTTATCTCATAAATGAATGAATGATATTAATTGTCTGTAGCAAAATCTACAAAAATCAATACATCCGTATATGGTCATTAACAGGGTTACAGAATTGAAAATACAAGAGAGTTGCTTATGTAAGCTTGGTTAGTATAAGTGGAACATAAATCGTTTACTCTAAATTAGTTCAACATTCTCTCAGTATTTTTAATCTTACGATATGATGTATAATTTTTTGAATATATTTATCCGTGTTGTTGCAGCTTATATTTTTAGGTTCTCCATATATCCTATATCTCGATAGCGTGAGCAATCAATTTTTATTATCTGAAGGTTACCTATGGTTAGTTATATTAATCATTGCATGGATTTACAAATAGCAGAAACAAAAAATCTGACATCATATATTTTAAACGTACTCGAACAAACTTGTCTGGTATGTTTTTTAGTTCAAAATCTCTCATATAGATGTCGCATACAGGCACTAGATGTATGTGGTGAATTGGTCGAAATTGTCAACTTATCTCAATTTATTATGATATTTCATGTCGAATGCGAATCTTAATCTAAAATTTCTTACGCCTAGGTACTTACAGGTTAGCTTATCCCTCTCCTATTACTCAGGATAAAACGATACATCGTCGATATCCAACTGCAGGAGATAATCCAGAAGGGGATCATGTCATCATATCCAACCTGTGGGTGTATTTTACCTAAAAGTACGCTCAATACGGGTTCTGCACCATCTAGTATAATATTGCCTACATCTTTTGGAATCTTCTTGAGATTGTTAAATGTTTTTGCTCTCAAATCACTGAAGTAGGTGCACGATAAGGCGACATGCTCGATGTTTTCATACGCCGCAAGGTCACACATTGTGCCAGATTTCTGTGCAAAGGTTTTCAGATTAAAATCGTCGCATTTGAGTTTGCTTGTTTTGCATATACGATTTTGTAATTGAATTATTACAGCAAATAAACGTATTATTATTATTATTATTATCATTATTATTATTATTATTATATTATTATCATATGATTTTCAGCATATTTTACCAGTCTTTCATTAGCCATGGAAATTTATCAGATAGAGCCCACCAGACAAAGTATTTTGTGGGTCGGTTTGCTTTGTCTACGTAAAATAGGCGCTTATACAGGGTCATTCTCATGCGACAGTCTTCATCCTCTACCTCCCATGCGCGTGTCCATACCTTAGATTCCATATACTCTGTGTGTACATATGGGAGTTCATAACTTCATCATACATACCATGCAATATTGCTATTCTTAAAATATCAAATACTGTACTGTCGTACACATTCTCAATTCCTTTAATAATATCCTCATTAAATTTGATCGCTCTGATTTTAAAAATCAGATTGTAAATACAGTGTTCGTCTCGTACGAGAATGGTTCTAGCAAAAAGCATCTTCTTCGCATAAATGATTTCTCCAGTCTCATCCACCCGAGTTTTTTCAACATGTGCTGTGTGAACTTTAGTTCAGCACATAGAAAAAAACATGCAGTGAAGATATTTAATTCCTGTGCTTATCGACCAGTCAACTGCCAGTCACATGTAGAAGATTGAGACTGGGTCGTCGTTCTTAAAGAAATTTTTGTTTGTCACTTTTTTTGTCATATTGCAACGTCATGACTAGGCAGTTGTAAGTGGTGGAGGAAACCGGAGTACCTGGCGAAAACCACCGCCTGACGGCAAGGCAGTACATGTGAACTTGCATATGACCGACTCAAAGGGACCAGGAAAATTGGTCCGTCATATGCAAAATCCGTCGTATATATATGACCAAAGGTTTATTAACATAAAGGTATCCATCTCCGGGGAAATGGCTATCATTCCCTATATCCACAAGCAAATTCTTTTAAGGATAAATATAGAACACCCCAGCCTGAACGTCCAGGACTTTTATTGTCTTTTAATGACATTAGCCACTTGTCTTATCAGTATCGAGTGTGGGGTGCGATGTAGTTCCCCCGGCACCATTGAAATTAGTCCTCTGGCTGTGACAAATCACTCACCACATTTGCTAATACACCAAGAAATAGTCCTAAAACTAAGCATGTTAAAGTCAATTCACTTGTTGCTTGATGATGCCACATGGTTTGTGAGAAGGCCATCTCTTAGATTATGTGTCCTGGTAGTAATTTTGTCACTTTTGGAGATATTGAGTCTTTCTTTTGCATCCATGTAGTCTTTAATTCTAACATTACAAAATTTTTCCATCCAGAATGAATGCACTTGATCACACAAAGAACAAGAAATTTCATGACTTCTGCCAGGACTTCTTTGGTCAGTATGGTGACAATTTTTATATTACACCAAAGCGATTCAATGGAAATGCTATTGAAACACTATTTAGCCAATACAAATACATAACTGGTTCAAAACTGTCTGCAACTAACTATGCAACAGCCCGTGCATCCTATCTAATGCGAGTTGACATTCATGGTAGGCATCATGGGGAGTCTGACTACAGGAATGTCCCTCTTTATCTGAGACAAGCAGAGTTACAGCACAGATAAAAATGTGCTAAAATGATAGCCTATTCTATGACCAGGCACTCACTAGCTCAACAGTCCTTAAGATTGTACTTGATTGCTCTAAGTTATGAGATAAGTTACTTATAACAATATTTTGACACAATCTCCCCTCCAAAAAAGTATGTGACTTTTGTCTGAAAAAGATATGTTCCCCTGTGATATTCAACGTGTAGGAATTTTAGAACATTGTTCTATGTATACTTGTATGTTTGACATTTATGTATGTATATTTTAATATGATGAATAAACCAAATTTGCATATACATATAAGATTTAAGTTTTCCTAATAAGATATTGCCAAATTATGAAATACCAGCACCTCAATACAATTGCTTAGACTTATAGAGCACTTACTTCCTGAGAGGAAGCATGCATTTAAGTGAGTGATCAGTCTGGCCCAGCGTAGGAATGTCTAGCCTGTTCACTTAATGTTCATTTAATGAGAGAAACATCTGATAACGTGGCTATGCCTTGCAGTGACCGTAGTTCTATTTATAGATCTCGCGGCCACAGACTTGAGGAAAAACTTAGTCAAATTGGACACCTTTATGTTAATAAACCTTTGATATGACGAATACTTGATATGCCTCGGACTGGAACCAAGCATATCGTCCGTCATATGCGAAAATCCGTCGTACAGTGGTCCGTCATATCCTAGTTCACCTTTAGCAACTTAATCAATCACATACCCCGGCCGTGATTCGAACCTTGGCAGTGGTGAGAGACAACTAGTCACCCAGTGACAATGCCTTAGTGATGTGAAAAGATTGAGACTGCCTCGTCAGCTTGGGAAGCATACAATAAGCTACTATACTGTTGTGCCTGATTCAAGGTTCATGTTTATTTGTCATATGAGAATGGTGAACCAATATTTTGTAAGGTCGTCCAACATAAGCGAAATAGAGATGGATTTTGGTGTTGATACGTTCCTAACATAAATTTTGTCCTACTAAATTTAATAATAAAAAACAACAACAGGAGGGCCTGCTCTATGCCTAGTGGTCCATTGCCTTCGGCATTGTCTGTGTCTCAACACGCTTTTTTTGTTTCAACATATCAGATGATTTAACAAATAAATCCTATAATATTAACAGGCTACCTCATTAAGCTAATCACTAATGCTGAGGATATTTTCGTCCAAAGCACACGTATGGGATTTCTTTTAAACTTCTAAACCTTCTCATGTTGGTATTCATTAGATATCTCTCACTAAGCACTACCATATGTCAGAGTTTCAGTCATTTTCCAGGCTTTTTGCATCATTTTTATTGGCCAAGTTAGTCACCATCAGCACACGCGTTAAGGATCTGTGATATTTTTAACAATAAGATTTTTCTTCTGAAATATGTAAAGCAGAGTTGTTGGTGATGTTTTGATTGAATGTTATCCTTCAAAAATATTCCTAAATATGCTTTCGTCTCCAAGACTAAATCAAAACCATAGTCTTTAACGATGATATTTTATAAAATATAAATTAAGCAATTCTGACATCTGCACCAAGGAAATGTCAAATAGGTCTTCAACCATGAGAGATGCCAATATACAATAAATGACGAACTACATTTTTTTGAAAAGAAATGGCCTTTACTACTTGAAGCTCTTGAGAATTAGATTGTTAACTATTATTGTACATTTACATGAAGGCCCTTTATGTGTATGATAAGGCTAGTCTGCAATTTCTACCTTCGTTTACATATTTGGCAAAATGTGTGTTCGACATTGCAGCATTTTTGTGGAAATATTATCCAGCATTTTCACTTGCCGCTATGTTCCCTAGCCTCTTATTCAAACTCAAAAGTCACGTTTTTGCTATAGTATTGGTGTTTCGGCAAAAAACATCCGCATTATTTTAGAACACTAGAACGTGCGACTTTGCCAATTTGGTAATCGTATAACCCTCTGCGGGCTTGCTCAATACCTATGATATATCTATCGCATCGTTTTTGACACTCATTATATGCAGTTTTGTTCTTTCTTCATGGAACTGTATATTGTCTTCTTTGTAAGAATACTACTTCTATTGATAGTATATGAGCATTTTCCAGGTACCCTGGGTAACAACTCTCTTGTAGTTTAGGCAGCTTAAAGAATAAAGGCTCAAAAAGTATCGGATCTGTCACATATCACACACATTTCCAGGTCTGTGAATTGTAGAAGGCGGCCAACTGTACTGAACAAAACTCTGTAAAACTTCACGAATTCCTGGACAGCTTTGCAGGCTGAGCCCTTCAGATACTTTCGTTATTTGTTATTTGTCATAACTTTTATATTAAACATGCATCCTTCATCAGATTATATTGTCTTTTATTGATCAATCCCTTTACCATTGTTAGTAAGGCTTACTGTAGAACACACAATGTCAGCGTCTGTTTATATATAGCGTACATAGCGTGTGGTTCCGCTTCGGTATATATAAAAACGCTGTTGTTTTTTCTTACTGTACTGGCGCTGTCAGTGGCGGCTACTGTCGCTAACATAAAGATGCGCTATGATGCGTAAATTCCCCAATTCGCTATATTTGGGACACGCGTCATATATGTGTTCTACAGTATATGAAAATATGTGACACGTCTATGACTAAAAATGCTGTACTCCAGGAGTGCCTTTCTATTTATAAACTTTTTTTTTATTTCTAAATTGTTATTATTTATTCATTAAACCTCCAGGGATGGAGAAATACATTCACAGTAGAAGTAAAGAAACAATACATACACTAGGATAATATAAGATACAAGAATAGTCGTATCATCACAGACATGTCATTGTTCAAATGATGCAAAACCGATCACACTTTGTAAAACGGAAGCAAGATAATCTCAGTACAAGGCTCCAGGCACTCTTAATAAAATGACCTAGTTAAAAGCTGGAGAAATACACGCTCTAGTGAGCCACGGGATCTAAGAAAGCTTTCACTGGACAGAAGCGAATAAATAAAGTCTGTTTTACCGTTTTCAGGTGGCTGAGGGTCAATTATTATCTTACTGAATGCAGCTTTCATAAGGGAGATCCCGAGATCGATAATTCTAGCAATCAAAGTACCAGAAATTAATTATTTTTCATTCATCCCCCAGAATGTCAACATATACAGTGGCACATAAAACTGATAAGAATACACAATACGCTTTTTATGGTAAATAATGCAGGTTGGCGCTACTAAAGCAGTAAAAATATGTGATATTACAACAATATTGGATTGATGAATTATTGATATTGATATTGATTTATTTCTTTTTTCTTAAACATGTGCAAGATGGATGCATTCTTTATCGAAGACTTCTTTCGTTTGTTAATGACATATCTGTATTTCACGTTAAGAAATAAAAGAAATTCGCAACTTTCTTGACACTCATTAAAACAAAATATTTGGCGTTGTTCTTTCTTCATGGAATTGTATATTGTCTTCTTTGTAAGAATAATGATACTATTAATAGCATTATAGCATTTTCCAGATGCCCAATTAATATTTTGGTATCAGGGAGATGTTCTTAACCATACCCAGTTCTATCATCCATTTATAAATATACCTACTTATGGATCCTGCTGCTATGTGTCTGTTAGTTTTTAAGGTCTTCTAATACTTTCAGAAATTTCAATTTAATTTCCATGAAACTTTGCAAGAACAAAGAACAAAGCACAGTTATGTCCAAACCAACTTTCATTCATGGGTTTATCGACTTCATTGTTGTTTTCACATATTTTCTGAAAAAAAAATGCAATTTATGTTATGAACATCTCATTCTCCAAACTTGATTTCTTCACTTTCTTTGCTTATTTTAACATCAGAGGGCTGTTACTGCCTGAAATATTGGTCTGCTATGATTAAACCATACACAGGTAAAAATTGACGGGCCCGAACGGGTCCGTTATATTGACGGGCCCGAACGGGCCCGTAATGGGCCCCTTTGCGGGCCCGTTAACCCATTATAACGGGCCCGTAAAGGGCTCGTTATAACAGGCCTGTTACGGGTCCGTTACGAGTCCGTTACGGGCTCGTTATAACAGTCCCGTAAAAATAATAAAAATAATGGGACCGTTACAGGTTTTCCAACCTTGAAATGTCGATAGATTGAGGGATAAAAAAACGGGCCCGTTACGGGGCCATACGGGCCCGTGAACTTTTACCTGTGTATATTAGTGACGCAGGAAATATTTGGCAAAAATAAGGAGTTGATCGAGCAGGTTTTTAAGCAGAAATTGGTTTAAATAAGAATTGCTTAATTTAATTTTCATCATAAATAGTCTGGTTTACATAAACATTGCTCTTCACAAGAAGACACAAAGAAAATGATAGGTCATTGGGTTAGTTTCTGAACTGCAAATGGTTAAAATTTATAAAATAGTTTTTTTGGCAGAATTTCATAACAATAGTACAAGATAGTTGTTCAATTGGTAGTGTATTTTCCTATTCCTATATACATATATTTTAGCAAGGGGCCCTATTTGTATAATAGATGAATGACTATACCTATTCTTCAAAGTTATATTGAATTATCAAATTAAATGAATATACTGGTTACTCTAGCAAAAACATAGTGTTCAGACTTGTCTCATAGGATGATATTTAGAATAAGCAGATAGAGTCATATGTTGGTACATATTTGAAAAAAAAATCACTTTTTGTATCAACTCTTCCATCAAAATCAGCTCTGGTGTCAGGTAAATTGTAATTCAATATTTTAGTTTTTCCACCACTCAATAGATGTCGCCAGTTGAGAGTATTGTAAGATCTTTTTTTTTATTTGGCAGAATTTCCTAACAGTAGTACAAAAGAGTTGCCCAATTGGTAGTGTATTTTCCTTTTCCTATATAAATTTATTTTAGCAAGGGGCCCTTTTTGTATAATAGATGAATGACTATACCTATTCTTCAAAGGTATATTGAATTATCAAATTAAATGAATATACAGGTTACTCTAGCAAACACATGGTGTTCAGATTTGTCTCATAGGATGATATTTAGAATAAGAAGATAGAGTCATATGTTGGTACATATTTGAAAAAAAAAATCACTCTTCCATCAAAATCAGTTCTGGTGTCAGGTAAATTGTAATTCTTTATTTTAGTTTTTTCACTACTCACTAGTTGTCGTTAGTTGAGAATATCGTAAGATCTTATTACAGAAAAGCAGGCGTATGAACACTGGTCGTATATATGCAGTGTATACATACTATGCGTAGGCGTGAGGCACAGTATGACGTTTCTCTGAGATTTACAGTATAGATCAATGAAATGTTGAACCCATTGATGCTTTAAGTTCATCCAGAAAGTCTCGTCTGGATCTGTAATACTTTTGACAATAACTTTAAAATTGAGAATGATTTCACCATAAATTTGAAGGGGAGTTCTTGGTAATGTTCAGATGAACATTTCTCCGAGAAAAAAATGGAGTCCATCATATATTTTCCTAACTACGCTTTTTTCTGCAGTTTTCCAAGCTGCTTTTGGCTGTTGTGGGCACTCTTAATGTGTTAAATGCATGCCATCCAATGGACTCTTATTATGTGGAGCTCTGTATTAGCCCACTGCCCTAGTGTAATAGTAAACCCATGTGTAGTTATTCCCGATGTAGATGCGTTGACCCTCGTGTTTTCATCATTGTCCACGTCCAAAAGAGTGAAACCAATTGAAACTTGAGGCTCCCTTGAAAAAGGTCTTTCGAATGTCACAGTCTTAACATCTGGCCAGCATGATGTGTGTCCGTCATTGCAGTATTTGGACGTCACCCTACCTGACAGGCAACCATCTGAAATGCACAATAATCCTTTTTGAGGGAACACGTTACAGATACATGTATCATAGTGCAATCTAAATATTTGTGATACCTTCGACATGATGTTATCTTTATTCCTTTTATATATCTATTATCTATTAATTTCATAATGTGTTTGGAATGGTAAACGAACTGCCTATCAATAGTCATTTGTTTTCACCGACAACCTCAGGTCATGTATGTCAAACAGATTTGACCCCATCACTGCTTTTTGACGTAAATCATGTAGCCAGTTGATGTCACTAAAAACCCTGGGCAAATTCACCTGTAATCAATCTTTGATCTAAATGAAAATTTGTGCAGCATGTACCTTGATGCATTCTTATTACAGTTCAGTTTTCTTTATAGCTTCAGAAATCGTTGAAGTGCTGTAGCTTGGTCAATAATGATGACAATGAGATGAGACTTTGTGTGTGTTAGTATCTCTAAGTGTGCTAAATCTCATCAAAATCAGAGATGGGTTGGGGAAAAAGTGGGTGAGTTGGCATGGAATGACCCAGCATGTCAAAATGATAGAGTATTACAAGTGAAGCATATGAGAAGAAACATGTAAATGAAAAATAATGTCATTGAATGTATGCATATGTACCAGTTCTTAATACATTTACGATTTGTGTCGTAAATGTTGGAAAGGAGAACATAGCTTTTAACTAAGAGTTGTTTCTTTCCTTCAACGTTATGTCTGTATTCCTCATGAAAATAAGTTACTAGTTTCATGTTTTACATTCAGAATGTATAGTTTTTGTCCTTTTTTCATTGCACTATATATTACCTTTTTTTATGAAAAATATAGATTGTAGCTTTCCCTGCCCAACTCTATCATCCATTCATTTACCTGTGTCCAAAGCTTTTGTTGTTGTGAATTTGCAATTTAATAAGTAGAAGTATGTGTTCAACTGAGTATTATATTTCCTTGGAAAGACCACAATTGTTAGAGTCCTTTACGCCCATCCTGCACAGTTTGTCATTAGTATAGAATCTCTTGATGTACTTCAAATAAGTATGTTTGTATTACACATGATGTTTCAAGAACGATCTATCTAGAGTAATTGTTTACGTTAATATTTTCTTTCCCTACACAACAATATTGTGCAGAACATAGTCAAAAAGAGTCCTTCATTTTTGTGTATAGTTTGGAGCTACCTTTGACATTAAGATTGAGTAGGTTATACAGAATACTGTTCCTAGGGAGCAGGCTCACTACATTTTGGCATCTTCTTCCATTCAAGGTAACTTTTGATCACCATGTCACTAAACGTGATCACTGATTAGTAGCTTCCTCACAGCACTGCCTAGGTTGAACCTAGCTCTGGGTATGCGATAGTAGTAGTAGTAGTAGTAGTAGTAGTAGTAGTAGTAGTAGTAGTAGTAGTAGTAGTAGTAGCAGTAGTAGTAGTAGTAGTAGAAGTAGTAGTAGTAATAGAAATGGTAGTAGTAATAGTAGTAGTAGTAGTAGTAGTAGTAGTAGTAGTAGTAGTAGTATTAGCAGTAGCAGTAAATCACTTGCAGCAGAAGCCATCACACCGCAGTTACCAACCCATCCCATGAACTACCAAATTCAGTGATCTGCACATATTTTGATATATGTTCATGTATGACAAATAACTTTGACTTGCTTGGAATCTTTCCTCGTGTTTTCTTGGATCATGCCATGTCATAAATACTGTTTGTATTGAAAATAACATAACTCCAACCCTTAGAATATAGCTTTACTCACATATCTGTCCTAGTTAATAAGGGGGAATGGTGGCATCTGAACTAGTTTGAAATGATATATGAATCTAGGAAAATTCCAAGCAACCCAAGGTTACTTTTCATATATGAACTTATATAAGATATATGAGTATATTTCTTTCCTCTTATTTTGCCAAAAAAGAAGTAACAGTGTTGCAGGCCAGCTACATAAACAAGTTTTATTACACATAGTTTGAAGATTCTTGATTCTGGTTGGTCAAGGGCCATAGATTATTCATAATGTTATACTCACTCCTGAGCGACAGGCTGTAGTCCTTAACAGCAGTTGTTATTCAATTGAACAACACACACCAACAGCGTGTGTTAATTGATTAGCGCACAGCAACAGCGCATCCTAATTGGTTAGCACACGCCAGCCCAAATATCCGAAAACACCCACAGAGTTTGACGAATGAGCTATCGGTGAAATTGGGTAGACGAGTATTCAAAATCTCTGGTGTTTGTAATTTTTCACCCTTTTGTGTTTTGTATTTTGTTTGGTATAATAAAACAAATATGGCATCCCTGTTGGGTGTAAACCCCGCAGGGATTTCATATTTGTATAATGATAACTAGTGCTGGTGGGATTATTATGAATTTTACCATTCCCCTTTTTGTCAGTAGTAGTAGTAGTAGTAGTAGTAGTAGTAGTAGTAGTAGTAGTAGTAGTATGGGCGGCCATAGTAGTAGTAGTAGTAGTAGTAGTAGTAGTAGTAGTAGTAGTAGTAGTAGTAGTAGTAGTAGTAGTAGCGACGGCAGTAGTAGTAGTAGTAGCAGTAGTAGTAGTAGTAGTAGTAGTAGTAGTAGTAGTAGTAGTAGTAGCAGTTGTAGTAGTAGTAGTAGTAGTAGTAGTAGTAGTAGTAGTAGTAGTAGCGACGGCAGTAGTAGTAGTAGTAGCAGTAGTAGTAGTAGTAGTAGTAGTAGTAGTAGTAGTAGTAGCAGTTGTAGTAGTAGTAGTAGTAATAGTAGTAGTAGTAGTATGTACCTTTCTCATGATCTGTTATTAACTGCTTAAGCTCTCGGATGGTATTTTTCATCATGGTATCATTCAGCCTTAGCTCTCGGATGGTATTTTTCATCATGGTATCATCCAGCCTTAGCTGTCGGATGGTGTTTTCCATATCATCCAGTCTGTCGTGAAGAGCCAGGTTGTGTGTGCATATCGCTTGACGAACCTTGGAGTCGACTCCGTCCATTGGCGCCTCACAAATGTCATCTCCTGTCGTGTCCTGTCCTGATGCTGAGGATAACACCACCACCATCACCCATAGCAACACACCTTGGCGACGCATCCTAACTTAGGAATAAACTGTGATGTTTCTCTAACACTGAAAAGACCTGTGTTGCGACAACAGGGGATTCACTTGCTATCCCGATGAACTAACGCAATAAGAATACCCTAGAAACGGGTGCGGAGGGGCACTTACATAGATCACAGACAGGGGTGTTACACCACGTAACATCATACAAATGGGTGCGGCGGGGTACCAATGTATAGATCGTATACGGGGGTGTTATTCTTGTGAGAGTCTGTTCTTTGGTATGCAGTTTTACCCAATCCCAATTTGGTATACATGACGAAGTTATTTTTCTAACTTCGTATATATATATATATATATATATATATATATATATATATATATATATATATATATATATATATATATATATATATATATATATATATATATATATATATATATATATATATATATATATATATATGTGTGTGTATATGTGTGTGTGTTTGTGTGTGTAAATAAAAAGTACAAGTAAAATATTCTTTTTTTTAAGTTGGTACATCAATATCAAGAAACATGAGCTACCAAGGATCTTGGCCGACTGGACCGACGGCTTGAATTGCCCTCCGAAGCACTGGTAAGCAGGAGCGAAATACATTTCCTTTTCTTTCTAAAGAGTTTAAGCATCTCCTAGAGAATTGACGCAAAAACGTCCGGGGGGGGGGGGCACTTGGGTATTTAGGGGGGGGGGGGGCGCATACGTTTGTTATCAAAATTAAAAAATACCCCTAAAGCACTGATTTCTGGCCAAAAAAGCACCCTTATTTTGATAAAAACGCTGACATTTTCCACTAAATAAACACCCCTTCCTTTATCAAAACTCTGACATTGGATGAACGGGAACACGTATTTTAACTTTAAATGTTATAATCCTCTGCGGCAGCAAACTCGGAAGCCCAGTCACTTCGGGAGCCACTCGGCGTCACAGCCGCAGATATTTCGTGGATTGTGAGGGGATTTTCACCCCCATACTTTGTACCTGGGTAGGAAAAAGTCCCTTCTTTTACCAAATCGCGGACATGCGGAGGTCTTAAAAAGACACCTTCTTCCGCGAAATACGTAACAAAGGTGCGGCCCCCCGCTGTACATGAGTGCCCCCCCCCCCCCCCCCCCCCCCCCCCCGGAAAAACGTCCAGATCAGAGTAGACCCCGTGTTGAGTTGGTATACCTTTCAGGTTAGATTTAAAAGAAGTAACAAAAGCGCCTGGCAAGGATGTAGCTTATTGACAAGGAAGTTGGATGATGAAGTCACGTTCATACCTGTCATTCGTCGCAGGATGAAGTGAACCGGGTAAATACACATTGAAAGAATTGGTCCGACCTTGGATAAAGAAAAGAATGGATATGTAGCGAGAGATCAATTACTATATACACTATAGTGAGATGCTGGACTCATGCCAGGAGTCGCTGACTGGCAGCAGCGCGAGGTCACGTGGAAACAAGGACCAATCAGGGCTCTCATATTGATTACACTACAGAGAAACCTGATCTCCACCATCAGCTGGGCACCAATTTAAGGCTATTAGGAGGGCTATTAGTTGACGCTGGTTGAGGCTAGCATCTTCAGGTTGGCCAGCTGGTTTCGAATCCACTTGTGTTTGGTCATCTAAGGTCCGACTCATGATCAGGAGTGACTAGGCAAAACGGGATACACGGCATGCGTAGGAATTTCGTGAGAGGCATATTATTAGGCGTTATTAGGTCACCTTAGGGGATCATGAATACGCTTAACCCTTATGCTGCTGGTGGCTAATTTGGCTAGTACAAAATGATGTAAAAACACATGAAGAATGACTGAATCCCTGGCACATGGGTACTCATCTGCCCGTACTCAGCGAGAGCTTTCCAATGAGTACCAACATTACAGGGTTTAGATGGTTGTCAGAAATCTGTGTGTCGTTGTGGTTGAAGAATATGATTTTTTTTAAGTTTTGGTTCGCTCGAAATTTTGTATGTACATGTATACCATTCGTTATTTGTGGAGAATGTGAAAAAAGTGCTTTTTCAACTTTAAGATCGCATTCGAACAAAATCGTAATTGAAAAAGTGGTACTTTTTCCACCAAAATACTTATAGTTATAAAAATGCCAAATTCTAAGCAAGTTTGTTGACATTTGATACCAAAAATGCGTATCTGATGTTTTGGGGAAACTCACTGAATTCCCTCCCCTGCAAGTATTCAAGCCTTCATGAGAGTATATGATAGTTGGTCTCATATTCTGTGCAGTGATGGCACCGACAATCTGCTTACTTATAAGAAAAAAGGTGTAGGCTTAGTTTTTGTAAAGATTTCAAATGACCAAACATTCACAAATTTAACCTCATAAGTCTGCTTTACTGCCTACAGGGGGAGCCTAAAGAGCAGTAGGGGATAACTGCAACTTATGTTGACTGTGCTGCCATCTATAGTTATAAGAGCGACATTATCACTCATCACAAGCTCGTATAGAAAGTGCAGTGGCATTTTAACTAGCTCAGTCTGAGATATAAGCTATAATCATACAAGTGAAAGTTAGAATCACGAATGTCGATCATTTTATATTCATCTAATATAAGTTAGAACCAGATATATATTCCAAGACGAAAAAGCACAATTTTTTTCTCTATGTAATAACCACAAACCGACCCCCCCCCCCCCACACACACACGATGATTATACTCCAAGCTGCGTCACTTAACTAAATTTGTAAACTTAAAAGCAAAATTAATCAAAATTCATGGGCATTTTCTTTAAAGTACATTTTTCCACAGATCGTGTCCAAATGAGCAACTATTTAGAAAGGTATTTTTATAAAATAAATTCTGATAAATACATAATAATCCACTCCTTCTTATTGACGATATTGAATGGCGGCATTGAAACTGGAGATTCCAGCAACAAATGGAAAAAATGCCCATTCTTTTGTACTCTTCTCCTGCATTTTTCTAAAAAAGTAAGTAGGAAAAATAATAAGTTAGCTCCATCGGCAAGTTGCCTTAAGATGCTCTATCAGATAATGTTAATGATAACAACAATAATAACAACAACAACAATAATAATAATAATAATAATAATAATAATAATAATAATAATAATAATAATAATAATAATAATAATAATAATAACTTAGATGAGCAACCACAAGTATATTTTGGTCCAAGATAATAATAATAACAATAAGAAGAAGAAGAAGAAGAAGAAGAAGAAGAAGAATAGTAATAACAAAAATAACAATAAGAAGAAGAAGAAAAAGAAAAAGAAAGAAAAAAGCCAGCAAGGTGAGGTTTCTTATTAGTGCGATTATCATTAGTTTTGCAGTTGACCACCAGGTGTTGGAAGGTATTATAAGGTTAGGCGACTACGCCTAAGTCTGAGTCATTCTGCTACACAGTCAAAATTGATGTCCAAGCTTTGTGCTTAGATAAATAAAAAGAAGTGGATATGAAATCAGATGGTCAACCTGAATAGGCTAGCCTCAACCAATAGCCCAAAAGTCGTTCTCTGCGCATGCTCAGATGATGTTGGTGCACAGGTTTCTCTGTAATGTAACTGGCAAGAGAGCCCTGATTGGTCCTTGTTCCCTCGTAACCTTGCACTGATGCCAAAACAGAAACCCCTGTCTTGTCCAGCCCTTCACTATAGCGCATATAGTAATTGGTCCGCGCCTCGCTGCATATCCATTCTTTTTTCATCTAAGCTCATTGTGGCACATTTATGAGCAGATACCTCCGCGCGACGAAGTGCCAGTGGGAAAAAAGCTCAATGTGACCTATGATCCTATTGTATTATTCCATGTGTTCGCTTCATCACACAGCCATTAACCCTTATGCTGCTGGTGGCTAAATTGGCCAATACAAAAATCATAAAAAAAATACTGAAACCCTGGTAAATGGGTACTCCTTTCAGAACACTCAGCGAGAGCTATCCAATGAATACCAACATGGCAGGGTGTATATGTTTTTCAAACATGTTTGCGTTCTTGTGATTTCGACATAAGTAGCCTCAGCATTGGGAGGGTTAAACAGCAGCAGTGTTCACGCTAATGAAGTCAGGATTACAAAATATTACTGGCAGATGAACGTTTTTAAGTGTGAAACAGACAAATTGAAAGGTTATACCACTCTCTCCTTTGAGTTGTAGTATAGTAATTGGTCTCTCTTGGGGGGAAATTGGAATCACTTTTATAAAATATCTCATCTTTGTATTATGGATATAAATCTTAGAATGTTTCAATACAAGATATTACACAGAATCCTGCCCACAAATAGAAAACTAAAACAATACAGAATCAAAGACTCTGACATGTGCGACTTTTGTGGACAGGAATCTGAGAGTTCATTATACTTGTTTTGTGAATGTGATATCTCTGCCATGATATGGCAACAGATTGTAGACTGGTTAAATACTCAGGGACAAAATCTAGAGTATCTGACGGACAGGCAATTTATGTTTGGTGACAGATCATGGGATCCTATTGTAAAAAGGATTATTATTGTTGCAAAGTCAATTATTTTCAAAAAAAAGCAAAATGGCAAGTCTTTGGTGCTAAACCAAGTCATTTTTTCTCTCAAAAAACAGTTCGAAATAGAACATCACATTGCCAGAACACAAAATAAACTCAAATACTGTAGGGGCTTTTGGGCCCCAATGTGAGATAGCGTCAAACCACAAACTACTACTGCTTGACACAGATATAGAGGTGTATAGATTGGGAAAAATGATTTGTAAACTGTTTTTATATGTTTATGTCAAATAAAAGGTGTACAGCATCAAGTTAAAATATATATATATATATATATATATTGTAATGAATATGGTTTACATTTAGTTTTCCGAACTGCCACCAGATGGCAGTCTCATTTAAATTTGTTTTTCTGTGCATTTTTCTCATTGGTCAATTAGGACTGACCAGTCATGTGACTCCTCTCTGACCAGTTTGAGTCACACATGAGCTTAACCATCCTGAGCATGCACCTGTCTCAATGGCTCTCAGGGCAACACCCTTTCTATAAACTTGGATTAAAGAGGTAAATTCTACAATGTATTTCTATAATGAATTTCCTTTTCTCTATTGTATTTCATGTCTATTTGTATGAGTTCTAAAACTGTATTATTGTAGAAACTTATTATGTATTTTCTTTAGTTTCACAGGCAAACAAGAAATAAAGCTTCTGCTTGTTGTACTCTATCCAAAGAGTTTGGTTGTTTTGCGGCCCTGAAGCTACAGTGAAACTCTACAAGACTGTCATACCTGCCTGGTCTTCAACTCTACTCGTTCTTCTATACCTGCGTGAATGACTGGAGCTTTTCTACCCTGCGTGACAGACTGGTGCTTTTTCCCTTGCGCAAGAGACTACCCTGAGTGAGTTACCCTGTGCGAAACTACACAGCATGCGTTTCTACTGCGTTTCTACCCTGCGTGAATATACCTTCAAGTGGTGACTTCTCTTCGTATCAAGATAGACAATGTCATATAAACAAGAACATTCCACTGGATTGGTGAGAGACTTTGAATGATTATTTTATGTATCTCTGCATGAATGTATGCTTATATACTACTAGTATTTAGTGCCTTTGTAGCACCTATTGTTAGTGAAAGGTTTAGCAGTTATTCGGCCTTTCAGACTGAACTGTTGTTGACAATGAGTGACCCTGTGACTGAGGATGGTGCTTTTGCCCTTCCCCACCCTATTGGTAATATTGATAGGGTAGAGGTTGAAGGTGGCGCCACAAGCATCCAAAGGAGGGCCAGAATACCTACTGAGAAGGGTTTACAGTACAGAATTTTAGAAACCCGCAAGAGCCTTAGAGTAGGAATCATAACCTGGCGTAAATATGCAGTTCAGATGGAAACGATGCTCTCTGATACTTCAGATATTAACTTATTGAAGCAAGAAAGAACAAAATTGGAGAGCAAAATGGATGAAATACTGTCAGTTTATGAATCTTTGAATGAGTTATGTTCTGAACCTGACGCTGCAGACAATGAAAAGTTTGAAAAGGTTCAAGGAGAGCATTATTCTCTAATCAGGAGAATTAGTGAAACTGTTAAAGGGATTAAATCTGAGAAATCTGATGCAAGTTCAAAAAAGTCTTCATCTAAGCGAAGCCATAAGTCTGCCGGTTCATCAAAATCGCACAGCTCAAAGAAAGCAGAAATTGCTTCAGAAGCAGCTGTTTTACAGCTGCTTATTTGAAATACATTGAGGCTGAAAGTGCCAAAATGGCTGAACTTGAAAGACTCAGGGCTTTGAAAGATCTAGATATTGCTCAAGCAAAATTGAAAGCAATTTCAGATTTTGAACCTGCTGATGATATAAAGGTAGAACTTCCCCCTGATGGTTCACAGGAACATTTAGAGGATTACCTTGAAGATCAAATCAATCAGGTGAATTTCAGTTCAGCAGATGTTCCAACTATACCAGTTGTGCCATCTACTGGGATTTCGAGCAATCTTAATCCAACGGTTACAGAATTCACCCCTAGATCTTCCAGTGTCATTCCTCCGGGAGTTCAAACATCTAGTACCTGGGTTTACACAAATGTAATGAGTACAGGGACAACTTCTGGTCCTATCAATCAAACCTCACATGTCAGTCAATCAAATCCCTCATTCCAGTTTATTCCAAATTTGAATCAAGGTCAAAATGGGAATTATCAACAGGTTTTTGAGCTGACAAAGTTACTCTCTGATCATGTAAATCTTAGCCGCCTTCCAGTCCCTGAACCCACAATTTTCTTGGGTGACCCTTTGAAATACCCTGACTGGAAGGTAACCTTTGAGATGCTCATTGATCAGAAGGGAATTCCTCAAACAGAGAGGATACATTATCTTAAAAAGTACATAGGTGGTGTAGCCAAGGAGGCAGTAGAAGGATACTTCCTGGTAACTTCACCTAGAGCATATGATGAGGCTAGACAACTTTTAGAAGATCGCTATGGCAGCTCATATGTCATAGCCAATGCCTTTCGTGACCGATTAGAAAACTGGCCCAAAATTCCAAATCGTGACGGTGCAGCCTTGCGCAAATTTTCAGATTTTTTGAGGCAATGCGGTATCGCCATGGAAACGGTTAGTAGTCTCAAGGTCTTAGATGACGATCGTGAAAACCGAAAGCTTTTGACAAAGTTACCAGACTGGATGATTCCCCAGTGGGGCAAAATTGTATCTGATACCAAAGAAAGGTTCGGTACTTTCCCAACTTTTAGGGATTTTCAGAGGTTTGTGGTTAAACAGGCTGACATATCATGTCATCCAGTCACCTCGTTTCAGGCATTGAAACAAAATTCAGCACCAGACACTACTAAATTTGTTAGGTCAACTAAACCAAAACAAGTTAGCTCTAGTTCATTTTCTACTAGTGTTGATGTGCCAGAATATCGAGGAGAGTGTACTCTTTGTAAACAGAAACACAATGTAGACTCGTGCTTTCAATTATTCTCAAAATCTATGGAACAGAGAAGGGCATTTGTCCAAGAGAATAGTCTTTGCTTTGGATGTCTTCAACCTGGACATACATCGAAATTATGCAAAAATCGAGCACACTGCAAAATTTGCAACAAACTGCATGCTACTATGTTTCATGGAGATGTTCGAAAGTCCGATAATAATTCAGTTCGAACCAATCCCAGAGCAAAGACTACCTCAAACTTATGCCAAGAAAGTGATACACCTATTGTTGAATCTTTATCGGTCAATACGAGAATCACAAATATTGCAAGGTCATCGCGACCTGCTTTGAGTTCTATGGTAGTGCCAGTATGGGTGTCCCATGAAAGTGACCCTCAAAGGGAAACCTTAGTTTATGCGTTATTAGACACCCAATCGGACACTTCTTTTATACTTGACAGTACATGTCATGCGTTGGCGGTAGAGGGTGTACGTTCAGAATTGTTGCTTTCTACCATGTCTGCCAAAAATCAAGTGATTGAAACATCTCGTATTGATGGTTTAAGAGTGCGGGGACATGATAGCCAGGATCTTATTTCGCTAGAGACAGTTTACTCAAGAAATTTGATCCCCGCTAATCGGTCTCATATACCGACCCCAGAAGTGGCCAATAGGTGGCCCCACCTACAGTCAATTAAACACAATTTAATGGATTTGAGTACATGCGAGGTGGGTCTGCTCATTGGTTATGACTGTGCGTCTGCTCTTGCCCCTATTGAAGTGATATTACCTCCTGGGGAGGGACCCTATGCGCAAAGAACCACACTTGGTTGGAGTATTGCAGGTATTCCCTTCGCCATCTATACCAAAACTCATTCACTAGGTGTTGTACCCGTCTCCACCTTTTCCTCGCATACAAATCTGATTCAGGTGTTGTGAATGATGTGTGTGAATGCGAATCGGTTGAATGTGATGAAATAGGTGTAAGTCACAGAATTCTAACCTACCCAATACCTGACAATCTTTCTAACCCACTTACTAATACCAAAAGTGAGGTACATTTTTCGTGCAAAACATCAGTCAAGGAGGTAGTGACTCCTAAAGATTTCCTAAACATGATGGAGATGGATTTTAATGAACGTGCTTCAGGTAAATCCTACTCTCATGAGGATCAAAGATTTTTAGACATTTTGACTAAAGGTGTGCATCAACGTACTGATAAACAGTACGAAATGCCCTTACCGTTTAAGACAAACCAAGCTAGTCTACCGAACAATAAGTCCTTAGCAATCAGTCGTTTACAGCCTCTCAAACGGCGTTTACAGGCTGATGCTAAATATCGGGCAGACTATGTGAAATTTATGGAAAACGTGATTGACAAAGGATATGCCGAAAAGGTACCAACTTCTGAACTTAACCAAAACGATGGACATGTATACTACATACCCCATCATGGTGTTTATCACCAAAAGAAGAACAAGATCAGAGTAGTATTTGATTGCAGTGCCAAATTTAAGGGAGAATCCTTGAATGACCATCTCCTATCTGGCCCATCCTTAACAAACACGTTACTGGGTGTACTCTGTCGTTTTCGCCATGAACCCATAGCCTTCATGTGCGATATCGAACAGATGTTTTACCAATTTAAGGTAGATGAAAACCAACGCAACTTTTTGAGATTTCTATGGTGGGAGAACGGTAACTACGAAACTGATCCTACTGAATTTCGAATGAATGTTCACATTTTCGGTGCGGCATCATCCCCAGGATGTGCAAATTTCGGACTTAAACAAATTGCTTCAGATAACGAGGCGAAATATGGATCTGATGTAGTACAGTTCATTCATCGAAATTTCTACGTAGATGATGGGTTAAAAGCAGTCCCCACTCCCGAATTAGCCATTGATTTGATCAAAAGAGCACAAGCTGTGTGTTCAGAAGGGAAGGTACATTTACATAAATTTGTGTCAAATTCCACTGAAGTAGTAAAATCGCTTCCCACATCTGAACTCTCTAGCGGAATGCAAGATCTAAACTTGCTCAAAACTGAAAATCCAATTGAACGTGCCCTCGGCGTACAGTGGTGTGTCGACCTAGATCAGTTTTCGTTCAAAATTGCCCTAAAAGACCAACCTATGACTCGAAGGGGTATCTTATCAACAATCAACTCGGTCTATGACCCCCTAGGTTTCTTAGCTCCTGTCATCCTTGAGGGAAAGATTATTTTACAAGAGATGTGCAAGGATAATCTAGGTTGGGATGATGATTTACCTGACACGCTTAGGTCTCGATGGCAACTTTGGAGGAGCTGTCTGTCAAAACTAGAATTCTTTCACATCCCTCGCTGTTTCAAACCAGCCAATTTTGGGAATGTTCAAACGGTAGAATTACATCACTTTTCGGATGCGAGCAACTTTGCCTACGGTCAGTGTTCTTACCTGCGTCTAGTAAATGACCAAGGTGAGGTGCATTGTACCTTAGTGATAGGTAAGTCCAGAGTTGCTCCACTGAAAACTATGACTATTCCGAGGTTAGAATTGACAGCCGCTCTAGTGTCTGTCCGCATTAGCAAGTTCTTACAAGACGAGCTAGATTATGAGAATATCGCGGAAACCTTTTGGACAGACAGTAAGGTTGTATTAGGATACATTTCAAATGAATCACGCAGATTTCACATATTTGTTGCCAACCGAGTGCAACAAATAAGGGACCACTCAAGCCCCTCTCAATGGCGCTATGTGAAATCGAATGACAATCCTGCAGATATGAGCTCTAGAGGCGTGACTGCTGAAGAATTCAGTAAGAGCTCAACATGGATTAACGGACCGTCCTTTTTGTGGGAAAAGGATATTTCAACATACGGTAAGGATATAACACCAGACCTTAACCCACATGATCCTGAACTAAAGAAAGTGCAGGTAATGGTGTCTCAAAGTGAGACAGTTACAGGATTTGACCTTGCTCGTTTAGAGGTGTTTTCTGATTGGTTCAGAGCAAAAAGAGCCGTAGCTACTTGCCTCAGATTGAAAAGCCTGTTACAGGAAAGATTGCTAAAAAAGCAGAAATCTTCCATTCACTCTGACCTATCAGAGTATAAATCAGTTACTGTACAGGAACTAGATCAGGCCGAAATAGAAATAATCAAACAAGTTCAGGCCAAGGCATTTTCTGAAGAGCTCAAGTGCCTTCAAATGCTCCAAAGTGGTGATGATCGCCATGCAAGAAGAATCAGAAACAACCATCTAAAGAAGTCTAGTTCTCTTTTCAGGTTAGACCCCTTTATTGACCAAAATGGTATTTTGCGTGTCGGTGGTCGCCTGAGGCGTGCAAACTTATCAGACACGTTAAAACACCCTGTCATACTCCCTAGAAAGGGACACGTGACTGAACTAATCATAGACTATTTTCACAAACAAACTGCTCACCAAGGAAGAAATACCACAACCAATGCAATACGCAGCAATGGGTATTGGATTGTTGGGTGCAGTGCAGCAGTGTCTAATTTCATATACAAATGCGTCACCTGCAGAAAGTTGCGTGGACGTCTGCAGAGTCAGAAAATGTCAGACCTACCGTCAGACAGAGTAGAGCCCTCCCCTCCATTTAGTTTTGTTGGGGTAGATTTTTTCGGCCCTTGGATAGTTAAAGAGGGAAGGAAATCTCTAAAGCGTTATGGGGCCCTATTCACATGTCTTTCTTCCAGAGCTATCCACATTGAGGTGGCGACTGACCTGAGTACTGATGCATTCATGAATGCATTGAGAAGATTTCTATCTGTACGAGGACCAATTCGTTTGCTGAGGTCAGACTGCGGCACCAATTTCATAGGCACTCTCTCAGAGCAGAAAGCTGCACTTTCAGAACTAGATCAAAGTCACATAAAACAATTTTTGCTTTCTAAAGGTTGTGACTATGTAGAATTTAAGTTCAATGTGCCATCAGCAAGCCATATGGGAGGCGTATGGGAGAGGCAGATTCGTACAGTGAGAAATGTTCTCAATGCCTTGATGCAACAGGTTAGCGGTCAGTTGAATGATGATTCATTGCGTACTGTAATGTGCGAGGCTGCTGCTATAGTAAACAGCAGGCCCCTTACAGTAGAAAATGTAAACGATCCTTTATCACTCAACCCCTTAACACCTAATCACCTCCTAACCATGAAATCTAGTGTGTTACTATCCCCACCTGGTAAATTTGATGAATCAGATTTGTATGCGAGGAAAAGGTGGAGACGGGTACAACACCTAGTGAATGAGTTTTGGTATAGATGGCGAAGGGAATACCTGCAAAACTTACAAACACGTCAGAAGTGGGTTCAACCAAAACGCAACCTCAAAGTTAACGATGTGGTTATAGTGAAGGATGAAAATCTCCCTCGTGGTGAATGGTGTCTCGGAAGAGTTATTGAAACTTTTCCTAGCCAAGATGGCTATGTACGGTCAGTAAAGCTAGCTATTGGTAATTCTAACTTAGACAAAAATGGTAAACCAATGCGTGCTATGTCCTTTATCAAACGCCCAATTCACAAATTGGTACTTATTGTGGAATCTAATGAGGAATAATGGGTTCTCCCCGACAAGGAGCCAGTAATTTGCGTAATCTTATTAAAGTTGAGAAATATCTGCGTATGTTTGAGTAATGATACTATATTTGCGTTAAAGATGTTCAAACTTGCGTGCTATGGGTATCAATATATCTATATGCGAATGTTGTTATATGCGTATTTGAATACAGTTGTAATATGTCTAAATGTGTGTTATGTGATAGGAAATTTGTTCCAAATTTAGGGAGCCATGTAATGAATATGGTTTACATTTAGTTTTCCGAACTGCCACCAGATGGCAGTCTCATTTAAATTTGTTTTTCTGTGCATTTTTCTCATTGGTCAATTAGGACTGACCAGTCATGTGACTCCTCTCTGACCAGTTTGAGTCACACATGAGCTTAACCATCCTGAGCATGCACCTGTCTCAATGGCTCTCAGGGCAACACCCTTTCTATAAACTTGGATTAAAGAGGTAAATTCTACAATGTATTTCTATAATGAATTTCCTTTTCTCTATTGTATTTCATGTCTATTTGTATGAGTTCTAAAACTGTATTATTGTAGAAACTTATTATGTATTTTCTTTAGTTTCACAGGCAAACAAGAAATAAAGCTTCTGCTTGTTGTACTCTATCCAAAGAGTTTGGTTGTTTTGCGGCCCTGAAGCTACATATATATATATATATATATATATATATATATATATATATATATATATATATATATATATATATATATACTGCATCAAGTTAAAATATATATATATATATATATACATATATATATATATATATATATATATATATATATATATATATATATATATATATATATATACATATATATATATATATATATATATATATATATATATATATATATATATATATATATATATATATATATATATATATATATATATACATATATATATATACATATATATATATATACATATATATATATATATATATATATATATATATATATATATATATATATATATATATATATATATATATATATATATATATATATATATATATATATATATATATATATATATATATATATATATATATATATATATATATATATATGTGGCTATAAAATCACCCCAGGTACAACTTTTATTTTCATGCATTAAATATTTTCGAATCGCGATTTTTTCATGCATGCTTATTTCAGGGTCAAATATCCAAAATGGGCTTCTGAGATTTTCAAAAATGTCCCTTTATGTTTTGCCTTTTTTAAACTTACCAGGATGATGAAAATGTTCAATGACAATACGACAGAATCCCTATTTCAAGACCAGTTGAAGAAAGACATTAGGCATTTTATTTTGCCGTTATGACTTAAGTTTTATTGCCTCAATTCACCCAAGGAGATGTCTATGACATCTATGATATATAACCTACTACTGACCGTCTATCCATTCCACAAGTTGACACCTCTGCACTTCTTTTATCAATAAGGTGTGAAATAGCCGACACCAACATGTTTCAGAACTAACTTACCATGCCGGGCAAGTAGTTCATGATTTTAACTTGCCCGACATAATTTCTGGCTTGCCCGAAATAAGTTATACCATATGCCAGAATGTTATCTATTATTTCTCATGGATTAAATTATTGTAAAACCATTTTCTTTTAATTTATGTTGCATTGTTAGCATATTTATGGGTATTTGTACCATCTTTCTACATAAAAAAATTGAGTGCTCAGAAAATCAGCTTGCCCATTCCGGCAATTAAAAACTAATATGTACTTGCCCGAAAGCCCTTTTTTTCTAAAATTCACTTGCCGGGGCAAGCGGGCTAGTACTTATGTTGAACCCTGGACGTTCATACTGAAAGGTTTGATGCGTTGCTATGTTGAACGTTGCTATGACGTCATAGATGGCTCTCGACCAATCAAGACTAGTCATTGGTATAGAGTAACATCGTCGTTAGAAAGGTTGCCCTGGCCAGTGAAAAAGCCGTTAATATTTTCTCGTTCTTCCAGAATATTTTGTCTGCAATGATCATACTTATTACGATAACTTTTGAATTCAGAATAATTTTACAAAATATTTGAAAGTGTTGTTGGTAATGTTCGAATCAACATTTATCCTTCCAAATATTTTTGGAAAGTCTGCTTTAACCTGAAATATTTCATAAAGAAGTTTTTTTTTGCCGCTGTGAGCATTAATGCGTTAACCCTTCCAGTGCTGAGGCTACTTTCATCCAAGGTGCAAAAACGCAAAATTTTTGAATATCATCCAAACCCTGTCTTGTTGGTATTCATTGGAAAGCTCTCGCTGAGTACTCTCTTATGAGTACCCATTTGCTAGGGTTTCGCTGACTTATTCAGGTTTTTTGCATAATTTTGTATTGGAAAAATTAGCCACCAGCAGCATAAGGGTTAATTGGCCTTGGAAACTATTTTGGTGATATCTCCCGGACCAAGGACTCTTTTCCTACAAATGTTTACAGAGGATGAGTGAAAAATCAAATATTTTCATGAATTTAGGTTTTCTACTAAGTTATTTTCAAAAGTGTAATAAATACAGACACTTTTCAAAAGAATTACATTACATTGATGGTGGTGAATTGTCTTGCTATTGCTCTACTGTGTATTAGGCCACTTTTTTCCGTTTTTAAGATTTTTTAAACTAAATGTTTATAATTTTTCAATTTTTCTTTTATAAAGTATGCGCACATAAGGAAATACTTTTCAACTTTCCTTCTTTTTTTTAAAAAATGAGGGGCCTAAAATCAAAGAGGGATTTTTCCTAAAACAGAAAAAAAGTGGCCTTATAAATGCAAAACATGAATTAATAAACAAGTTCAAGTTCTTTTGGCATTTTATTTATATCATTTCATAAAATAACAGGTTTTTCAACATGTGCTGTGTGAACTTCAGTTGAGCGCACAGAAAAAAACATGCAGTAAAAATACCAAAGGCTTATAAGACAAAGGCGTTCAACTTCTACTAGATGAGTCCACATGTCTATGGCTAGGAGAATCTATAAATAGAACCTGATTCTTGGATGCATGGGAGGCTTCTGGGGGAGAACTGCAGGAGAATGCTTCATGTTACCAGCCCGTGGTCGTTAAAGGTCATTAATGTCGTTAAAAGGCAATAAAAGTACTGGCCTTTGGGCTGGGGTGTTTGCTAATTTTATACCTTAAAAGAATTGGTTGTGTATATTGGCATGATAGCCGTTTTGGCTAAATTGAACGCCTTTATCTCATAAGCCTTTGAAGATACTTAATTCCTGTTCTTGTCAACCAGTCAACTGCCAGTCACATGTAGATCAGTTGCCCAGACACGCTCGGCTGCGCAGTCAATAGTTACCATAAATTCTCCGAAATCTAGACCACCCTAGAAATCAACAGTACCGCAGTGAATAACTGTGATCATTCTGATTGCCTGAAAATCAAATATCAAAACTACGTAGTCTTTGTTTATTTTTTGAAAATTCCAAAACACATTCATGAAATCCAAATGTGCAATAAGAAAAAAAGAGAAAAAAGAATATAATATAAATATAACGATAGATTTTCTAAAAAGGTCATTCTCCCAAATGAATGCCTAATTGGGCCCGACTTTGGTGTCCTCTCTTTGACTAGATATATTTGTAAACCATCGGTGAGCTAGATGCGTTTCAGCACTAACAAACCCCCTATGAATATTTTGGATACAAACATCCATATTTTTCCAAATCCTTTAAGGTTCCTCCACCATTAAGTGATACAAATTCAGATTTAAGTGCAATATCTTAACCTGGTCACCAAGAGGACAAGCATTTTTCAAAAATGAAAAAAAAAATATATATATATATATATACATATACATATATATATATATATATATATATATATATATATATATATATATATATATATATATATATATATATATATATTATCATATATACATTTGTGAGTTATTTTTGCAAATTTTTAGTTCAATATCACAACAATTCCAGTGATTTAATGAACGCAACTTTTTGAAAAAATGTCAAACCAGAGTTGAATTTTGTTATGAATAGTCTCTTGTCTAACCCGTGTTTGCCCATAGTGCTCAAAAACATACTCTCCATTTTGGTGATATCTTTTTGACAAGAGGATTTTTTTTGTAAAATATCTGAATTAAAAATGCTAATCACAGGGCAAGAATTAACTCTCCTTCAACAAATTTATGTTGGACACCAAAATTATTTTTGAAGGTATCATAGATCCAGGCGAAAATCATTAACATAATGCACCAGTCAATTGAATCCCTGGGAGGGGGGGGGCCGGGACTTGGCCGGGAAACACGGTGCTTCTGCAAAATACTGCTTAAAATAGCTGCCCGGTGTACCGGGATTACTGTGATTTATTGTTGCTGTCCGTCGAGGCGGTGCATGATAGTGACGGCATACTTTGCTGCCACGATTCCAGTAGGCCTATCAGCCGGGCGCACCCGGCCTCTGCTAGGTCCAGTGGCGGATCCAGGGGGCGCACCTGGCGCACGCCCCCCCCCCCCCCTAAAACTCCCAGAGGGACCCTGGTGTGATCTCCCTTTCCCAACTGGAACAGCAAATCTTGTAGTATATACCATCATTACCAGCCTAGTTTGTGGGGCCTGTTTACAAATTGGACCTAATTTTTTGGGGCATATATATATATTTAGGGAAGCACTTACTGACTCTGCAACGAGAATAATGGCCCCTTAAAAAACTTTTCTTTGTTCTATTTCACTTGAAAGTGTCCCAAAATGCACCTCAGAGCACCTATTTATTAAAAATTTCTGGGGGAGCATGTCCCCAGACCCCCCTACCATGGACGGCATGCTGTCGCATACTGACCTTGCAAAGAGAATAATGGCCCCTTAAAAATTCAGCTTTTTTACAACTTTTCTTTGTTATATTTCACTTGAAATTGTCAAAAAATGCACCTCAGAGCACCTAATTTTCAAAATGCTCCCCCAGACCCCCTACTATGGACGGCATGCTGTCGCATACTGTCGCCGCCGCGGTGCGCACGCCGGAATTAATCTGCTTCTACTTTCTAAAATACAGGACCAAAATTTGACCTTCCTAAAAATCTTAAGGTAGACCTCTCATACATAAGTTTCATATTACTTTATACACAAATTTGCTCTGCAAATGCCCCTCAGAAGAGAACACCTACAATATCAATTTCCAGATCCCCCAACCAACCCCAAGATGTGGAGTTCGCGGACTTCGGCCATCTAAATTGAGCGCCCCTAACCTGAAATCCTGGATCTGCCCATGAGGTCCACTGTGTTGACCAACTACGGACCTTCACCCGGGGGACTGCCCGGCGCGGGAGAATGAGTTGAAATAAAAAGTTGAAATCATAGGAGCTTGTGTATAATTGTTGAGCATGCCCCAGGGGTGGGGCATACTGCCACAGAATTGGTCCCTGCCAGTGGGGATGAGTGCTATTTATTGATTTTTTCCTGAGCAGTATCCCCGCATGTCCCGGCCCCCCCCTCCCAGGGATTCAATTGACTGGTGCATAATGGAGGTATATCTGATGGTACTGAATGGGTGCAGGGGGGGGGGGATTGTTAACACATCAGAAGATCAACAAGTTCAAACTGTGTAAATAAAAAGAGTGATAATGAATGTGACAAATATATCAAAAAGAGGCGAATATGTGACCTCTTTTTATACCTCTTCTTTTTTAGAAAATAAACATTGATAACACAGTTATATATGACTTGCCTTTCATACACACTAATTTATATATATATACATGTATTACATTGTACATACATACAAACATACATATATAAATATATGCATATATATACATATATATATATATATATATGTATATATATATATATATATATATAATATATATATATATATATATATATATATATATATATATATACACATATATATGTGACTGTATATATGTATACATCTTATATATATATATATATATATATATATATATATATATATATATATATATATATATATATATATATATATATATATATATATATATGTATATACATACATATATATATATATATATATATATATATATATATATATATATATATATATATATATATATATATATATATATATATATATATATATATATATATATATATATATATATATACACACATATATTATACGAACACACAAAACCACACAATCATCTTTAAGTGGATGTATTTTCACTAGCCAGCGTTTTCTGGAACACTCTAAACTCTAGAAGGCGATCTCTAGAGCTCTATCACAGGAGGGTTATAGGACTACTCTTTCTTAGGTCCCAAAAAACGTTTGTTTCATGTGTCCCTACAATGTTATAAAATTGGCCCCCAATCATAAGTTTTTAGCGCTCAATTAGAATGTCTCATTGCTCACATCAGCTAGTGATGATTTCTCACTAGATACACTGCTAGCTGCTGAAGGGATACACTCCAAAGGGTTAGACACTCTTAGGGATATATATATATATATATATATATATATATATATATATATATATATATATATATATATATATATATATATATATATATATATATATATATATATATATATATATAGACATGTATATATATATATATGTATATATATATGTATATATATACATATATATATATATATATATATATATATATATATATATATATATATATAAATATATATATATATATATATATATATATATATATATATATATATATATATATATATATATATATATATATATATATATATATGTATGTATATGTATGTATATGTATGTAGTGATAAGTACTTGGTAAAGCAACTAAACACCCTACCAACCATGTATATTTTCTATAGGAAACACACAGGAAACAAACAGTTTTATGCCTACTATCCATACATTCAATAACCCCACTTCCACAGGGTTTATAGATATAACTTTATATCTTTGTGCATGATGATCAGATTATAATTAAATGACCTTCTAATTCAAGCATGTTTCAAAAATATTTGCAGGATATTTGATCATTAATAACAACACACACACACACTCACACCTCCAGTTTAACCATTCGCAATTTTGCATTTTATTCGATCAGAAGTTAATTTTTAACGTACCCTGAAACCAAGTAATACCTAGGAGGTGATACCCTGGGTATATATGGAATTAAAATAATGGAGACTTAGGACTATCATGGCTGGAAGCTGTCCACAGTAGGACCGCATTCCTTAGGAATTATATAAAATATCATAAAAAACACTCATTTATATAACTGACTTTGATCAATAATTATATTTCATCTCAAGAGTTTGATTTTAGTGAATATTTTTTTCCATTAGTCAATCAAATGTTTACGCCAGACAGCACAGTCGACTTTGGAATGATGATAACAAACTTGATGTTTCGTTACACCATAGTTTTAGCCATCAGGGCGCCTGGGCGTCATTTGGACACCTAGACCCTGAAAAATTACCCCTCAGGACACCCAATCTTTTTTGTGAGTAATTCCTTAAAATATCATTTTCAAACATAAAATGGAATTTTTTGGACCCCAATATAATTCCCATGACAGTGTATAAGGAAATAATGCCTGATTCCAATAAGTAAATACATGTTTATGGTTGTAATCTGAGTATATTGTGGTCTTCCCTGTAGAGTAAGACACCCAAAAATCTTACAATTGGCAATTTTGGGCACCCACTTTCCAAATCCTGGCTAAGATCCTGGTTACTAAAGACAGTCCAGGCTGGTTTTATCTTGATGACAATAATGACATTGGTGACGACTCTTTGATGCTCTGTTAAACCATACTTGTGTGTTCTTCATTAAGAAAGGTCTGTTTTTGTGACCTCTTGGTCATAGCGTCCGCGTACTGTACGACAATCTTATCCAGCCATGTGACCTGATTAACGGCCCAGAGGTCACCTTCAAAAAATCCAAGATGGCCGCCATGTGTTGTCACCGCAAGGAGACAGTTGTCCTTTGACACTGAAAAAAACAAAACAAAATTATTTTTTTTCAAATTTTTGTTGATGTCAAATTTTAATAATCTTTTCAATGGATATGAAATCTCTGTACAGTTAAAGCTGGAGTATAAGAAAATTTGGAGCCAGCGCCCTTTTTAAACTATAAAGTGCATGGTCAATGAAATGTTGATGACAAAGTGTAAGCACTGGTGAATACAGATGGTGCCTAGAAGATGCCAAAAACAGAGTGCATCATGGGATACATGGACACCCAATATGGCTGCCTCAGGCCTGTTACTTGGTCCTTTCTGTAAGCTATAATAACTGAGTAGTGCTGAAGAGGACAGGTTCAGGGAGGTCACATTTGAAAGGTGACATGCATAAGCTCATTTTGAACCTTAATCATTCTGATGGTGCATTTGCCCTTTAAGTGACAGGTTTAGCCCTATTGAAGAAAATGGCACATTTTGTGACATGTGCATGACTGAAGCCAGACTGCTCATTGATAAAGTATGTCACGCAATTGACTTATTAAATGGGATCACCACATTTAAAAGCAGGATTAATTTTGAGCCTACTTACTGACAAATTTTTTTGGAATATGTAGAAGCTCTGTAGGCACAAGTGGGTCATCTTCTGAGTTGAGGACGAACACTGGGATGTTGATCTGGAACGAGAGAAACGTGAAGAATAAAATACTGTAGAATAGGAAAATAATCCGAAATTGAGAATAAAATACTGTAGAATGGGAAAATAATCCGAAATTGAGAATAAAATACTGTAGAATAGGAAAATAATCCAAAATTGAGAATAAAATACTGTAGAATAGGAAAAAAATCGGAAATTGAGAATAAAATACTGTAGAATAGGAAAATAATCCAAAATTGAGAATAAAATACTGCAGAATAGGAAAATAATCCGAAATTGAGAATGAAATACTGTAGAATAGGAAAATAATCCGAAATTAAGAATAAAATACTGCAGAATAGGAAAATAATCCGAAATTGAGAATAAAATACTGCAGAATAGGAAAATAATCCGAAATTGAGAATAAAATAAGTACTGTAGAATAGGAAAATAATCCAAAATTATGATTTTGGATTTTCCCAAGATTGTTTTTTCCTAAAAGCCAATATTGAAGGTTGATACTCTAATGGCAGGAATAATACATCCGATTTTCATTATACTGAACTGACCCCACTCGGAAAAGTTCGGCAGAATAAACCACTCGGATTAATTTCCTATTCTATGTACAGTACTTCTTATTAGAGGTGTCATTGATGTGGCCCATATCGATATACAGGCAAACTTGGATATGATGGACTCAATGGGACCAGGAAAATTGGTCCGTCATATGCGAAATCCGTCATATACATATGACAAGTACTTGATATGCATCAGACCGGGACCAAGCATAGTGTCCGTCATGTGCAAAAATCCGTCGTACAGTGGTCCGTCATATCCAAGTTACCTGTATCAATAAATGAATCACCATGCTAAATGCTTCAGGATTTTCCCTTATGGCATAGACAGCATTTTCATGGACATACCAATGCATCGTATCAAAATAATCAAAATCGAAAACAAAATATCAAAATATTGAATTGAGTTAAATACTGACAAAGCAGAGTTATAGTTGTTGATAACTTAGTGAAACAGCTCCCAGTGATAGAACAAGGGTGGTCTATATTACCCAATAATTATTTTACAAAGTAATTATAGTGGCCCAAATTCCTAGGGTAGTCTAATTTTTCCGAGAATTTACATTAAATCCTGGCTATGACCCTGTTCATCGATTCATATTACCACAGGGGTCCAGTTAGACACTAGCCCGATAGCCTGAGGCTAGAGAAAATTGTTTCGGGCTATAAGAATATTTGCCTTTGTAGCCCCGCTGGCTATAAGAAAAGATTGACATTTTTAGGTCATGCTCAGAGGAATAACAATACTATAAGCAGTGTGTGTGTATGTATATATATATATATAAATATATATATATATATATATATATATATATATATATATATATATATATATATATATATATATATATATATGTGTGTGTGTGTGTGTGCGTGTGTAATTTAGGATAACTGAGGCAGCTCATTTTTGTTTTTGTTTTTTAATGGGACTATAGAGTTTTCTATCGGGCTATGAAGTTTTGGGAACCTATAGCCAGGCGGTCTTACTCAGTTTCTTGCCGTAGCCTGACCCCTGTTACCACACTACGGTATATTTGGAAACTGTACCTTTTGTAGATGATCTTTACAGCTGTTTTGCTCGTAAAACTCGTAGATGGTTGGAATCTCTGCGCGCCTCCTAGAAAACAGAAATTCAACATTGTAATAAAAGACGTAAAACAATTGATCTAGTCTTGCACTTTCCAAATTCATCATCAAGTATATCTTAGATCATCACAAGAGTTCCTTATAATTGCAATTTCTTTTATCGAATTCAAAATTTTAGAGTGCAAATTATTTGTTGACGTGCCGAGAAATGAATATAAATGATTCAAAATTAAAAAAGCATCCCCCCCCTAAAAAAAACTTATTTGCAGAACTGTTGATTTGTCCATTGCATTAATACCTTATTATACCACTAGGAGGTCCATTGTTTCACAAATTTCAGTTTGCCTTTTACACTATAACTTTAAATTGCCGCCAGCAGGGTTGTGAACTCCTTCATTTCAATGGTGTTTTCTGTTGATAAATAGAGGTCTCCATTTTTGGTATTAGGCTAATTTCATAGTGACAACAGGTGCCAAATTTGCAAAACATTTGTGCACCAGGATTTTTATACTTGTGATTGTTCCATTTCTTTACATAATACAATTGTACAGTATTCACATACTTATTACAATTACAGAAACCCTTTGTAACCTGTTACCTTGCATATATATATATATACATGTAATGTTGTATGATGGTGGCCAAGATGCTTGGCGTCAAGAAAAAAAAAAAAAAGTTAGGGAAACAGACAATGAAGAGTAGGTAATAAAAGTATATGGTGGTTGCCCCAGTTTATAGCAGAATTGAACCAATACTCGCCCTGGCCTGGGATTGAACTCTGGACCCCATTCCTCCCAGCGCTCAGGCCAGCGATCTTGCCACTCTACCTACAAGACACCAGTACCTACCTGCCATAGAACTCATCTAGCTCTACTAGAGACGTAGCTGACATGATCATGTTGTAGTCTACACCGTAACGCTCTAAGGCTTCTGGGGAGAAGAGAACGTCTACCTACCTGCCATAGAACTCATCTAGCTCTACTAGAGACGTAGCTGACATGATCATGTTGTAGTCTACACCGTAACGCTCTACGGCGTCGGCGGAGAAGAGGACGTCTACCTACCTGCCATAGAACTCATCTAGCTCTACTAGAGACGTAGCTGACATGATCATGTTGTAGTCTACACCGTAACGCTCTACAGCTTCTGAGAGAGAACAGGACGTCTACCTACCTGCCATAGAACTCATCTAGCTCTACTAGAGACGTAGCTGACATGATCATGTTGTAGTCTACACCGTAACGCTCTACAGCTTCTGAGAGAGAACAGGACGTCTACCTACCTGCCATAGAACTCATCTAGCTCTACTAGAGACGTAGCTGACATGATCATGTTGTAGTCTACACCGTAACGCTCTACAGCTTCTGGGGAGAACAGGACGTCTACCTACCTGCCATAGAACTCATCTAGCTCTACTAGAGACGTAGCTGACATGATCATGTTGTAGTCTACACCGTAACGCTCGACGGCTTCTGAGAGAGAACAGGACGTCTACCTACCTGCCATAGAACTCATCTAGCTCTACTAGAGACGTAGCTGACATGATCATGTTGTAGTCTACACCGTAACGCTCTACGGCTTCTGGGGAGAAGAGGACGTCTACCTACCTGTCATAGAACTCATCTAGCTCTACTAGAGACGTAGCTGACATGATCATGTTGTAGTCTACACCGTAACGCTCTACGGCTTCTGGGGAGAAGAGGACGTCTACCTACCTGTCATAGAACTCATCTAGCTCTACTAGAGACGTAGCTGACATGATCATGTTGTAGTCTACACCGTAACGCTCTACGGCGTCAGGGGAGAACAGGACGTCTACCTACCTGCCATAGAACTCATCTAGCTCTACTAGAGACATAGCTGACATGATCATGTTGTAGTCTACACCGTAACGCTCGACGGCGTCAGGGGAGAACAGGACGTCTACCTACCTGCCATAGAACTCATCTAGCTCCACTAGAGACGTAGCTGACATGATCATGTTGTAGTCTACACCGTAACGCTCGACGGCGTCGGGGGAGAAGAGAACGTCTACCTACCTGCCATAGAACTCATCTAGCTCTACTAGAGACGTAGCTGACATGATCATGTTGTAGTCTACACCGTAACGCTCGACGGCGTCGGGGGAGAAGAGAACGTCTACCTACCTGCCATAGAACTCATCTAGCTCTACTAGAGACGTAGCTGACATGATCATGTTGTAGTCTACACCGTAACGCTCTACGGCTTCTGGGGAGAAGAGAACGTCTACCTACCTGCCATAGAACTCATCTAGCTCTACTAGAGACGTAGCTGACATGATCATGTTGTAGTCTACACCGTAACGCTCTACGGCTTCTGGGGAGAAGAGGACGTCTACCTACCTGCCATAGAACTCATCTAGCTCTACTAGAGACGTAGCTGACATGATCATGTTGTAGTCTACACCGTAACGCTCTACGGCTTCTGGGGAGAAGAGGACGTCTACCTACCTGCCATAGAACTCATCTAGCTCTACTAGAGACGTAGCTGACATGATCATGTTGTAGTCTACACCGTAACGCTCGACGGCTTCTGGGGAGAAGAGGACGTCTACCTACCTGCCATAGAACTCATCTAGCTCTACTAGAGACGTAGCTGACATGATCATGTTGTAGTCTACACCGTAACGCTCTACGGCTTCTGAGAGAACAGGACGTCTACCTACCTGCCATAGAACTCATCTAGCTCTACTAGAGACGTAGCTGACATGATCATGTTGTAGTCTACACCGTAACGCTCTACGGCGTCGGGGGAGAAGAGGACGTCGCGGTGGTGCTTAAGAAGGCCTTTCTGGTGTAGCGTCATAGCGAGGATGTACGCCCGGCGCATGTGGGTCCACTCCATCAATAACGGCTCCACCCTGCAATTAAACGCATATTCATCAAGTATTTTTATATTCAAGTCCAGAAATAATCCTTTTTTTGGAACTTTTTTGGGAGAGATATTTTCAGGAAGTTACACTATTTACCTGCAATTAAACGCACATTTATCCAGTATTTTTATATATAAGTCCAGAAACAATCCTTCTTTTGAATTTTTTTGGGGAGAGATATTTTCTGGAACTAATCCAAGTTACACCATTTACCTGCAATCAAACACATATTTATCAGTATTTTGAGATTTAAAGTCCAAAAATAATAATTTTTATTAAAATTTTGGGAGAACCATATTTTCAAGAATCTATCAAGGTTATACCATTTACTTGCAATTAATTACATATTTATAAAGTATTATGAGATTTTAAATCCAGAAATAATACTTTTTAGTAAAATTTTGGGAGAGATAAGACTGACTGGAATTAAGTCAGGTTATACCATTTACCTGTAATTAAACATATTTATCCTGTATCTAGAGATTTTATGTTCAGAAATATTCCTTTTTTTCTAAGGCTGACTTGAATCAACCATCTATTTAAATAAGGTAACTCCGTGCAATGGTAAGGATCTATCCTGAGGCCCTCTGGTATGTATACAAGTAGCCCGAGGGCCCCAGGGTTACAAAGTAGTACAGTACATTGCTTTTAGGTATTGAGACTTGAAGGAAGGTAGAGATGGTGCACATCTGATTGCTTCAGTTAAGCCATTCCAAACTTTGGGCCCTGAGTATGAAATGCATTTTTGGCCAATTGATTTATTACATTTTAGAAGAGCTAATAGTGAGGAGGCTGCATTTCGAGTACAATAGCTGTGGTTATCGTGTGTATATGAGAAAGGTTTGTTCATATAATGGGGGTTTAACTCATTAAGGCTTTTGTATACAGTGACAGCCTGTTGGTATTCCTCGTATTTAGGAAAAGGGAGCCATTTAAGCTTTTTGAATAGATCAGAAGATGAAATATTTGGGTTCAATTCAAAAGACTTCAAAAGATCTGGGTTCATTTCAGAATATTTGGGTTCATTTAAAAAGATTTGGGTTCATCTCAGAATATTTGGGTTCATTTCAGAAGATGTGGGTTCATTTCATATGATTTAGGTTCATTTCAGATGATTTGGGTTCATTTCAAAAGATATGGGTTCATTTCAAAAGATTTGGGCTCATTTCAAAAGATTTGGGTTCATTTCAGAAGATTTGGGCTCATTTCAGAAGATTTGGGCTCATTTCAGAAGATTTGGGTTCATTTCAAAAGATTTGGGCTCATTTCAGAATATTTGGGTTCATTTCAAAAGATTTGGGTTCATTTCAAAAGATTTGGGCTCATTTCAGAATATTTGGGTTCATTTCAGAAGTTTGGATTCATTTCAGTAGAGGTGGGTTCATTTCAGAAGATATGGGTTCATTCAGAAATCGGTTCATTTCTTAAGGAATGAGTTCATTTCAGAAGAGGCTGATTAATTTTGTATATGGAAGGGGGTTCTCAACCCCCTTCCCTAAAAAGGAGACTCCTGCAAAAGACTGCCAATCATATACCATTTGTCAGTTACAAAGAAGTATTCAAAGGTAAGATATATATATATATATTTAATATATATATATATATATATATATATATATATATAAATATATAAATATATATTTATATATATATATATATATATATATATATAAATATATATATATATATATATATATATATATATATATATATATATATATATATATATATATATATATATATATATACATACATACATATATGAGGTAGATGCTTAATAAGAAGGCATAAGTGAGAAAGAAAGTATCTGAACAGGCAAAGTTCAAAGGTCAAGGAGGTGAAGGTGAGGTGAAGGTCATATCTTAGGTGTAAATGCCAAGAAATGGAAGAAAAGATAAAAAATGTTGATCAACAAGCAGGCATGATAAGTGTAGAAAATATATTCAGTAGCAGAGGTCAAAGGTCATTAGCGAGGTCATGGGTCAATGAAAGTGAAGGTCATCACCAAGGGCAAAGGTCGGGATGAAAGACAGTGGCACAAGCAAGGTGAGGAAAATAGACTGCATGCGGAAAGGACTGGACAAGGAAAGATAAAGGGACACGTTATAAATTTAGGTATCCTTCAAAGCATTTGACTTGATCAATCACTACAGGGTGTACCCCAAAAAATGCAATCCTCCCCTTTTCCCATCATTTCTTCAAAATAGCTTACGGTAAGTTACATCAAAAATGACTTCATGGATAAAAAGAATTATATCTTAGAGATAAACTGTTATAATTTCAACCAAATACGATCATCCATGTCAAAGTTGTGAGGTAAAGTTTGACACCTATATATCATTTCACTCCAATGCAATGTAAAACCTAGAAGACTGTTTTTGAGTGTCATCTAGCCTGCAGCGAGAGCCGCATGCTAAAATTAGCAGCCTCACTTGCTTGGTCAGTATGCAGGCAAGCATTGGAAATTTACCTTGTGAAATGACAGAGGTATGTCAAACTTTGCCTCACAGCTTTGTCATGGATGATCAGATTTGCTTGAAACTGCAACAGGTTATCTCTTAGATATCATTCTTTTCAACCATGAAGTCATTTCTGATGTTACTTATTAAGCTATTATGAAGAAATAATAAGTAAAGGGGAGGATTGCATTTATTTTTGAGACACCTGCACTGTTATGGCAATTAATCTTACACTCGATTAATTAACCTGTGGGAGTCAAAATTATAATTTCCCCAAAAAATTTCTGATGCCAATTGTAATGGAGATTATTTGGGTAAGAAGTGATTGTCTTTGAAATTGAAAGGAGGTTATAATTTTGAACTTAAACCCTTTCATTGCTGAGGCTTTTTTCGTCGAAAGCACAAGGACGCAAAGATTATTGAAAACCATCTAAACCCTGTCATGTTTGTATTCCTTGGAAAGCTCTTGATGAGTACTCTCATATGAGAACCCATATGCTAGGGTTTCAGTCATTTTTTAGGTTTTTGTATCATTTTGTATTGGCCAAATTTTCCTACCAGCAGCATAAGGGTTAAACCTGTACTCTGCCAGGGGGCTGTCATCGATACAGACCGGATTGATGGATCAACGATAATCCAATCAGTAAAAATCCTAAAATATCAATCCAGTCTTTAACCCTCTCAATGCTAAGACTACTTTCATCAAAGGCACAAGAATGCAAGAATTTTTTGAAAACCTTTTAAACCCTGCCATGTTGGTATTCATTGGAAAGCTCTTCCAGAGTCCTATCAGATGAGTACCCATTGGCCAGGGTTCCCTTTATATTTCAGCTTTTTTCACAACATTTTCTATTGACCAAATTAGCCACTAGCAGCATAAGGGTTAAACTTCCTGCCCGACCTATTGGCGTACATTCATGCCATAGTACTTCCCTGAAGTTTCCTTGTGTCGTTCACCGGTTTAAAAAGTTTTCAGAAAAATATTGCGAGTATGCTGGATGTATTTTTTGAAGTTTCTCGCCCTCCCAACTCCTAATCAATGTAAAACATGCATAAAACACACATTTTTGACCAAAAAAATATTGCAAAAAAAAATCTTTTTACCGACCTACCTACCCTATGTTTGGGGGGGCCGTTACAGGAAACAAACAATTTATTTTCTTAGGCCTTACGGAAAAATATTACAAGTATGCTGGATGTATTTTTTGTAGTTCCTCCATACTGGGCATTGTTTTGCATTACTGGTAAGTGCTACGATGTTATATAATAGTTAGACTCCAGTGTTTCCTATCCTAACTGATTCAATACAATCCTCACACTGAATCGACAGATATTTTTTGTTGATTATCGCATTAAAATAAACTGGATACCAATGACAGCCCTAGCTACTGGTGACATTAACATTATAGGGTGATAATTGATAAAAAACAGGACATGGCCACTGTTACCATGGCAACTCGTGCACAACACTCAATTTGTAGCAACTGCATTCTGTTCTTGAAGTGCTTTCAACAAAAAGAAACCTTTATATTTAATGAGGACAGCAAAATAGCAAAACATGCAAAATATATTATGAGATATGGTAAGAAAATTAAAACTGGGCAACAGACCTGTGCTGCCACCTGGTGGAAGTTGGACACACTGATCTGCTGCCACCTGGTGGCAAATGACAGCACAATTTGGTGCTGCCATCCATAAGGTACTTGTAACACAGATTTGTGCTGCCACCTAGTGGCTTTAGGTAACACTGACCTATGCTGCCACCTGGTGGAATATGATAACACTAGCCTGCGCTGCCACCTAGTGGATTATGGTAACACTGACATGTGCTGCCACCTGGTGGAATATGATAACACTAGTCTGCGCTGCCACCTGGTGGATGTTGGCAGCGATGACCTGTGCTGCCACCTGGTTGATATACATATATATATATATATATATATATATATATATATATATATATATATATATATATATATATATATATATATATATATATATATATATATATATATATATATACATATCGAACATGTGCTGCCACCTGGTGGAATATGATAACACTAGTCTGTGCTGCCACCTTGCGGTAGTTTCCTTACTTGATTCAGCCAAGTCTCTGAGGAGGGTGCCGGATGGATGGGACAAGTAAAATAGGTTAGTGACAGAAGCAGGGGTAGTAGAGAGTAGGGAAAGGGCAAGTGGAGAATGACCGTATTATAAAGGATTCATATTGGAACATCATGGTAATGATACAGGCACACGTAAAGCTGAAAATATGTGTCGTTTAGCAGATATGGCAGGTTCTCCCTAGAGAGGGAGCAAAAATAGTAAACTATTACATAATAGTAAAAAATAGCTAAAGAGGGAATCATAAGCCTACAATCTGGGCGGGTTGAACATAATACATAGGTCAATAACAGGCCAAGAAAAAAATATAGTTTGTTTCCTGTAACGGTCTGAAAAAAAAATAGGGTAGGTAGGTCGGTAAAAAAATAAATTTTAGCATTATTTTTTTGGTCAAAAATGTGTGTTTTAGGCATGTTTCACGTTGATTGGGAGTTAGGAGGGCGATAAAAACTTTATTTTTTTGAATAAAAACTTGTTAGGGTAGGGTTACAGGAAACAAAGAACTTTTTTTAGGCCTAACACAAGGGGTATACTGGATATTAAGAGACTGTTAGGGCAGCAGTTCAAATTATCAGTTATTCTTCATTAAGGAATTGGAAATATTTTAACACTTAGCAGGGAAAAGGCAAAAGACACTTCTAGGCTGAATAGTGAACCTGTTATGGCCACCAGTGCTGCCACCTATAGCAGACTGAGAGAAGTACTCCGCAGTAGGCTCAACAAGCATCAACCTGTCAGCATACAAATAAACACATACTAAACATGTGAACACTAAGAAAGTGGGAACACTTGAACATGTAACGCTTTGACAAGTTAGCATCTAAACATATCAATACATGAAATTGGGAACACCTAAACATGTGAACATCTACATGTGTGAACACCTACTGAACATGTAACGCTTTGACAAGTTAGCATCTAAACATATCAATACATGAAATTGGGAACACCTAAACATGTGAACACTGATAATGTAAAAACCTACACACATGACACTTTAACATGTTAAATTGTGAAAAACCTTTAGCATGTGAACTCATTTGAAATCTTACACGGGTGAACACCTTAAAAGTTGAAATTTTCTTTGGGCCCAGAAATAAACATGTGAGCACCTAAACACAAATAATTGCCACACTGCCACTTAATGTTATTCTATAACACCTTCTATAACTACTGCCACTTCTGCTATTACAACTATTAATACTCCTAATCCTATTTTTGCAACTACTACAGTATTACTCCAACTCACGCTACTACTACTACTACTACTACTACTACTACTACTACTACTACTACTACTACTACTACTGTTACTACTACTACTCCTGCTGCTAATACTACTGATGCTGCGATTACTACCACTAATTCTCCTACTTCTCCTACTTCTATTACTGCTACTACTACTACTACTACTACTACTACTACTACTGCTGCTGCTGCTGCTGCTGCTGCTACTACTACTACTACTACTACTACTACTACTACTACTACTACTACTACTACTACTACTACTACTACTACTACTACTACTACTACCACTACTACTACTACTACCACTACTACTACTACTTCTACTATCACTGATACTACTATTATTATTACTACTACTACTATCACTACTACTACTGCTGCTACTACTTCTACTATCACTGCTACTACTATTATTACTACTACTGCTGCTGCGATTACTACTACTACTACTACTACAACTAATACTACTACTACTACTTCTACTATCACTGCTACTACTATTATTACTACTACTACCATCACTACTACTACTGCTGCTGCGATTACTACTACTACTACTACTACTACTACTACTACTACTACTACTACTACTACTACTACTACAACCAATACTACTACTACTACTTCTACTATCACTGCTACTACTAATATTATTACTACTAGTACTATCACTACTACTACTACTGCTGCTGCGATTACTACTACTACTACTACTACTACTACTACTACTACTACTACAACTAATACTACTACTACTACTTCTACTATCACTGCTACTACTATTATTACTACTACTACCATCACTACTACTACTGCTGCTGCGATTACTACTACTACTACTACTACTACTACTACTACTACTACTACTACTACTACTACTACTACTACTACTACTACAACCAATACTACTACTACTACTTCTACTATCACTGCTACTACTATTATTACTACTAGTACTATCACTACTACTACTGCTGCTGCGATTACTACTACTACTACCGTAAAGTCTCGCAAATATCGGACACTTTTTATTAATTACGATTGTCATTGGCTGATGGTGGCCGAAATTAACCGAAAATAGCGATCAAATGTCAGACACCGTGGCCGAGATTCGTCAATCTTATCAACAGAAACGAAAACTAGATGAAAAATTGATCGCAAACTTTGTACACAAGAACACAATTTTCCCCACAAAACCCTTATTGTCCACCTACCTTACTTATTATTCCTCTGCTATATGTACTAATAAAGGAATTTGCCTACCTTCTATGTTGTTTACTTGATTATTCTTGCTGCCCAGGCCAATTACGCATGTTATACTTGACACTTGTGATTGACAAGTAAGATACATTTAAGTGGAACTTCCGGGTTGCGGGGAACTGTATTGGTGAGATTTTGAAGCGATCTTAACAGTATAAACAAACTTCTTAGATAAAGTTAGGGGAACTGGAAACTTTATCTCAGATCTCATGTGCGCGTTGAAACATTAATCATCCCAATTGGGATTACTTGGTGATCGTAGTATCGTACAGTGAGCAGACGTAATTAGGTTAAGTAGGCATGTGCAGTGGGCGGTCCTCATCAGTGTGATTGATTACCTCAGCTGTCAACGGTGGAACTGGCGAGGCAAAGCCATCAACTTTTACCGCCTCAGAACGCCGTTTATATCTGCAGTTAATTGTATTGTTTTATTACATGTTGACAGCATTATGCAGAGGTATAGAACAACATCTGCTCAGCTCAGTTGCATGTGTTCAAGACCAAGACATGCCTCACACGCTGTGTTTGATTGACAGGCCCCAAGCCTGCCTGAGCCGTTCTCACGCTAATTCACTATCCACGCAGAGATGCACTAAGTACTTCCGGCTGCACGCTCCGATCGTGTTTTGGCAGATAGGGCCACTAGAAACAATCTTTTATGATGTAAAATCAATCGCAAACTTTAGAAATCTAAAAGTTTTTTGATATATCAGTGAAATTTCCTTGGTGGCCGACTTTTGGTGAAATGTGTCCTTGGATGAATCGGGGGTGGGCGAATTTCCCCAATAATCATTTTGTGAATTAATTATAGTGGCCGAGTTTCCTAGGGCGGTCGAGATTTCCGAGACTTTACGGTACCACCACCACCACCACCACTACTACTACTACTACTACTACTACTACTACTACTACTACTACTACTACTACTACTACTTCAACTACTACTACTACTACTACTACAGCATACAGCCCACTGCAACTTCCTATAGCCAATATGTAGCTATGTTCCTGAGACTTGTCATAGTCTCAAATTTTAAAGAGGCACCCTACAATTATGTGAACGGAACCAAGTCAGGATTTAAAAAACAAGGTAGGATACAAATGTGACTCAATTAGTGTGGGGGGGGGGGCTTTCAACCTGGAAATATGTGTGCCCAGTTTTCTTTGTACATAATGCACAGGAAAAATACCAGCATCTCTGATGATGGCAGAGGTGGGTAGACAGCAAATACCATAAATTCACCGAAAATTAGGCAATTAGGCAATTAGATTTATTTTGCAAAATAATCAATTGGAAATCGACCAATCGCCAGTTGCCATTTTCTTTTTACAAAATATGGACCTTACTATAAATTTTGCTGATACAACTTTAAGGTAATTTTGGGAAAAACATGGGCTACCCTGAACTTAAAATAATTGTAATCATTAAAATGTGTCCTAAATTACGGAGAATTTACAGTAGTAAATAGTAGCCATAAACCATAGATAGAGTTGAATTATTCTTTGATTTGGTAAAACAAATTTTTCATCTTTTGAGAAATAAATTTGATTTGATTGGTGTAATTTGACGACTTTTTCATTGACAGAATTTTTTTTTTTTGTGGACCTGAGAAATAAATTGATGTGATTGGCTTGAATTTGACAACCAACTCATCTTGATTTACGAGGGATTACCAATTTGATGATTTAATCATTGGAGCAGTAAAAAAAGTTTTAGGGCTTGTGAAATAAACTGATCTGATTGGTCAAATTTGAGGACTTACTCATTGATGCAGTAAAAAAATAGTTTAGTTTTTAGGGCTTGTAAAATAAACTGATTTGATTGGACAAATTTAAAAACTTACTCATTGACACAGTAAAAATAGTTTGATTTTGAGGGCTTGGAATTTTTTTTTATTTGATTGGAATTTCGATTTTGGAATTTCGATTTTTCATCATTTTTCTGCCATATTGCAACTAAGTCGTGACTTAGGTCAGTTGTAACTGGTGGAGGAAAAAAAACAACTTGATTTTGAGGGCTTGTGAAATAAACTGATTTGATTGGTTGATTTTGATGACTTACTCGTTGACGCAGTATCCCTGGCAGATTGAGATGCCGCAGAGGAACCCCTCCTGGTGGCGAGAATCCTCACCGAGATATTTGAGGACGATATTCGCGCCCATACTGAAACCCACGCTGATCAGAGATGAATCTGGATACGTCTCTCTGATGTAGTCCACCATAGTACCGTATTCCTCAGTACCGCCTGGAAAAATAGACATTTAGCGTTATTTACAGTGCTGCCGCCTGTTGAGTGATGGCTAAACTAATGTCTGATGTCTCTCTGATGTAGTCCACCATAGTACCGTATTCCTCAGTACCGCCTGGAAAAATAGACATTTAGCGTTATTTACAGTGCTGCCACCTGTTGAGTGATGGCTAAACTAATGTATGATGTCTCTCTGATGTAGTCCACCATCGTACCGTATTCCTCAGTACCGCCTGGAAAAATAGACATTTAGCGTTATTTACAGTGCTGCCACCGGTTGAGTGATGGCTAAACTAATGTATGATGTCTCTCTGATGTAGTCCACCATCGTACCGTATTCCTCAGTACCGCCTGGAAAAATAGACATTTAGCGTTATCTACAGTGCTGCCACCTGTTGAGTGATGGCTAAACTAATGTCTGATGTCTCTCTGATGTAGTCCACCATCGTACCGTATTCCTCAGTACCGCCTGGAAAAATAGACATTTAGCGTTATTTACAGTGCTGCCACCTGTTGAGTGATGGCTAAACTAATGTATGATGTCTCTCTGATGTAGTCCACCATCGTACCGTATTCCTCAGTACCGCCTGGAAAAATAGACATTTAGCGTTATCTACAGTGCTGCCACCTGTTGAGTGATGGCTAAACTAATGTCTGATGTCTCTCTGATGTAGTCCACCATCGTACCGTATTCCTCAGTACCGCCTGGAAAAATAGACATTTAGCGTTATCTACAGTGCTGCCACCTGTTGAGTGATGGCTAAACTAATGTCTGATGTCTCTCTGATGTAGTCCCCCATCGTACCGTATTCCTCAGTACCGCCTGGAAAAATAGACATTTAGCGTTATCTACAGTGCTGCCACCTGTTGAGTGATGGCTAAACTAATGTCTGATGTCTCTCTGATGTAGGTCACCATCGTACCATATTCCTCAGTACCGCCTGGAAAAATAGACATTTAGCGTTATTTACAGTGCTGCCACCTGTTGAGTGATGGCTAAACTAATGTATGATGTCTCTCTTATGTAGTTCAACATCGTACCGTATCTGTTCCTTCTGGAAAAATAGACATTTAGGGTTATTTATAGTGCTGCCACCTATTGTGTGATGGCTAAACTAATGTATGATGTCTCCCTGATGTAGTTCACCATCGTACCGTATTCCTCCGTTCCGCCTGGAAACATAGACATTTAGCGTTATATACAGTGCTGCCACCTGTTGACTGATGGCTAAACTAATGTATGACTTCTCTCCAATGTAGTTCACCATCGTACCGTATTTCTCTGTTCCGCCTGGAAAGATAGACATTTAGCGTTATCTACAGTGCTGCCACCTGTTGAGTGATGGCTAAACTAATGTCTGATGTCTCTGATGTAGTTCACCATCGTACCGTATTCCTCTGTACCTCCTGAAAAACAGGACATTTAGTGTTATTTACAGTGCTGCCACCTGTTGAATGATGGCTAAACTAATGTCTGATGTCTCTGATGTAGTTCACCATCGTACCATATTCCTCCTGGAAAAAATAGACATTTAACGTTATTTACAGTGCTGCCACCTATTGAGTGATGGCTAAACTAACACATGATGTCTCTCTGATATAGTTCACCATCGTACCGTATTCCTCCGTTCCTCCTGGAAAAATAGACATTAAGCGGTATTTACTGCCTGACAATTTTGGTAATATATTTTAGCCTAAAGCAAAATCTAGAAATATTTGAAGGAAAAAATGTTCATAAGAACATAAACAACAACTCTCCTTGAAATGTCTTGTAAAAGTATCCCTAATTTCAAAGTCATTTTCAAAAGTATCAAAGAAACAGACAAATATTTTCCTGACTATTTTGGACAATAGCATTTTCTGTAGAAATTGTTGAAGGAGCAGTAATTGTCAGAAGCCAACCCACAATTCTCCTTCAACCATTTAGTGAATCAATGACCCATTTCAAGTTATATTCAAGTATCAGAAGTCCATACGATATTTTTGCTTCCTTTCTTGGTTACACTTTTCTGACTATAGCATTTTCTGTAAAAGAAATTGTAGTAATTGTCAGAAGCCAACCCACAATTCTCCTTCAAATATTTTGCGAATCTATGACCGATTTCAAAGTTATATTCAAAAGTATCAAAAGTTCAAACAACATTTTTGCTTCCTTACTTGGTAACATTTTTGTGATGAGCATTTTCTGTAAACCTTTTTGAAGGAGTAGTATTCGTCCGAAGCCAACGAACAATTCCCCTTCAAATATTTCGTGAATCGATGACTGATTTCAGAGTTATATTCAAAAGAATAAAAAGTCCAGACGACATTTTTGCTTCCTTACCGTAGGTGAATATCCTGGGCGCTGTGAGGGGGACGTGTTTAAGGGCACCCAGATGGTTAAGGACGATGACCCTGTATCCGTGGTTCTGTGCGTAATCAACAAATGTTCGTATGTAGACACTCTCGCTACTGTTGGCGATCCCTGGGCACACCGCCATCGTATAATCGCCTGAAAATACACACATCAAAATCAGGGATTGGAATCTGTAAAATCCTCACAATATGATATGATATTGTATTTATGTGTATTTGGGCCATTCACGAAAATAAAAATGTGTTAAGTGTTCTGAAAATCAGCTTGCCCATTCGGGCAAGTGAAAACTAAAATGTACTTGCCTGAAAGCCCTTTTTTCAAAAATTCACTTGCTGGGGCAAGTGGCCTAGTACTTATGTCGGTGCCTGCATGTATTAATGCTTCTAGAAAGGAGTTGATTAGCAAAACTGGCAGCATTCAGCTCTCAATTTCTTCTCTAATTGTCCATGTTCCTCCTTTATTTATATTTCCATACATTGATATGTGTATTGACAAATGAAAGCAGGCTGTATTGTTTACGGAGAGATATCAATATATTGATATGGAACGTAAAACAGCCCTACATTTCACAGTGAATGTTAATAAAAACATTTTGTTTTCAAAAACAAAGCGAAGTCATAATTGAGAAGAACTGATGCATCTTTTGTCATTAATTGTTTGGTCTCTCACCAGTGTCTTAGCCAGGAATTAGAAACTGGGTGCCTAAAATTGGCCATTGTAAAATTTTTGGGTGTCCAATTTTTTAAGGAGGACCACAAAATACTTAGATTTCAACCATAAACATGTATATATATTTATCAAAATTAGGCATGCTATCCTTATACAAGGTTATTGGAATTGTATGGTATTGAAAAATTTCAATTATATGCTTTAGATTGACATTTTAAGAAATTCCTCACAAAAAGAATTTGGGTGTCCTGAGGGTTGCTTTTTAAGGGTTTGGGTGTCGAAAAAGACACCCAGACGCCCTTCTGGCTAAGACTATGTCTCTCGCATTTAACCGCCAGGGAAAATGAAAGAGAAAGGGAAAGAGAATTACCATAATTTATGCGCATCCATTGTTTCATAAGTGAAACCAGAGAGGTCTATTTATATTTGAATAAATTGTCCCTGGTGAAACACAGAAAAGGGAAACATATGATGATCTATTTCAGGCCAAGAAAAAAATATTGTTTGTTTCCTGTAACGGTCTGGAAAAAATAGGGTAGGTAGGTAGGTAAAAAAAGAAAATTCATTATTTTTTTGGTAAAAATGTGTGTTTTATGCATGTTTTACGTTGATAGTGAGTTGGGAGGGCAGAAAAAACTCAAGGGTAGGGATTTAAAAAAATAAAAACTCATTAGGGTAGGGTTACAGGAAATAAACAACTTTTTTTAGGCCTCGCACATAATGTGTATGTGAGGTGAGCTTCCATTAACCCTTTTGCTGCTGATGGCTATCTTGGTCAATATGACATGATGACAAAAAGCTGAGAAATGACTGAAACCCTGGCATATGGGTACTAATCTGATAGTGCTACGCAAGAGCTGTCTAATGAATACCAACATGACAGGGTTTAGATGGTTTTGATATTAGAGTTTTTGCGTTCTTGTGTATTGGGCGAAAGTTGCCTCTGCACCAAAATGGTTAAAAGATCATGAGAGTCCAGATTTCTTTTTTCTTTTTTGATTAACTTCATTTTCAATCAATGATGAGATGGATGGGGGAATAGATAGACAGACAGACAGATGTATATGGAGCAAGCACATTTCAGTTAACCCATTCACACTCAGAGTTTCTCAAGAAAGTATCGTCTGCTACTTTCATACTTTTGAAAATAACTTGGGAATTAAGAAAAAGTTCTCAAAATATTTGAAGGGGAGTTGTTGTTTCACCACTGGTTAACATTTCTCCTTCAAATATTTTCTAAAAAATGCTTTTGTTAGAAAAATATCTCCAAAATCATCAGGCCTGTTTTGGCCGCTGTGAGCATTAATGGGTTAAGTATATAGTGACTGTGCATTATTTTGGGACTATTTATAATTCTTTGGTCCCTAATACCAACCTCACTAGCTAAGTCAAAATGTTATCCAAGCCTTTTTTTCATATTCTCAACTTTGTGATTAGGCTAGAATTAATGTAAATATGCCTGCAGATTAATTTGTGACAAACAAAGTAGATGATGATAAAAATTATGAGCATAGGTAGATTAATCTGTGACTAACTAAGTAATTGGAGCTACATGATAATGTTGAACACCGATGATAAATTAATGAAGATAGTTCATAGGTTTTGAGTTACTATAACTACAAGCAGAAAGGATGCTGGAAGCAAGAGATATTGTCAAACTTGGCAAATCAAAGAATCCTGCATGAAATGATAAGCTGATAATTTATATATATATATACATATATATTAGAGCTGCACTCACGGAGGGCGATCAACCCATGAGCTCACCACCCGTTTGACTCGTGAGCTCATGAGCTCACGGACGTCCCAATTTTGCAAAGAAATACTTATTTTAAAGTCCAGCTATTAAGAGCTGAATATTTGTTGGCGGAGATTTATTAACACTGCCATGTTTATTTAATTTTAAAACGTGCTGACGAGGTACAAAGGTCAGTATAACACTCAACACCGCTTGAATGTATACATTGGAGATTGTAAAGAAGGCATGACAGCGATAAGTGTATGTTAATAATGTGTGTTAAGAGCTCTGTGTTACGTTTGTGTTCCCAACATACACGAGCTCACGATTTGAACATTTCAGCTCGAGCTCGGCGAGTTTGCCCAAAGGCTCGAGCCACTCGAGTTCGTGAGTGGTGAGCGCAGCTCTAATATATATATATATATATATATATATATATATATATATATATATATATATATATATATATATATATATATATATATATACATATAAATATATATACATATAAATATATAAATATATATATATATATATATATATATATATATATATATATATATATATATATATATATATATATATATATATATATATACATATAAATATATATATATATATATATATATATATATATATTTATATATATATATATATATATATATATATATATATATATATATATATATATATGTATACACATATATTTATTCACGAATATGTGTGTGTATTTGTATTCATATTGGATTCAGGTTATACAGAGGTCTATGAAGAAGATCTATGAGTTAAGAGTTTGATCTAAACATTCAGCATTATAAGAGATGTTAAGAGTATGCGACTAAGTGGTTGCCTAGACGACAGTGAGACTAATTTGCCTTACGCATCTCTAGAGGGTCAAACAATCGGTCCTCCTCTAGAACGGAAAAGATAACATACAAATAAAACATAATATAAATAAACCTAAAGCATGTAAGTACTTAAATAATATGAAAATCGTAATGTAATAATGATGATACTACTACTACTACTACAACTACTAATACAACTACTACTACTACTACTACTACTACTACTACTACTACTACTACTACTACAACTACTACTACTACTACTACTACTACTACTACTACTACTATACTACTACTACTACTACTACTACTACTACTACTACTACTACTACTACTACTACTACTACTACTACTACTACTACTACTTCTTCTACTACTACTACTTCTACTACTACTAATAATAATAATAATCAGGAATGGAAATGGGAATCTGTTGCAATTTCATGATCGGTAATATAATTGCAGTCAACCGATCGATTATCGATCATAATCACTTCTTCAAACTTTTTCAGTAATTGGGTACTAGAGGAATAAAAGTAATAGTCTATGACAATTGCCTGCGATTAGCACCCACTCTAACTACAGTTTGAAGTGTTTTTGGAGCTTAGTTTCATAGCAAGAAAGCTGACAATTTGCCAGTCAGTTAGCTTTCGTCGATAGTGTGTCAACTTATTATCGATTTCCAGTTTCATAATTGATAAATCAGTAAAAAAGAGGCAATTGATCGATTATCGATTATAATCGCTGATTGGCCCAACACTACTAATTAGTGCTCGGATTCGCCGCTAAAAAACGGCTCGATCAATCGCTGAAACTGCCGAGCGATTAATCGACATATTACGAGCCCTAACTACTCATTGCACATGCGGTGAAATCAACAGCTGAGCAAAATTATTTGCCGTCAATCACGCTAATTTAGAACCGCCCCATGCCTGCCTAAGCCAATGAGCAACGTAAATTGCTGTCAATCACGCTAATTAGAACAGGCCCATGCTTGCCTAAGCCAATCACGTCCTGCTATCGTGCGATCTCGATGGGATCCCACGTGGGAAAGACGTAAGCAAGACAAAAACATGGCGGATGATTGACAATGTGGCTTTATCTACATTTTGGCAGAACTCGGCGAGCTGTAATGGCGGCTCGAGTGCTCGCCAGCGGCGGCGATACGAGCAATAGCTCGAGCCGCCGATTGATCATACTAGCACTACTACTAATGATGATTGTAATAATAACAATAATTTTATAATCATAATGATAATAATGAAGATGATGATAATTATAATAATAATAATAATAATAATAAACAATAATAATAATAATGATGATAATTGATGTAATTATTATCATAATCCAATGACAATGACGGTGATGATTTAGTGTTAGTGATGATGAAGATGATGATTATAATGATCATAATAACAATAATGTTAATAATATTATGATACTAATAACAATATTAATAATACTAACAACAATAATAATAATAATAATAATAATAATAATAATAATAATAATTATAATAATAATAACAATAATAATAATAATAATAAAAACTATAATAATAAAAAAATAATAATAATAATACTAACAATATCAATAATAAAAGAAAGAAAGAAAAGAAAAAGTCTATGTTTTCAAATATTTTTCTATCAAGTCTATCAAACGATTAGGGTTTAGTGTTCATAATACAAATGCGGTTGGTACTCTTTAAAGTGCTCATTCCTTTCATTCAGACGAAAACCACTTATCGTCTGAAATGTACACGTACCTCCAGTCACATGGTCATAATGGGGTTCAAAGACATCAAAGGTCAAGGTCGATCCATCGTCCATGACGACCATTTCTCGTTTGCCCTTTGGAAATGGAGAATTGACGCGTCCAAGTTTTCCGTAAACTATCGTCTGCAGATGTCCACATTTGCCCCATATCAAGGGAGGAACATAACTGAAATAAAAGAGAGAAAAATGAAATTGATGTTTCCAAAACATACATCTAAATATCTATTTAGTATATACACATACACATATATATATATATATATATATATATATATGTACATGTATATATATAATATATATTATGTATATATATATATATATATATATATACATATATATATATATATATATATATATATATATATATATATATATATATATATATATATATATATATATATATATATATAATATATATATATTTATGTATATATATATATATATATATATATGACATTGAATTTCCCCTCAAGAATGTCCGCGAATGTTTTTGAAATAAATGGAGATAAAATAAACAAAAATAAATGTTTTCAGTGAATTTTAAGCTATGTTTTTTCGTGTTTAATAGGTTAAAGAAAAATTTGAAGGACCAGTATTTAATGTTTGCAGGATTAGTAGACCCTAATTGTTGCTGGTCCTACAGGGCCAGTCAGATTTTGAGTTAGTTTTGAGGCCTGTATGGCATATATATGCCTCCTTTCTTTAGAATCTCATGAAAAGTGAAAAGTTTTGTGCCATAGTTATAGAAAATAGGTATTGAGATTTGAAGTAGATTAGTAGCTAAATCTGGATGAGCAGAAATTTTGTAATTACTGTTTAGGACAAGCAATTTTGAAATCCTGTCTTAGACCATAGTGAGAGCTATTAAATGAATACAAACATGACAGGGTTTAAATTTTTTTTTTTAATCTTTGCGTCGTTGTGCTTTGGACGAAAGTAGCCTCAGTATTGGAAGGGTTAACCCATTCATACTTGAGAGTTCCTCCAGAAATTGTCGTCTGGATCAATTATACTTTTGATGATAACTTTTGGATTAAGAATCATTTTACAAAATATTTGAAGGGGAATTGTTGGTAATGTTCTGATCAACATTTCTCCTTCAAATATTTTGCAAATTATGCTTTAAGCTGCAAGATATCATCAAAATTGTCAGGCTGTTTTGGCCGCTGTGAGCATTAATGGGTTAAAGATCCAGATGGCAATTGCCAAGAAGAGATCCGGTGGTCGTGAAAGATTCAACTTCCTGTTGCCGGATCTGACCTACATAGTAATACGCCCGAAATAGCTTTAAACAATTTGAAAATGTCCGTCATCAACATAACCTATTTAAGCTGAAGTGTACCCTTACATAAGTGATTTGTGGAACAGGCTCTCAGCCAGGATTTAGAAACAGGGTGCCCAAAATTAGTAAAGATTTAGGGTAAGCTATTTTTCATGACCACAATATACTCAGATTACAACCATAATATGTATCAACTTATCAAAATAAAACATAATATCCTCATACAATTTTATGTAAATTATTTTAAGATGAAAAAATATGGGTTTTCAGGGCACGACGTTAACTTTTGCAGCGACTTGCCCCATAGGGCAAGTGAGATTCAATTTTCACTTGCCCTAGTGCTACTCCAACTTTCACTTGCCCTTGAAAACATGTATGTTTGATAATACTTCATTTAAAACCCAGTAGAACATGTTCTGGCATGTGAAAGCATATTTTCAAGGACAAGCTTGGATGCAAGACCATGAAAGTTGCCCACATTCTCAAAAGTAAACCTGAAGTATACAAAGCATACTTTCCCAGTGGGGCAAGCAAGATGCAGTTTTCACCTGCCCCGCCCACAGCTTTAATTTACAAATTCTACTGGCCCGGGGCAATGGGGCAAGCACCAATGTCGAGCCCTGGTTTTATTAACCCATTAATACTCAGAGCGGCCAAAACAGGCCTGACTATTTTGTTGATATTTTCCTCACAAAAGCGTTTTTACCAAAAATATTTGAAGGAGAAATGTTTATCATTATATTACCAACAACTCTCCTTCAAATATTTTGTGAGAATTTGCTTTATTTCCACGTTATTTTCAAAAGTATGAAAGTAGCAGACGATACTTTCCTGGGGAACTCTGAGTGAACATGGGTTAAACCTATTTGTGCCTGTAGCAGCCAAATATGTATTATCTTTGTAACCAGAGCATATTTTTGTTAAATTTTGAAGGATTTATGTTCAGCAGGATTTATGTTCAGCAGGATTTATGTTCAGCAGGATTTATGTTCAGCAGAACCCAACACAAAATTCTCCCTCAAATATTTTCTGAATCTATGGTAGATTTGAAAGTTATATTCAAAAGTATCATAAGTCCAGACGACATAAATTTGTCTAACAGATTCCCAGGCAAGAATTGGTTAAATAAACACCTGGCATAGTTAACTCAGCGTAACATTACTGAACCGAACGGATCAATATTGTTGCATACCACTCTGAAACATACAGAACCAACAAACAGTCGGTTGCTTAGCGATGCGGGGAAAACAGAACTTACATTCCAATAAAACACTCTATGATACAATTGCAGGAAAAAATTATGCAGGTAAACCTACCCATAAAACATAATATTTGTTGGAATAATCAATTGATGCAAAGAGCTACCCATTAGTTACCGCAGAGGAGAAAAGCAGCCTCACAATTTTGATGATTTTCTAATAATAGTAATAATAATAAAAAATAATATTGTCATTAGATATTGCGCCCTTTCCATATAAACATGCTCAAAGGCGCATTACATTCATTGTCAAAGGATAGATGTTAATATCCACATAGTTATTTGAACAATACATCTTTGAACAGATGTGTTTTCAGTGTGTCTGCTTCTAGGGTAAAGTGGGGTCTTAGCCAGGATTTTAAAAGTGCCTGTCCAAAACAACGATTCCAAAATTAATGCCCATCCATTCCAGATTTAGCTACTTCAAATCCTTAAAACAAATACATTTAATAGCCTATTCGTCAAAGAGAACAATTTACAAATCAGCCAAGTCCTAGAAGTTGGTTTGATATGAGAATATTTGGTTATTGTACCCCCAAAAAAGACAAAATTGGAAATTCTTCATAGAAATTTTTGCTTGCCCAAAAAGGAAGTTATCTAGAAACTGTGGGTTCAGGGCTCGATGCTTACAGTGGTCCTATGGCCCCAGGCCAGTAAAAACTTCCCAAAATCGCTTAGGCCCAGAAAAAAACCCTCAACTGGTCCTACAGAACCAGTAAACATTTGGGGACATTCTTGTTAACAAGTTTCCCCTCAAGAATGTGCCAAATGTTTTTGAAAAAAATGAAGATGAAATAACTAAAAATAAATGTTGTCTGTGGATTTAATGCAATGTTTTTTCTTTTTATATTAAAGAAAAATTTGTAGGACCAGTACACATTTTACAGGACCTGTACATCGTAGGTTTTACTGGTCCAACAGGGCCAGTAACAGTTTTAGTTAGCATTGAGGCGTGAAGTTTAGGGCTGCATACCGCTTAGGGTGAAGCGGTACGGTACCATAACCGGTATCGTCAAAACGATACGGTATTTTATCGGTACTGCTATCGGTATCTTGAACTACGCTAAGTACACACTTAGCATAGTTCCTGACATAAATGTAAAACGTATTTGTTGTCTGTCAGGTATTTTAAATAATCATGTGAAAACTAAACAGTCGTACTTACTAGTGCTCGGAATCGTTGAAAATATCATGGTCGAGTAATCGGCAGAAACTGCCGACCGATACTCGACCATGGTCGACCATGTCGGGACAATTCAGAAGCGGCGCCGGTCCCCCAGAAGTAATAGAATAAGTACATGCGCAGTGCGCAGTTAGCCATGTTGTTCACAACGACGAAGCGCTGCGTAGATGTAGGTGAGGAAACAACAGCAACAACAACATAAAGGTAAGTTTATTTTCATTTCATGGTAGATATTTTGCTAGATAGGAAGGTTGGCGGTGTGGTAAGTTACTTTCATTGTGTAATATTTTTGCTTTTGGACAGACTAGCGCTAATTCATTATACTCGTTTTCGGTCGACCATTCCATGGCATGGTCGACCGTGGGTTGAGCATGGCGTGACGACCGAATGCTCGACCATACGAGTAATCGTCCGAGCACTAGTACTTACTGTAGCCGAACTTGTTAGATCCGGCAAAGCCAGCACCATCGCCGCTAACACCAGCGCAGCGATTCTCATCACCACCGCGTAGTGGCGCTGTACATCACTACAGCAGCGCCACTGCGCGGTAACAAAAATTATCTCATGATTGGCAAAATTCTAGGCTTTTGATTGGTCAATTGGCATGTGATATGAAGTTGTATTAACCGCTCAGAATCCTGTATCAACCTCCTAGTATTTGTATGTATGTATGTATGTTCATTTTTATTACCTGTGCAGAGGTCGAGGAGGCAATCATGAGATAAATTCGTTATCAACTGTTTTGGAGTATGATACAACTTATATCTCGCAATCAGAAGGCTGTATCACCCTCGGCTGCGCCTCGGGTGATACAGCCATCTGATTGCGAGATATAAGTTGTATCATACTCCAAAACAGTTGATAACTAATAGTATCACAACACCAATGGCAGCGGTGACGGCACCAGGTTCGCCGCTATATCATACCTTCCAAGTTGACAAGTTCAGCAACCGTAAGTATCACTTTTTACTGAATTATTTCGTAGAATTGAATGTTTGACATGGGTTTGTGTTTTGCAAAATACCGATAAGCATACGGTTAAATATTGAAACGAGTAATCCCCGGTATTTTGCGAGACGGTGTTCGGTACGGTGCTGGTACCGGGTACCGGTGTGCAGCCCTAGTGAAGTTTAACCGAAAGTCAGGCAGTTTTAGGATGGGTTATGCACGATGATATCACTCCTCTGACATGCAGTGTGTGGGCCATTAACCCTTTGATACCTAGAATCATGCGTGAAAAATGTCACCTGGATCTATGACAATTTTGAAAATAACTTCTTAACCAGACAATGCTAAGGCAAAGGTTTATGAAAAACGTCTAAACCCTGTCATGTTGGTATCTATTGGATAGCTCTCGCTAAGTTCTAGCTCTCAGATGAGTACCTACGTTCCAGGGTTTCAGTATTATTTTGCATTGCTATGTATTGGCCAAATTAGCCACCAGCAGCATCAGAGTGATCTTCAGAAATATATGAAGGAGATATGTAGATTAAGTTCTCATACAAATCTCTACATCAAATATTTTTGACAGAATCATTGTGTGAGGGCCTGAGGGGAGTTGTCATCCTAATAGGTAGGCTGTTTTCCAGGGTATTGGCCAGGTTGCCCAATATTGACAATAAGAAAATGCTTGGGCTTCATGTAATTCTAGGCGGCCACAATATATTCAGTTTACGAACGTAAACATGTATATATAGGGGCATTCCACAGTAAGCCTACCGTCTATCACGGGACAAATCTGACAACTCAAAGGCAATTTAATCTTTAACCACTTCATTGCTTTAGACAGTTTTGCTATATAATAAAACCTGGCAGTAAGGCGTATCATTTGAACTATTTGTGTGAAAAATTCCTTTATAATTGAAGGAGATAATTAAGCAAATACAGCCGTCTATCACGGGACACAAAATGGAAGTGGATTTTTCAAAACATTTTTCTCTTGCAAAATTCTCCTCAAATACATGGACTGTGGCATTCATGCTCAATACAATCCATTAATGAAATACTTAGCTTCTATATGATATATTTTAGATGGTAAAATATTCTGTAGTTACTAAGAAAATTGAGCTTTTGTGAAACAAGGTCCGTCTATCACGGGACAGTCTATCACGGGACAAAAATTCGATAACAGCTTTAGGGTATCTGGTAAGAGTGTCAGCACTCCTAACCTTCTAGAAACTTGTGTATAAGTAGAATATATGTATTTCTAAGTGATGATGCATTTACAATTTCATTTTAATTCTAATTTATAGTGTTTGTGAGGCATTTCATTGGCATAAAATGAAAGATTTTTTATTTCTTAAATATATATTTTTCTAAAATGGCTATCACTCCATGCAAAATTCCATTGTACTTATAAGCATTTGTGTAATAACTTAGAATAACTTAGAACAACTAAAAACTACTATGTTAGCAGAAAAACAACTTTATATAAAATTATGTCTGTCTATCACGGGACAAATTTGACAACTCAAAGGCAATTTAATCTTTAACCACTTCATTGCTTTAGACAGTTTTGCCATATAATATAAAACTGGGATTAAGGTGTATCATTTGAACTCCTTGTTCAAAAATTCCTTCATAATTGAAGAAGATAATCAAACGAATAGAGCCGTCTATCACTGGACACAAAATGGAAGTAGGTTTTTCAAAACATTTTTCTCTTGCAAATTCTCCTCAAATACACGCACTATGGCATTCATTCTTAGTATAATCCATTGCAAAATACTTAGCTTCTACATGATATACTTTAGATGTTGAAATATTCTGTAGTTACAAAGAAAAGTGAGCTTTTATGAAACAAGGTCTGCCTATTGCGGGACAGTCTATCACAGGACAAAAATTCCAAAACAGTTTTAGGGTATCTGATAAGAGTGTCAGCACTCCTAACCTTCTTGAAACTTGTGTACAAGTAGAATATATGCATTTCTAAGTGATGATGCATTCATAATTTCATTTTAATTCTAATTTATAGTGTTTGTGAGGCATTTCATTGGCATATAATGAAAATAATTTTAATTTTTAAAGTATATATTTTTCTAAAAAGGCTATCACTACATGCACAATACCATTGTAAGTTTAAAAGCATTTGTGTGATAATTAAGAATAACTTAGAACAGCTTAAAACTATTATGTCAGCAGAAAAACAGCTTTTCATGAAATTATGTCTGTCTATCACGGGACAAATTTGACAACTCAAAGGCAATTTAATCTTTAACCACTTCAATGCTTTAGACAGTTTTGCTATATAATACAAACTGGCATTAAGGTGTATAATTTGAACTCTTTGTTTGAAAAATTCCTTCATGATTGAAGGAGACAATTAAGCAAATACAGCTGTCTATCACAGGACACAAAATGGAAGTGGATTTCTCAAAACATTTTTCTCTTGCAAAATTCTCCTCAAATACATGCACTATGGCATTCATGCTTAGTGTAATCCATTGCAAAAATACTTAGCTTCTACATGATATATTTTAGAGGGTAAAATATTCTGTAGTTACAATGAAAAATTGAGTGTGATGTCAGGGATGTCCCGTGATAGACATTCAGTGTCTATCACGGGACAGATTTTAATTGTCATTTATTCTTGATTCTGAGAGATTTTCTATAGGAAAACTGCATCGCTCTATTCATTTTAACTCATAGGAGGAGAATATGTAGAGGCAGCATTCTATGTTTGTGCATATAAGAGATAATAAAACTTTTGGATGTCTGACTGTCCATCACGGGACAGCAGCAAAAGAAATCATGCTAAACTGCACATTTTCTTTCAAAAATGTCAAAAACTTCAATATGGGCTATGTAAAAATGAACGATTAGGGCTCATTTCCACTTTGATATTTAAACAACAAATTTGGAACCTTAAGAAAATGAGCAATATGTCATGTCCCGTGATAGACACAATCTTCCCTACAAATTCCACTTTCAAAGTCAATAACTTAAGTTTGGGTCATCATAGGGAAAAACCAAAACCAGTTCTGAAAACTTTGGAAAGTTCTCCTTCAGATGCATGTAAAATGAACTTTAGTTTCAAAGGATGACAAAATGAGTAGTCAGGACCAAAATACTGTGGAATGCCCCTATAGTAATACAGTGCTTATTGAAATAGCCATAATACCCTTGTACAAAGTCAGTGGAATGATCAATATTGAGGTTGAAAAACTTAAATTTCAAGAAATTTCTGCCAAAATTTTTTGGGTGTCCTAAGGGTGATTTTTAAGGGTTTGGGTACGTCCAAATGATGCCCAGACGCCCTGCTGGCTAAGATTATGCCGTTTTGGCTAAGAGGCATTTATGGGTTAAGCATATTAAGCATATTAATACAGCCAGTGACCTTTGGAATAATCCCATAAATCATTTCATTACATAAGTACTTGCTGACATTAGGCCTAGCCTCGCTTAGAACCCTTTCATCCTACTCAGGGCTTGAAAGTAGAGCTGCACACTCGCGGAGGGAGATGTACTCATGAGCTCACCACCCGTTTGACTCGTGAGCTCATGAGCTCACGGACGTTCCAATTTTCCAAAGAAATACTATTTTTCCAGCCCAGCTATTAAGAAATAAATAATCATTGGCGGAGATTTATTAACTTTGCCATGTTTATTTAATTTAATAACGTGCTGACTAGGGCTGCATACCGCTAAGGGTGAAGCGGTACGGTACCATAACCGGTATCGTCGAAACGATACGGTATTTTATCGGTACTGCTATCGGTATCTGAACTACGCTAAGTACACACTTAGCGTAGTTCCTGACATAAACCTAAAACGTATTTGTTGTCTGTCAAGTATTTCAATTACAACATGTGATCAGATGTGAAAACTAAGCAGTCATACTTACGGCAGCCAAACCTTGTTAACTTGAATAGATCCACATTCTGCTTGAAGGTACGATATATTGCGGCGGTAGTTCCATCGCCGCTACAGTTCCATCGGCGCTACCATTAGTGAACTTGTGATTCTTATCGCTACCCTGCGCTACCACGTAGTGGCGCTGTATTATACAGCGCCACTACGCGGTAGCGATAAGAATCACAAGTTCACTAATGGTAGCGGTGTTGGAACTATCGCCGCTATATCGTACCTTCCAAGTTTACAAGTTTGGCAACCGTAAGTATAACTTTTTACTGAATTATTTCGTAGTATTGAATGTTTGACATGGGTTTGTGTTTTGCAAAATACCGATAAGCATACCGTTAAATATTGAAACGAGTATTCCCCGGTATTTTGCGAGACGGTATTCGGTACGGTGCTGGTACCGGGTACCGGTGTACAGCCCTAGTGCTGACGAGGTACAAAGGTCAGTATAGCACTCAACATCGCTTGAATGTATACATTGGAGATTGTAAAGAAGACCTGACAGCGATAAGCAGTTATGTATGTTAATAATGTGTGTTAGGTGCCCTGTGTTACGTTTGTGTTCCTAACATAGAGTTCGTGAGTGGTGAGTGCAGCCCTACTTGAAAGTCCTGTACATCATGCCAGTAATTTGTCATTGTTTTGGCTCTATACATCTTTTTGAAAATCCAATACAATTCTAAGTAAAAATGTGCCTTAGCTGCAGCAGGGTGTCATTTGAACACCCAAAACCCTTGAAAATAACACAACATATGGGCCAGCAGGGTGCCAGGGTATCATTTGGGCACCCATAGCCTTAACAATAACATGTACCATCAGGGTCTTAGCCAGCACGGTGCTGGGGTATTAGAATTGTTAGTACTGCAGTGCCCAAATTGACACAGCCCCCCCCCCCCCCCCTTGGATTTTTAGTACCATGGGCTTAGCCAGGATTTGGAAATAGGATGTCCAAACGAAGGGTTCATGGACTTTTGGGTGTCAAAAGTGTGGTACAATGTTCACCCTTCTAATGAAATAAACCATATATATCTACAGATTTTGCTTTTTTAGGCCAGAGTAACTACTTTGATGACCCATTGTAGTCCTGAGTGAGCTACATGCACCATCTTCTAGAATTGTCATCATCAGCAAATCCTGACCAAAACTTTTGGTGTCCAAACTCAATAAACAATGTTCAGGGTGTCCAAATGACATGCTGCACGCATAGGTGGCTAAGCCCCTGGCACCCCTGGATATTCAGTAATGTAGGTCCCCCAATGAATGTTGTCTTGTTGTGCTAGGTGCAAAGGGCAATTAGCTAGCCTTACATCAATTGCCATTATACTTCCTCCTGGGGGTTCAAATTAAGGGATAATCTGCTAGTAAACAGCCCCATTATCAGTATAGGTTAGAGGACGGAAAGAGTGTTTTATGGAAATTAAACCACGAGCGTTAGCGAGTTGGTTTGATGAACATAAAACATGAGTGAAGTACTCTAACACATTTAGCACTCAGTGTCCACTGCAATGCTGGCTTCTGATTGGTCTAGCCTGACCAACTGTTTGTTTTTGCCCTATTTTATTACTGTGCATTCTCATAGTAATACAATGGGTCTCTGTGGATTCTCATAGAGTACTCTTGCAGTATTTTATGAAAAATAGAGCACTGCAATGCTGGCTTCTGATTGGTCCTAACCGCCTAGCTGTGTGCTAAGTATAGGTTAGAGGACGGAAAGAGTGTTTTATGGAAATTAAACCACGAGCGTTAGCGAGTTGGTTTGATGTACATAAAACATGAGTGAAGTAGATAACACATTTAGCACTCAGTGTCCACTGCAATGCTGGCTTCTGATTGGTCTAGCCTGACCAACTGTTTGTTTTTGCCCTATTTTATTACTGTGCATTCTCATAGTAATACAATGGGTCTCTGTGGATTCTCATAGAGTAATCTTGCAGTATTTTATGAAAAATAGAGCACTGCAATGCTGGCTTCTGATTGGTCCTAATCGCCTAGCTGTGTGCTAAGGCCTAAAAAAAAAAGTTGTTTGTTTCCTGTAACCCTACCCTAACAAGTTTTTATTCAAAAAAATCCCTACCCTAAAGTTTTTTCCGCCCTCCCAACTCCCAATCAACGTAAACCATGCATAAAACACACATTTTTGACCAAAAAAATAATGCAAAAAAAATATTTTTACCAACCTACCTACCCTATTTTTTTCGGACCGTTACAGGAAACAAACAATTAATTTTTTTAGGCCTAATATACAATAGGGAATGCCCATTCCAACAATAAGCAGGGTTAGTTATGGAGATTTTAGGGGTTTAGCTTTTCACTTCAGGGATTTAAACCCTTGCAATGCCACACATGTGTATATATTTACTTGTGGTAACATCACTTAGAGAACCATGCATGCATGTGTCTTTCAGATGATCAAACATCTAAAGAAGAGCCTAAAAATGGTTTTCTTTGTACCTGTCCCATTCGCAACCGGCTTTACATAAATATCAAAAATTCTCTTTCATAAAGCATGTTTCTAGAAAAGAGATTTTTAAGTTAGCAAATAATTCAAACTGACATGTCACAGAGGTGTCCCATTCGCACCCTGTCTTTTTTTCCACATAACTCTTTATTTTGAGAATTCAATTTAAAAATTGAAGAAGGTTTAGAAAGCTATAGGTGAAATGTTTCAGAATATGGAGTGAACATAAATGATTTCAGTAGTGTTGTTAAAAAAAATACCCAGTGTTTTCTTCTGCAATTTGTCCCGTTTGCACCCAGCGGCTTACTGATAAATGCATAGTTTTCAGTGACAGACAATACAGGAATTGCAAAAACATAAGGCCTAAAAAAAGAAATTGTTTGTTTCCTGTAACGGTCTGAAAAAAAATAGGGTAGGTAGGTCGGTACAATTTTTTTTTTGCATTATTTTTTTGGTCAAAAATGTGTTTTATGCATGTTTTACTTTGATTGGGAGTTGGAAGGGCAGAAAAAACTTTAGGGTAGGGATTTTTCTGAATAAAAACTTGTAAGGGTAAGGTTACAGGAAACAAACAACTTTTTTTTTAGGCCTTACCAGGGTTCGACTTTCCCAGGGGCATATGCCCCTAGATTTTGCTGTGGGCCCCTAGATTTTCCAGACTAGGGGCCCAAAATAGTATTATTTTAACCAGAAATCCTGTTTTTGACCTCTATTTTTTATCAAAAGACCTTTTCGGGCCCCTAGCCTAAAATCTAAGTGTCAGACCCTGCTTACATACATATCCAAATAAACCTATATACAGGTGAATTTGGATATGACAGACTCAATGGGACCAGGAAAATTGGTCCGTCATATGCAAAATCCGTCGTATACATATGACGAATACTTGATATGCATCGGACTGGGACCAAGCATATCGTCCGTCATATGCAAAAATCTGTCGTACAGTGGTCCGTCATGTATCCAAGTTCACCTGTAATACTATTTGAGCAATTGTTTTAGGAATGAAGTTGCTATGAGGGAGAGAATTGTTTTTAACATTGCTGGGTATATGGTCTCAGTGAACTAAATGGTGTGTCCCTCCGAGTAGTTCCAAATGAGAACTGGGAGTAGGGAGAATTTAAGCCTATAAATGGAGATATCTACAACTTTATTTAATAAATATGGTATTTTCGGAATCGGGATGGACTGGGCTTTTGTTTTATACCCACAAAGTAGGGTTTGTTGCTTTGGTGTATGAATACCAAACTGGAATTGATCAAGTTTGATTGTCTGCAGATTTGTTTCTGACTTCGACCACCAGAGGCCCAATCTGTCACTCTGACCTATTTCGGCCCATAGAAAAAAAAATCACGATATGACCCCCAATTCTTTTGGCTTTTTTAAAAACTTAAATGAGGAGAATGTTCTGATCAAAGAAATAACAATTTTAGGTGGGAAAGGATGACTAGTTTTGGAGCTAGCCAAGCATTGAATTGTCATACCAAAGCTAAAATTCACCGGTCAGCTACAGAATTAGTTCACCGAGACCTTAGGGAGGTGTGTCGATGTTCACACCATATTTAATTTGCCATATGGGCTCGATCAAGCTGTTACGGAATCACACTTTTGCTGTTCAAGCTTAGATATATCTTTTTAATGGAAAAAGTTAGGAAATCATGCTTTATATGGTTGTGTAGGGCTTTGAAAGTTCTTTTAAATTGACCAAGTTCCAACTTCCCCAGAAAATGATTTTTGGGTAAAAAAGTGAAAAAACATGCCTGTTACGGAATCACTCAAAATTACCATCTGTTTTCTACCACCCTTGTCCTGCCAGATTTCCTGACAAGATCGGTCCCCCCAAACCAGATTTATTTTGGGTAAATTGGAATCTAGAGTACCCTATAAGGTTTGAGGGCCCTATCTATGATTGTGATGCATAACCCACCACATGTTATACATCAAATTAAAGCTTAGACTTGGGGGGGGGGGGTGGGGGGGGGTCAGGCGAGCAATGTGGGGGGTCCCCTAGACTGGTTTGCCAGTCTTTTTCATAAAAATATTAAGATTTCCCATTTTTTGCATAGTTTCTATTTACCCTTCTGGTCTTAACCTAAAAAACATGATGTAAACATGTCAAATATGACAAAATATATCATATGGGGGATGTCTGCTAAATGTATGATGTGTGCAGTTTATACTTCACACAAAATTGTGACTACCATCCGCCAAACATGAGCGGACGATGTCACAAGAATCATGCAGTACGGCCGCCGCCATCTTGTCAGTTCGGCAGACATCCGCGAGACTCTCGCGAGAGTCTTACGGTCGTCTGCTGTGATGACGTCATAGGGGAATCCCAAAGAACGCTGGTGCGCAGTTAGGATCTCCCTCTGTCATCTCTGCAAGTTTGGCGAGTAGCTTTTACGTATTCGCCACATTGTGGCAATCACTAGCTGACCCACGCAAACTCACGCTTCAGGCCACATATATGTGGCCTTGGTTGGAGAGGATGGAATGGCGCCGCCACATATATGTGGTCGTGGCGCTACCAGGGTTAATCAAATACCACTTTCATGCTGTTCCTGCCACTTTTTTCCAAAAGTTTCTTTATCATGTGGTAGGTAAATTTGTTTTGCACAGATTCCACCACAAAGTTAGGTGTTGAATAAGTTAAAGTGAACTTTATTCAAGAAACTTTGACAGATGGTCTTGTTACGGAATCACATTTACCATTTGTTACGGAATCACATTTTCTGTAACAATCAATATCTTTCATTAAAAGAGTGCACTATGGTGAAATTTCCTGCTTTAAAAAAAAGTTAAGTTAGTGTACTGATATAAAGACATAAATTTTACTGAAGGGAGCACTTAATTAGGAATTACATGGCAGCAGAGAGTGGGTTTTAAACATCTCTGATGGTAGGTAACAGATGACAATGTCTAATGTTAGAGGGACCACTTCCCCACAAGGGCAATTGTTAGACAATTAACTTATATAAGCTGTAATTGATTTAACATTGAAGCTTCTTATAAATAGATCATTAATCTGAAAAGGTTTTGAAAAACATGATGTTACCTTCTGCATTCTCAGAGGTAGATTTCACTCACTACCTGGTCAGTTTTATACCACTTCCTGTACACATCAAGGATGTTGGTATACCCCAGACAATGTGGATTCTGTTTTTCCTCCACTGTCCCCTCTCATTAACACCCCTTATTGTTTAGTCTGGGGAAGGAGGATATGATTCGGGGGGAAATTGCATCTACCCTGATTAACTGAATGGGTGGCTTCAGGATTAGGGATGCAGAGGTGAATGGAGACATTGCATTTGCAGACAGGATGGAGGTGTCAGTCAAGGTACACATCTGTACACATACCAATTGATATCAAACTAGCTGAGTTATGAATGAATTATGAACATTTATAGTTAATGCCAAATTTGCTAAATACTTATGAAATAACTATGTGATGATTCTTTTTAAACATGCATTTGTGATCTTATTAACTGTTGGATATTTTTTCTGGAGTAGATCATACATGTCTATTGGGCAAATGGAGAATCCCTGGAAATTTGTTTTAAAAATCATTAAGACTGCTGATCTATGACTGGCTTTGTATAAAACAGTATCATATGAGTCTTCCATATGACTATATTGTATCTTTGAGTGATGTAACAAAATTTTGTTCTCTGAGAAATGTTTATGTATTGAATCCTTCCCCTTCTACACTTGTGACAAAAGTTTCTAAAGTGTCCTCAACAGTGTGTAAGTTCCATCTGAAACACTGAATAAATTCCTCTAAAATTTAATGCGGGTGGTCAAGTTTTAAAATATATGCATAAATAGAGACTTCAGGATCTGGGCTACATTGACCATGTGCTAAACTTCAGTTTTCTTCTTTACTTGAAGGAGAATCTCTGTTTCTGTGAAGGTATCTAAAATCTGTCGAAGAGCTTTCCTGTCCACCACAGATATAAATTCTCTAACATCTACTATTTTACAAAAGTCTTGAACAAATAGGGTTCAAGAGTGATATTACTCTAGGATAAGACAGCCAAATGAGGGAGCAAGTTTTCCTGAATTTGAGGGAAAATATTGAATTCAATATTCTAAAATTCTGTACGCACCAGTTTGAATAGGTTGATATGGCCCATTATAACCATGAACATGCATGTACTTCTTGAAATAAATGCCTTATAAAAAGTCTCTGAATTTAAATTAGAGTGAAAACAATTCATTTATATATTTGAAAATGTCCTTTTAAAGGGTTACTCACAAAATTATTTGGGTGTCCTGCTGGGTGATTTTTGAGGGAGTGGGCGTCCAAATGAGTCTGAGATGCCCTGCTGGCCAGCTTAATTATACTCTACTCTAAAATTGTGTGAATGTTTTTAAAAAGGTAGTTTGGTGCTATGACACATTTTGAATAATTGTACCTTTCTCAAAATTGTATGTGAGTTACTTGTTAATATAAAGAACTTCATCTGATTTCCATGTACAGCTTAGTCCTTGTCCAAAGCATTTTGATGCCATATTGAAACTACTACTCGATAATGGACATAAACTTTTTTTTCAAAATACTGTGCACAAGGTCTCATTCTAGATATGGAAACTATCAGTTAATACTAAACTTAAAGGTTAAGATAACAAACTAGTCCATTTAAAGAATGTTCAAGACATCTATAGGCTTGAACCAGTCAATTTATCAAATATGTGATTCCGTAACGTTACGGAATCACCAACTTTAACCCCCACAAAAACACTGTTTGAAAATTTATTTTTCAAAAGTGAGCCCCTCATAGTTAAATTAGTGTTAAAATGCTTTTTTCTATGAAGTTTCATGGTAATGATCCAATCTGAACATTTTCAAAAATAAAAAAAAATGCTATTTCTCAGATCACTGTATTTTAAAATTCATCAAAAACACCCCAAAACATAATATTCAATCCTATATCTCTTGGCACAGTCTTCCCAGGTATAATTGTATCATCTAAAGCGATGTTGAAGATCATAAGATGGTTTTATAAGAAAATATGGTGGTTTTAACATTTTGTTAAATGTTATTGTCAGAGAGGCGGTGAACAAACAAACAAACACCCTGCAGTAAAATGTTCATAACCTTTTCATAAATGGGAATACAGTAAATCTGACTACAGATCCAGAAACTTCAGAATTCTAGCTTTCCAAATATGTAAGATACATATTGCTACTATAAAAAAAATGTTTTGTCTTAGATGCTAACTTCAACTTGATCGAGCCCATATATAGTCAAATAGCAAAAAAAAAGTATAAATATAAGGGTATGGACATCGCTATCAGTTAGACCAAGGATAGGTGGTCGTCTAGGTAGGTGGTCGTCTTAACCACAGACTCCTTATTACCAAGAAACCAGATCTAGTGCTGGAGATTTCGTACAAAAGAGACTTCACAATGTAGATTTAATACTACCATGCAACTGAAAGGCCAAGCAGTAAATTTCTTCATTTATTTTCGTTGACAATAAAACATTGTTAAGTTTCTTTCCACTTTTTAATGAAGCGTACTTCATTTTCATGAAATGTAAGCGACTTATGGGAGATTTTCACCAATCGAGATGAATCGCAAAAAATAAAATAAACCACCAAAATAAGTGCACATAAACTTAAGTCAAGATCAAGTTAATAATATTTTTACCGCTTCAAAATAGTTCATAGCATTAATCAGTGTTTTGGAGTTGTATATTATGTCATGTTGTTGAAGTTGCGCCATCCTGGTGGCGTAATCTCTAGGGTACGAAATCTCCAGGAACCAACCAGATCTATGCAAGCCTTGCTATCTAAGTACATGTGCACTTACGGTTCTGTCAACAGCGGAACATCTCGGAGGATTTCTCGAATAAATTTGGATTCGGATTCCTTGAAGTACAGTGCAGGCGGGGCGGCCTGACTCGCCAAATTGAGTAGCTTGACCACTAGGTAGAGGAAAATAGCCCCAAATAAAACCAAAACAACTGAATCCATATCCGGGCCGGAAAAGGTCGCCTTCTGTATATAGAGGGAGAACGAAACGAAAATGGATGGACGGAAGCCACCGATTTAGTTGACGACAGACTCTCCGGGAAATGACGTGGTGCACTTCGTCGCCTCCGGTATATACCGCTACGACACTAGCTTCGACATGTGTTTAAGGTTCCAAAATACTCATAGATGAAAATTCTCCACTTGCGAAGCTTGCTGTCAATTGCAATGCAACTATTTTTTCCATTGATGATGACGAACTCGGTCGGAAGGCACTAGAATCTGGGTGGGCGATGTTCAGATGAGCAAACGCTTGCGGAAGCTACGGAGCCAATCAGAGTCCTTGTATTGATGTGAGACGACTGTGTCTCGTATCATGTTTCTATAACCCGTTCGCAAAAATCCAAAGTATTCACAGGGGTTGGTCTAGCCTAGCTACAAGGCTCTATCATCATATATAAATGCCTGCACCTATACTAGACTGTACATACCTGTCAACATTCAACTATCCAAAATCAGGAGATTTCACACGGTTCACTTTTGGGACCTCTTTCGCGTCATTTTTGTATAGCTCAAATCCTGGCCGCCAGGGGTCAGGTAAGTAGTATAGCTTAGGAGTGAGCTTTACATTTCACAGGATTTGAATTTGAATTTGAATTTAGTTTTTCGTCACATTTATGCCAAATGTGGCTAGTTCGTGACTAGCCAGTTGTAAGTAGTGGAGGAAACCGGAGTACCCGGCGAAAACCACCGCCTAGCCCCAAGTCACTGGCAACTTTCTCACATGCCCAGACTGGTGAGAGACAGCGTACAGTCAGTGGCGGCGCCTTAGACCACACGGCCGTCAGAGCAAGCCCTCACATTTCACAGGAGTAGTCAAATTGATAACCATACACATATATGTTAATGAAATAACTTTTTATGTACCAGATCACCCTTGCAGCATGATGATATACTCACAGGTATGAAAAACACACAAAGATAGTTTAAACTGAAAATATCATAACAACACTTACATTATCCAAGATCAAATACTTCCATTTTCAGTAATTTAAAAAAGAATTTAAAAATTCTTTTACATTTTTCTTTGGAAAACTGAAAACTAATTTCTCTGATTTGGCAACTCTTTCAACTTTGACACTACGGTTTACAGTAATTAAAATATTACATTATTAATCAGTTGCTCTATGTTAAATTAGGAAATATGAAATTGTATGTTATTTGATAAATTTAATGAACTCATACATCTACTGATTCATCAACATAGTGTAAAGAGGCTAACTCCTTAACCAATTCACGTCTGGATATTTTCTTGTAAAAGAGTCTTGGGCTATGATACATTTAAACATAACTTTGAAATTAAGCATTAATGGATAAAGTATTTGGAGGATAGTTAATAGTTTGGTTGAGATCAACATTTTTGTCAGGAAGTGTTTTAGTGTTTTCCTCCATTTCCTCTATATATCCACACTACATGTCACAAAGTAAGCCAAAGAATGACTCTATTTTCTCCTCCTAACTTCAGAGTATTCTCGAGCGACATTGTCATTAAATTTACACATATACCTGTGTTTTTTATGAGGTGGTGAATTATCCTTGTCAGCCATTGTAGATTTTTTCTTGAGATGCTATCTGATGATGCTAGCCCACAATGCACCTTCCCTCTTCATCCCATAGAACAATACATGATAATTCCAATTAGTAAGGGATTAGCTGTGAATACCTACTGATAGGAATCTACTACGCACAGTAATTAGGTCACATGAGATACATTTGATAGGAGGCAGCAGACTGACCAACTTGCTAAGAAAAAGATGAAGGATTTTTCAAAGTCAGCAAAATCAGTAGCTGATCAGTAGATTTCTTCAAATCAGGTGCTCAATCAGTAGACAGCAATTTTTGGGTCTGAAATCAGTAGAGTACTGCTCAAATCAGTAGAGTTGACAGGTAAGGACTTTTGGCCTACCGTTGGCCATTTAGTTCACACAATTGCCACACGAGGGAGATTGGTGTTAATAGATTTCCAACTGACATCCTAGTATACCGCAGTGCCATCCAGGGTCTTAGCCAATTTTTGGAAACAGGGTGTCCAAATAAAGGTTTCATAGACTTTTGCGTGTCCAAAGTGTGGTACAAAGTACATACTACTAATGAAATAAACCCTATACATTTACAGATAATGCTTTTTTAGGCCAGATACTGCATTGTGTGTCCTATAAAAGTGACACTACAGCTTTTACATCTTCTATCTTCTAAGAAAAGTCATCATCAGCAAATTCTGACATTAACTTTTGGGTGTCCAAACTGTCAAAAAACAGTGTTCTGCGTGTCCAAATGACACGCTGGACGCATAGGCGGCTTAGCCTCTGGTGCAATCTATCCACAAGAGAGGACATTTAAATTTATTATACCTCACGTGAAAATCGTAAGCCGTGATTGGCTTACAAAGGTTGGCCATTCCATCATGTCCACCGGCGAAATGTCCACCGGCAAAACGTCCACCATTCTACCGGCAGTCATTGTTGTTTTCGTTGATATTTTACCAAATTGGGGTTTGTTCGGTATAATAAAACAAATATACCATGCCAGTGTGGGTATCCTGATGGAATGTCTCCCCTCGGGAGGATGGTTTTGCCTCGGGCTCCGCCCTCGGGAAAAATTATCCTCCCTCTGGGAGACATTCCATCAGGATACCCACACTGGCATGGCATATTTGTATAATGGCCTGGGAGGCAGGCTACGATTGGTCATACTCAGGCTGTAAGAAGCTGGTTAGGTATTTTGTTTTAATATAGGTGCTGCTTCTAGTTTGGAGGTGACCACCAAAAAACATCGAGAGAATTCGATCTTAATTATAGATCAGAAAAAAAATGAAATATCCCTCATTTTTCAGGGCTGTTCACACCCAAAATCCATTTGGGAAATTTATTTATTGGAATTTTTTTAAAAAGTTTATTGCATGTCTCAAAACTAACACAGTTGGGAATCTTGTAACCTATGGACGAGGGGAGCATACATTTCGGAAAAAATACAATAATAATGATAATAACAATAATAATAATAATGATAATAATAATAATAGTACTAGTAGTAGTAGTACTAGATCTAGTAGTAGAAGTTGCAGTAGTAGTAGTAGTAGTAGTAGTAGTAGTAGTAGTAGTAGTAGTAGTAGTAGTAGTAGTAGAACTTAGTAGCTGTAGTTGCAGTAGCAGTAGTAGCTGTAGTTGCAGTATAGCTGTAGTAGTAGTAATGAATGAATGAATGATTTCTTAAAGGCACATCGGCGCACAAAGGCCATTTAGTGCCATAAAAATTGTGTAAAACAATGGCCTTTGTTATTGTTGAAAACAATAACAAAGCAATAAATGAATAAAAATGATCACAAAACAATGAACAACTTCAAAATATAATTTCCGCATAACAGGTTGTTTCAAAAGAAACTACAAATTCTTAAAAGGTTTTACAATCGGTAAAACAGACCAATCTCATGTAAATAAGATAAAATGCTGTCTGGGGGAACCTTTTCAAAGAGTTCCCTAAAGCTATTTACACTAAAATGTCTATTTCTAGATTCAATAAAATCAACACACTCAGTAGTAGTAGTAGTAGTAGTAGTAGTAGTAGTAGTAGTAGTAGTAGTAGCTGTAGTTGCAGTAGCATTAGTAACAGTAGTAGTAGTAGTAGTAACTTAGTACGTATTAGTAGTAGTAGTAACTCAATGGCCAAATGCTTTGATTGTAAGCCTTTATCTGTGTTAATGACCTAATCCTTATTTGGGCATAAAGATGCCTTAGGACCGCCTCTTCTTTACCCTGATCACCCTAAAGTTAAGGGTTAAGAAGGTATCAATTTTACCTGTTAAAGTGTTAGTGGCGGGTTTGCGGTATTGATCAAAGTAAGCCAATGATCCTTTTCGTGTCTTAGTCATATGGATCAAAGTGACCCAAAGATCTAATTTGGCACAAGGGTCCCTCAATGCAGAATCCTTTGTGAAATGACAAGAATAAATATCATTCAAAACAAAGTATTATCCACAATTGGGTAGCACTGCGAAAGTTGGTTAAGGTGATAGTCTAGTACACCAAGATTATCACCACTAGGTGGTGTCCTTGGCTGGCCCCTAAGAATGGATATCAAAACAAAAGATTACACATGAGCGGTGTTCACACCCCACAAACCTCGACATAGCGACTTACTTTTGTGGTACGGTCAAGAGAACAAAGGGCAGGCTCCTTTGGGCCTTCCATGCTAAATTTGTTCCAGACGACATGGCTGCATGTCTGCTTTAACCATGCAGATTCATTCGGCCTAGACCATTTTGACCAAAATTTTCATCTCATTTTTTGGCCGAAAGTGAATAACGATACAGTCTTCGAAAACAGTATTTTAGAATATGACCCTCTAGGTGCAAGGTACGTCACAGGTACCTTGAATTCTGACAGAACCCGAAAATCAGCATTTACTATGCAAACCATTCAAAAATGTTTTTAAAATACTCATCGTGCAAATCCCCTGTTGAGGTAAGACCTTGCACCCTACCAAAGACATGAATAATCATATGGTAGACTCTCATTTTCAAGTAAAGGATAAGTCTTGATATTTTGCCAAAAAACGAAACACATCCAGATATGTTCTTTAAGGGTGCCGCATTAACACAAAGTAGTCACTTATTGAGAAGTTTACCATTATTCGGCACCCATGAGATGTAACCTTTACGGTAGCATAAGTGCCGTTGTCTTCATTAAACTCAGATTTCAGATATTCAAGTTTTAAAATTGACCCGTGTTTCGAGTAGGGTTCTACCGTAATATGTGCAATAATAGTATTTTACTTGCATCCGCAAAGTAGAGCTAATTACAATGTAAATATGTAATCCTCTGTTTTATCAAATGCAAGCTTCTAGTTCTATTCTAAATCCTTGTTGAAAGGGTTAATCAGATTATTATACTATTTATCATGAACCTACCATCAACAACTTTCTTTCTGAAAGATGAAGCCATTCAACTTTGCATAATCGTTATTTTGTGATCTAGCATACTACAGTTATGTAATAATATCAAGCATGTATGTTCCTTCATTGACTACGGCTCCAGGGCTGATCCAGCCTACAAATTTGACCTATGCATTTACATGTATATCACAATAAAAAACATATAGGTGCTGACATTTAATTCCTGCACTAAGTACATGTGCAGCTAGGGCATAATACACAACCGCACGCCCGATTCCCACCCACTTTCCTGCATGCGTATTATGTGAATAAAGTCAATAATTAAGGCACACATAAGCCATATCTGAGGAGTGCTGAGGAGGACAGACTTGCGGGTGGTCTTATTTGAAAGGTGACACGAATAGACACATTTTGAACCTAAATCATCATGATGGTGCATTTTCCCTTTAAGGCACTCGAGGTAAGGAGGTCAGCAATTTCTGACTTTCCACACAATCTTGAATACTTCATCACCTCTGCCTTTGCCAGTAGGCGTGCTGTAAACTTAAGACAAAGGAAGGAAGGAAGGAATTGGGTTTTACGTCGCTTTCAACAGCTTAGGTCATATAGCAACGAGATAGAAACCTGGAACCGGGAAGAAATTCCCTACTCTTCACGAATAGTTCCAAGGGATCTTTAAGTTGCAGAAGGACCATAGACATCCCTCCACAACGCCAAACATTTATATAACGACCAGGCCAACCCGCTTGGGGATCCAGCGGAGACTCGAACCTGTGAACTCACACTTGGGAGCCAGGCATCGTAACCACTAGGCCACGGTGGATCCCTCACTAAAGACAAAACATATGAGTTCACCAACAGAGCTGACTTTGTCTGCTTGTTATGGGAAAATTTTAGGAGTATGGACCATTACACATTTAAATAACTGAATTTATGAATGGTTACACTCAATTAAACACAAATGTTGACAATGCATAAAGACTTATTGTTTTCAAATGACAATAAATAGCTTTTCCATAGCAACAGGTAAAATATTATGTTCCATGCATACATGCTGAATGGCAGTTCAACTATTTTTAGACTTAAAACTGTACATGATCGAGACAGAATGTTATTGATTTTTACGTTGCGTTACTTGGCAGTTAGCAGTCAATCAATGAAATTTCAATTAGCACATGATAAAAGCTGCAAAGTTACACCACTTATGCATGGAAGCGGATGACAACAATTGTGCAGAACTCAAAATGCACAATGTGCATATGTAAATATATGCAGTGGCTATGTTATACCTTGACATCACATAAAATGATTTAGATACACATTTACACGGCTTACATCTGCATTTGTCTGGTTGGCAAGGTACAAGGGGATATTTAAAGCCTGACATTATTGAAAATCTGACTGCCAAAATTAAAGTAGGATATGAATAAAGATGGGCCCTGCCCAGGGTTAAATGTTTTAATTTATCAGTAAACGTCTGTACAAGGATTATAATATTTGTTAGGAGGCTTTCCTTCAGGATATTTTTATTTGAACCTTTTTTTACATTGTTTTCATCAATAACACAGGATGATATTTGTACAGATTTTATGGCATTAAATGGCCATGTGTGCCGATATGCCTTCAAGGACCCTTTCATTCATCCATTCTATTCTTTTTGATCTTCAGAAAGCATATGATTATCAACCTTCATAATACAGTATTTTGATGTGGTATCATATCATGCTACCACATGAAAAAATTGTATTATGAAGGACTTATATAGCACAGACCTCTGAGGATGTTTGCCCCATTTTATTACAAATGTGTTGATCAAAAAGAAAGTAAAGAGTCAGGGCTGGCACATCCCTCTGATTTTTATAAGCAAGAATGTTAACCCTTATTCCCCATGCATTGTACTAGTTTTATCAGTCCTATAATAAATGTGCGGTGTTGATAACTCGCTTTTGTGTTGGGCTTTATGTTAGAGTCTTTTATTAGTCTATTCAATCCATCCCATCTGGGGCATGTGAGAAAGTTGTCAGTGACTTAGGATTATGCGTTGGTTTTTGCCAGGTACCTCGGCTCCACCAGTTACAACAGGCTAGTCACGAATAAGCCGCACTATGGCAGAAAAAGTCACGAAAAAGGAAATTTAAAAAAAATCCAAAGCAAGCCATAGATTGGCAAATCCAGTAAAAAAAAGGTAATCAAGAATGGGCTGAAAATAATTGTTTTGAATTTCTTTTTGACAGCCAAAGACTGTCTGTGTTCAATATTGTGGAAGAAGAGGTTTTCACTCTGACCCACATTTAGTTCAAGGTGGAAATCTGGGTAGTGGCTCTGTTGTCTGTCCTCTGTATCGATAGCAAAACATAGATAACGCATGAGTAGTGATCACTGGCCACAAATCTTGACTGAGCGCCTCTCTATTGATGTGCAGTGCGCTTTAGAAAACAACAGGCATGGTCTCTCAGTCTTCCATGTAAAATGGTCCCGAACCATACGGCTGCCTGGTTTGAACATGCAGGATCCTCCAGGCGAGATCATTTTGACCAATATACTTATCTCATTTTTTGGCTGAAAGTGAATGACATTATAGTCTTCGAAGCCAATGTTTTACGATATGACAGATATGAAGCAGATTCATGTCACAGGTACCTTGAATTACAAGACCTGCCAATCTGTATTTACTATGTAAACCACTAGCTGTTAGTAATTCTGAGGCTTATGGGAACATGCAAAACCATTTCAAAATACTAATGGTGCAGACACCAATTTCTAATAGGGCCGTGGGCCTTTCCAAAGGAATGAATGATCAAATGCTAGAGTCTGATTTCTTAAAGTAAACAGTGAGTCTTGACATTTTGCCAAAAAACGATATGCTCTTTAAGGGTGCCATATCTATGAGGTGTAACCTATACCATAGCATAAGTGACGTTTTCATTTAACTCAGTTTTCAGATATTCAAGTTTTTAAAATGATCCGGGAATAGAGTAGGGTTTAACCTTAAGATAAGAATCCCGGCCCTGTTAATAAATTGTCCCTAACTATCGTAAAGTTCAGCTGTATCACCAATCAGCTGTACAAGAAATGGTTTTGATTATTCTTTTTGGGGATGATTTCAGGTTCTCATATGGGTCCAACACATGCGGGCCATAGAATGGCCAATTCAATTCCTTTTGAAAATAGATGAAAATGTGTATTTAACAAAAGTTTTCAATTCTCCCAAATCAAAGACAATACATATATGCTGGGGAAGAGGCCTTCAATATGGCATGCCAAAATGATATTTATTCAACTCTCAAAATATCATGCAACTTTCAAAATATCGTTCAACTTTGTTAAATATATCATGCAACTCTCAAAATATGGTGCAACTTTTAAAAATATATCATACAGCTCAGGAAGGATGTATATTTTTTGGGAACATGTAAAATGACCTCAGAGCAGTCATGGGTGTTGTGCCAGGTTGTACACTTTTAGTGGGGAAGGTCAGTGGTAAAGGAGAAAACCTACCGCATAGAGGGAGTCTAATAGAGTCATTGAGTTAACCCTTATGCTGCTGGTGGCTAATTGGGCCAATACAAAACAATTAAAAAAAACCTGAAAATGACTAAACCCTAGCACATGGGTACTCATCAGAAAGTACTCAGAGAGAGATATCCAATGAATACCAACATGACAAGGTCTACATGGTTTTCAAAAATCTTTTCATCCTTGTGATTTGGACCTCAGCAAGGTTAACCTGCCCCCTCCATGGACCACCCACATCAGGTTGAGGTTGAGGTGACCTTATTGAATGCAAATTAAGATGGCTGAGTAGGTGTCAACAAGTACTTCAGACACAGCTGGAGAAGTAATTTACATTATATATAGCTTTGTGGTCAGGAAGTCATTATCAATTAAACAGAATGTGAAAATAGGCACATTATGTCTAAGCTGCATGGATCATTTGCTAATATTAAAACAACTTGTGTACACAAGGGCTTCTTTAAATGGTAGATGTAGCAGTCAACCATACCTTACCTCCATTATTCTCAGAGTTTGCTATAGAAATCTCTCTCTCTCTCTCTCTCTCTCTCTCTCTCTCTCTCTCTCTCTCTCTCTCTCTCTCTCTCTCTCTCTCTATATATATATATATATATATATATATATATATGTGTGTGTGTGTGTGTGTATACATATATATATATATATATATATATATATATATATATATATATATATATATATATATATATATATATATATATATTTATACTCAAGCCTATTGCACTCAAGCCTCAACATGTAGCATGAGTGAGGACCTTTTACCCTAAATGGTCTCTATAACGGCCTGAAGATTGCACAAGCATGAAACCCAGGGTTGCCAACTTGAGACTGAGTATGTGACTTGCTCCTATATATATATATATATATATATATATATATATATATATATATATATATATATATATATATATATATATATATATATATATATGTATGTATATATATATATATATTTAAATATATATATATATATATATAAATATATATATATATATGTATATATATATATATATATATATATATATTCATATATATATATATATATATATATATATATATATATATATATATATATATATATATATATATATATATATATATATATATATATATATATATGCATGTATATATATATATACATTTATATATATATATATATTTATATATATACATATATATATAATATTATATATATATATATATATATATATATATATATATATATATATATAGATATATATATATATATATATATATATATATAGATATATATATATAGATATATATATATATATATATTGATTTATTTATATATAGTTAAGCTCCAGGCTTAAGTAATATCATATTGAGGGTAGAATAAGTAAGTTTCCCCTTTACCAGCGACCTTCCCCACTATAAGTGCATGACCTGGCACAACACCCATGACTGCTCTGAGTTCATTATACATGTTCCCAAAAAATATACACCCTTCCTGAGCTGTATGATATATTTATAAAAGTTGTACCATATTTTGAAAGTTGCACGATATATTTAACTAAGTTGAACGATATTTTGAAAGTTGCATGATATTTTGAGAGTTGAATAAATATCATTTTGGCATGCCATACTTCAACCCGATCTCTTCCTATGATAACCACCTATTTATTTTTTGATCTTGAGAAAGCATGTGGTACCACATGAAAATGTGGTATTATTAAGGTGATGAGTACCATTGCAAGCTAGTTAAATGCCCCATCCCACAACACACCTCACAGCAGCATAATCATATAGCAAGGTGTATCTCCAGGTTCCTGAGTGTTATCAGGGAGAGAATATCATAGTCAGACGTCTGTAGTCAACTCATATTCTAACTCATTTCAATATTTTCAACTTTTCACTCAAATGACATATTCTTATTACTTACGTAGGTGATGGTCACTACAGGTTCACAGTTACCTTAGGGCTATCATTGACTATGCCCAATAAGAAGTAATTTTTTGATCTTTTACTGCTAAAGATTTTTACAGGCCATAACATTGAAAATTTTAGTGAGATATCTCTTGTATGGAGGCATGGGAACCCCATTGATAGTAGTGGACATACCTCGCTGATCACTTCTGAGCACTGGAAACAAAAGACAGTTGCACGAAGATACGCCTCGACGATCTCAAGAGAATGGCTTGTCGTCAGGATGCTATAAATAGGTGCTAGCTATGAGCCCGTGAAGTTACCAAGTGTAGTTGGTGTGAAGATTTCTAACTAAAACTTTCAATGTTATGGCCTGTAAAAATCTTTAGAGGTCAACAATCTCAAATTGACTTCTTATCGGGCATAGACAATGGTATCCTTAAGGTAATTCTGAACCTGCAGCGACTATGACCTTTGAAGGTAATGAGAATATGTCATTTGAGTGAAAAATTGTAAATATTGAAATGGTATAGAATATCGGTTGACTAAGGACGGTTTGCTGTGATATTCTCTCCCTGATAACACTCTGGAATCTAGAGATACACCTTTGTATATGATTATGCTGCTGTGAGGTTATATGCTCCACACACAAGTTATCTCACTAAAATGTTCAAATGTTATGGCCCGTAAAAATCTTTAGCAGTAAAGAATTAAAAAATTACTTCTTATTGGGCATAGTCAATGACATCCCTAAGGTATCTGTGAACCTGTAGTGACCATCACCTGCGTAAGTAATGAGATTATGCCATTTGAGTGAAAAGTTGTAAATATTGAGATGAAATAGAAAATGGATTGAATAAAGACGTTTGACTATGATACTCTCTACCTGACAACACTCAGCAACCTGGAGATACAACTTGTTTTATGATTATGCTACAATGAGGTGTGTTTTTTTGGAGTGGCCTTTTATCTAGCTTGCAATGGTACCCATCACCTTAAGGATTTATATAACATGCACCTGAGGTAATGCTTGCTCCATTTAATTCAAAAGCTTTCTATCAGAAAGGAGGCTTGTAATCTGGGTTAACCACAAATATCATGATTTCCTCGGGTAACATTTAACTACTACGAATGTTATGTAATGTCAACAATATCCCAATGATGGTGTTAATTACCCTTCCTGTGGATGACTTTATGCTCATGCAAGTCATAGAACGATGCAACTCCATCTAATCATAACTGATAATCTGGCTGAACCAACGGTTTTCAATTCTCCCAATCAAAGACTGCATTTTATCTTTTTTGATCTTGAGAAAGCATATATCACCGCATTGACAGATTAAGATTAATCATTGGGATGGGCATCTCCCACTCAATTTTTTACAACAGCAAAAAAAGACCTGTGTTCACTCCGATAGTAGCCTCGCTAAAGATATTGGCATCTGGCTCATAAAAAGATAGATTGTGCCACTGGGATGTACTTGAACCTGTAAAAAGCTTAGGTATTATACTATCAATCATTAAATTTGCCATTATAGGGTCTTTTATTGATGAACATGAAAGGCAGTTTGTCAAGATCATTTATGTAGAGGTATGTATTGACAAGCTTAACAAGTTGTATGTGTCATCTGCAATTAGCCATACTACAAATTTATATGGCATTCTGATTTGATATGCCCCTCCCACCAAAGATTAGAAAATGAAAATTAACATACACGGTTATATACATATGTATGTATACATATTGACTTAATGAAAAGGTAAGATTTTACATCAGATTGAATTACTATTCTAAGTACTATGAATAAGCAATTTATGGCTATTACTCACTATCTGGACATTACTACTAGTGTCAAAGTTAGGTAGGAATAGGCATATAAAAGGACTATTACAACATCAAAAGATAAACTACTGTTCATATTATCCTACCTGCTCATCTGTACACTGGAGACCATAAGATAATTTCGAAATATCAAGGAATCTCGGACGTTCCCCATCATCCAACGGCTTTCGTGTGATAAACATATTGGAGAGGAAATTTCCCCAATTTTGAAAGATATCAAACCTTGGGAGAGAAGAAGAGAGAGTTGATTAGGATCAATCAATGCCATACATTATTTAGCCTTATTTTCCTATCTTTATTTTGGCACCATAAGGATCTCAATGTATTCCAAATGAAATGAAATATAGAATTTGATGTTGGCCACTTTAAGATACAGGATAGCAGCTTGTTTCTTTAGAAATTGCGGTTACAACCAAGCTGGGAATCGATTTACATACCTAAATTTGTTTCCATTCGTGGAGGCAAGATATTACCTACTTTTATTACAAAATATCTATACATCAAGAATATCTCATAGCCTAGATTAAACAACAAATCTAGAAACCACACAATTTCAAACATCATTATGATGAAATTGACAGCAGAATGATATTTCCAGCGCAAGCTATGAGGAGCATTAGTTTAATATTTGTTGGTAATATTTTGATATTATGCATAGATTGGAAAATATACATATGTGTGACATAATGTGTAATGGAGTTCGAAACTAGAATGGTTAAGATTCTCTCACCGATCATACAGTCTTTCTGGTCCGCTTGAGATGAACTCAAAAAACTTGACCATTGTCCAATTCTTATTCTGGGCTGGGCAATTGTCTGCCCAAACACGACGTTCACTGGCACCTGTGATTTATATATATTTGAGGAACAAATTATACTACAATTATTTAAGGTAATACATTTGATTCATTCATGCCTGCTATGCCAAATCAGGGTCTCATAATTTTGTTGAAAATTCTCTTACAAAAACATTTTTTGGGAAATGTTTGGATGTGTATTTAGGTGTAATTTGTGTTGGTGTTTGTAGACCACTGTATCCAAGAACGGTACTTTTTCAGTGGATGTTTCTGCAGTGAATTTGAGCCATGGGCGGTAGTTATTGAGAGCCTCCATGTATATGTCTACGTCAGCTCGGGAGCCGTCCCAGACAAAGAGGAGGTCGTCAATAAGCCTGTATGTGGGTTTTTGTGTATAAAGTGGTGCTATTTGTCGGAGGAGCATGTGCATGACGATGTTGGCGAAGGGTGCCCCCATGGCTGTCCCTTGCTTTTGGACATGGAATTCGTTGTTGAATTCAAAAGTGTTGTATCTAAGTATGTGTGAAAGCATTTCCTCTAGGAGTTGGCAGTCTGGTGGATAGACTGATGGTTTTTTGGGGTTTTGTGTGAGTGTTTGAAATGTGTTGAGGAGACTAGGCTGGTGTTCGCGGTAAAATTGTACCACTAAGTCTATGCCTTCTTGGTGTGGGATGTTTGTGTATAGTGAGGACACATCCATAGTGACTAGGATTGTATCATCCTGGATGGGTGGGTGTGTGTCTATGTAATTTAGAAATGTGGTGGTGTCTTTTAGAAGATAAGGGATGCGATCTTCTAGGTCTGTAAGGAAGTGGTCCACCAATAGGTTGAGACCGTATGTGGGGCCGTTGGGACCTGACACTATAGGCCGCCCTGGAGGTGGATTTTTGTTTTTATGTATTTTAGGGAGATAGTAAAAAGTAGGTGTGCGTAATTTGTATAGGGCTAGTGTTTGGTAGTGTGGGTATTGGATGACCCCTGTGGTCATAACCCTTTGGCGGAGGAATTGATTTATGGTGTTGTGAAATTCCTCCGAAGGGTCATGGTCCACTTTAGTGTAAAAGTTTGGGTCATCCAGCAGACGGAGGGCCTCGGCTTTGTAATCCTCTTTGTTGAGTATAACTATGCCTGAGCCCTTATCCGCTGGTTTTATGACTATGTTTGTGTTGTCTTAGGGGCGTCCTCCAAGTCTGTGCGGAAGGCTGTGATGGCTCTGTTTAGTGGTGGGGTCCATTCTGATTGGGGCCAGAATTTTTGTTTTGGCGCGTGGCCTTCTTTGTTGAAGAAATGTTGTGATAAAAGGAGGCGGCGCTCGAAAGTGTCCAAAGGTTGCTGGATGAAAGACCAGTCCTCCGGTTCATTTTCTTGCGTGCGGGGAGCGGGTTGTTTAGCTGGGCAGAATGATAGTCCTAGGTTGAGGACCTGTGTTTGGGAAGGCGTGAGTTTATGGTTGGATAGGTTAAATACCAGATTTTGTTGGGCTTTAGGTATCTTCTGGCTGTTGTGTTTACGTCTCCTCGCCTGCTGGGAGCAGTTTTTGCGAGAGAATAGACGTCTTTGTTTTGAGGGCGTGTGGTTAGTGTATCCAAGGGGCGCAAAGTAATTGTCGTCCCTTATTGTGTGTTGGACTGTAGCATTGATTGTGCCAGCTGGTTGATGAGGGCCAGAACTTGTTGAAACCGGGCCTGGTTTGGGGGGTTCACGATGGATACCCCCTGTTGTAAGTTTTTTTGTTGTTGATTTTGGTTGGCAGAGGTTGTGCTCGGGAGTTTAGGGTTTTGTGTAGTGGGTATGTTGCGTTTAGGGGGTTGTGGGCTGGCGTGTTTTGTGGTGTTTATTGGTTTGCAAGGTTAAAGGGGGTTGTGGGCTAGCGTGTTTTGTGGTGTTTATTGCTTTGCTAGGTTTAGGCTGTCGTGAGTGTTGTTTTTGGTTTTTGTAACGTGGAGGTGTGGGTATTACCATCTCCATGAGTGGGGTTATGGTAGGTTTGTGAGCTGGTGTCTGTGCCTTAGTGTGTGATTTCTTTGGGAGCTGTGGTTGCATTGTGTGGTCGTTTATTGTTTGGTGCAGTGTTGGGTGTTGGCAGTAATGGCGCCCGTTTGTTGAGCGTTTGCGCTTGGTGGTTAGTTTGGGGCTGGTTGTGGTCCCTTGGTGTCCGACGTTGGTGTTGGACTTTGGGGTTGAGTGTGGGAGTTGGTAAGAGCGGGCCCCGCTTACCATGTGGTTGGGGGGGTTTTGGGTGGTGTGTCCGCTGTGTAGGTTTGTTGATGGTTTGGTTGCTGCTATTTTGGAATAGCTATGGCGATGTTGCACGGGTTGTATGGTTTGTAAGGTGTTGGTGTTGTTGGTATAAGCATGAGTGCGAGATTGTGTGCGTTGGGGGTTGGCTTTTGGTTGATTTTTGTTGGTGTGTGTATACTTTTTGTGTGCTATAGATTGGGCTTTGGCTATAGCCCTGGGGCCTTCGGGATCGCTTAAGGCATTGATCCTTGATTGTATGTTTGTAACGTTCTGGGCAAAAATGTGGTATTGCTCCATGTAGTGGTCCCTGAGTAGTTCAGTGACTTTATTTTGATAGTGTGTAGTGAGTTCTTTGAACTCTTTGTGTAGTTGGTCGTATGGATTGACGGCCTGTAATTTGATATTTGGGTTTATGAAGAAGGTCTGCGTTTCAAGTTCAAGGTTTGCAATGTTTGTATGGTGGCGCAGTTGTGCAACTTTATTTTGATCTCCGAGTGGCCTGGTAACTCGATGTAAATCACCCTAGATTTCTAGCTTTGTGTATAAGACGCACCCCCTATTTGAGTGTAAAATTTAGTGTAAAAAAGTACGTCTTATACACGCGAAATTACAGTATTTCTAAAATTGTAGAGCTGATTATAAACTATTCTTGAAGAAAGCACACTTACCTTTTGGCTGCATGGGAAATTGATCCAAAAACACGATCACAACTAGCCATCCCATGTCCTGACTCAAAAAACCTGAATTTTACACTATACAAAAAGCGAAAATTCCATTTACATAATGTGGCAAGCAAAGGTAATATGACAATGGTGCAATTTTGGCAATTAATGAATGAATGAAGATTTGCCTAAAGACGCATTGGCACACAAAGGCCATTTAGTGCCATAACATCTCAATAAAATAATGACCCTTTGTTATTGTAGAAAACAATAACAAAGCAATAAATAAATTAAAAAGCTCACAACATAATGAACAGTTTCAAAAAATAAATTTCATACACAATGTTGCAATTTTGGTAAAATTATACATAGGTAGTTGTTTTGGAATATAGTTTCATTTAAAGCTTGGTAACATTTGCCACCTCCAGGGTAACGAGTCATTATGTTAATTTAAAATGGTCGCTATAAATATCTACTCATTCGTTTCGAATCTCTCCTTAGGTGTGTATCAGCCAATCTCAACTGTCTCTCTCCCCCTCCCTCCTCATGTGGATTACTGTATCTAATCATTGTATGAACCATTATTCATTTGAAAGCCACAAATGCTATATTTGGATAATCCGATCTTGGCTTCCGTACTATTACAATACATTTCTTTTCCCCCCATACATTAGGATTGGGCTTCAAAGCTGTTGGCTTCAAAGTTATCTCCCAAATTGATAACCATGTGGTTTTGGGTCTCTCGGTGTAGCAAGCTGAGCTATCTTTGATCAAGGTTGTTCCTCTCAACTAAACTAGTGGTTAGGATCAATTTAGCCCATGCCCAACTAGAACAGGAATTTGAGAATGGGGTGTCTATGGTCCTCCTGCAACAGATCATGAAAGACCCCTTGGAACTATTCGTGAAGGTCAGGAATTCTATGTTGCTATGTGACCTACGCTGTTGAAAGCAACATAAAGAACCATTCCTTCCATTCTGTTTTAAAGACTGGTCTGGGGACCTACCTAGTGATTATCAATAAAGGATATAACTGAACTCTAAGACCTTGTTCTACTGGCTTTTTGAATTGATTAGAGGTTCATTTAAAATGAAATGAAATATAGAATTTGATGTTGGCCACTTTAAGATACAGGAAAGCAGCTTGTTTCTTTAGAAATTGCGGTTGCAACAAAGCTGGGAATCAACGTACATACCTAAATCTGTTTCCATTCACAATTTGTTGATTTTTGAAAAGCTGCTGACCTACAAAATATCTATACATCAAGAATATCTCACAGCTTGGATTAAACAACAAATCTAGAAACCACACAATTCAAAACATCATTATGATGAAATTGACAGCAGAATGATATTTTTCATGGCAAGCTATGAGGAGCATACATTTGTTGGTAATATTTTGATATTATGCATTTATTGGAAAATATGCATATATGTGACATATTGTTAAATGGAGTATGAAACTAGAATGGCTAAGATTCTCTCACCGCTCATACAGTCTCTCTGGTCCGCTTGAGATGAACTCAAAAATCTTGAACATTGTCCAATTCTTATTCTGGGCTGGGCAATTGTCTGCCCAAACAAGACGTTCACTGGCACCTGTGATTTATAGATAATTGAGGAACAAATTATACTTCAATCATTTAAGGTAATACATTTTATTTTCATAATTTTTACGGTTCCTTAGTATTCATTGCAGTCTTTTACATATAATTCTTCTTATATTGCCCTTAACATATTGTAGAGAGCAGACCATTTTTCTAATATTTTAGGTAGTATGTTTCTTACTGTACCAATATAGATATCTAGTTCCACATTACTTTTAAGTAATTTCTTGATTTTTAATAGGCTTATGTGTGTTTTGTTCCATTTGCTTTTATAAATCTCGTGTTTTGTTACAGTAAGTATCTGGTTCACTTTTATCTCATTTTCATTGTTACCTAGGAAAATTGAGATTTTGTCCATTTTTACTGATTTCCCATTGGTGTAGTATTTTCCTTACGTTAACAGTACCCTTCTTGTCCTTTGTTAACCATGTCATATTGAGTGGTTTTTGCATGTTATAGCTTTTTTCATTGATTTCCAATTATTCTTTCCATATCTTTGGTGTTTTCAACAATAACAGAGGACCATTGTTTTACACAAATTTTATGGCACTAAATTGCCTTTGTGTGCCGAAGTGCCTTTTAGCAATCATTCATTCATTCATTCATTCCATATCTTTGGTCCATAGACCTAGATATATTGTGAACATCTCTCTACTATCAATTTGTGCCTCTAGGTAATGCCTGCAGGACGTGAATAACTTTGGACATAATCAGACTTTTAACTATGCACACTCTACCAATGGGTGTTATGTTTCTGTATATCCATTCTTTCATTAATTATTTCATCTAATCTATTTTTTCGTTGATGTTTATGGTAGTGATGTTTGCAAGGTCTGAGTGTAGACTCTTTGGATGGAGTACGACAAGCTTTATTTTCTTGTTTGCCTGTGAAAACTAAAGAAATACATAATAAGTTTCCACTATAATACGGTTTTAGAACTCATGATATAAAAACAGACATATGAAATACAATAGAGAATAGGAAATTCATTATAGAAATACATTGTAGAATTTACCTCTTTAATCCAAGTTAAAAAGGTGTTGCCCTGAGAGCCATTGAGACAGGTGTACGCTCAAGATATTCAGCTCATGTGTGGTCAAACTGCTCAGAGAGGATAGTCACATGACTGGTCAGTCCTAATTGACCAATCAGAAAAATGAACAGAAAAAAGAAATTTAAATGAGCCTGCCATCTGGTGGCAGTTCGAAAAACTAAATTAAAACCATATTCATTACACTAAGACATTGTATTTTATACCTAGGGCAGTAAACTCAGTAGCCCATTCAAGGTTATTTTTGCTACAGAATCTGTTTCCCTTATTGGTCCTATTCTTATGACCTTAGTCTTTTGTATATTCATGAGTAAAACTGGGGTAAATGGAACGAGCCAGAAATCCTTCCTTCAGGTTGGATTGCTGCCTGACCGCTAACTGACAATTGATTGTCAGCTGCCCGTGCGCGTCCCACGATCCAAGAATAGTATGTTGACACGTTATCCCGGTGTCGCGTGACACCCAGGAGACAAGATATCAACAAGGGGGTCACACCTCAGGGTTTTCGCAGACCCTAAAATGTTAGAAACCACCTGGTTAGGGCCAGGTGCTCCAATCCCATGGATGTTGTCTTTGAAAACCCCAAAGACACATCCAACTCGAAGAAAAGCAGGTGTCAGAGACATAATTGTAGATACTGTCTCCGCCTGAACCGCTCGGGGAGAATTACTAGCCCAATTACCAAACACAGCTACAACACCATCAGATGTTGCAGCTGTAAAACCAACAACATTGTATATTGCATACAATGCAAAGAATGTTGTAAACAATATGTTGGCCACAGCAAAAGAGCCCTGTGTGATAGAATGTGTGAACACTTTAGATCTATCACACAGAAGAAAATCGACCACAGTGTGGGTCGACACTTCAACTTGCCCTGTCATTTAGGGCTAGTAGATGTGGAGATCTTTGTTCTCCAATTCGGTACCAACGATCCAGACTCTGAGGCTTCTCTTGCCGTGAGATTGTCCTTGGAACAAATGTGGATCCACCGTCTCAGGGCCACTGCGCCACTGGGACTCAATGCATTTGACTGACTCAGTCATACTTAGATGTATCCTCATCTTGAGGATGGTTCTTCTCTAGACTCCGCTCCGATATGCGTATCACTGATAACCCCAGTTTTACATTTCTTTTGTATATTCATCTTGAGTCCTGATACATGGTAAAACCAGTTCATTATTGAGAGACAATGCTTTAAGTTTTCTTCAGTTGCCTTTAGGAACACTGATGTGTCGTCGGCGTATTGGCTGCATTTCCTTTCTTTGTTGTTTATATCAATCCCTTTTAATTGTCTATCTTCTTTGAGTGCTAGTGTTAAAAACTCAGAACATAGAATAAATAAGTATGGGGAGATAGGATCCACTCGGCGGCATCTCTGGAGTTCGTAACTATTAGAAAGGTGACCGTTAAGTATGAACCTGTCTGGAAAAGTTTGATCCATTTTTATAAAATTTGGTCCAAGGTTGAATTTTGTGAGTGAGTCATGTATGTACTTCCAAGATAAACTGTCGAACGCTTTCTCAAAGTCCACCAGGAGGATTAGACCATTGATCTTCTTTGATTCACATTCAAAGGTAGTATCGTACATCATCCTGGTGCAGTCTGAGATAGATCTTCCAGAGTGAAAGCCCTTTTGTTCTATGCTAATAATTCTATCTAGTATTGGCCTTACCTTATTTGTAATGCAAAGAGAAATAATTTTATAAGTGGTATTTAATAGGGAAATTGGCCTCCAGTTTTTCAGTGAATTTCAGGCTTTTCCTGTTTTCGGTAATCATGTTATTAGTCCCTAGGATTGTGAGTCTGTTATTTTATTCTTATGAAAGCATTCATTGATACATGCCAGAAAAGGTAGCCTAGTTGTGGCCAGATTTTATGTTGAAAAATTCAGCACGATTCCCATCAAGCCCTGGAGATTTATTATTTTTAAGTTGTAATAGTGCTTCATCGAACTCATTTTTGGTGACAGGCAGGTCTAGGGTCTCTCTTTCTATTTCTGTGAGGGTGGTAGGAATAGGGTTAGGGGTGTCACATGTTTGTTCATATGTTAGATCTTTCCTTTTGTATAGGTTCTCGTAAAAGTCGTTTTCTGTTTCTATTTCTGATATATTCTTGTTAGCTCTATTTCTTTTCTCAAGATTTAGAGAGAATCAACTTGGTTTTTCCCCAAACTCAAGCCAGTCAGCCCTGAACTTTATGTATGCACCTTTTAATTCTTCTTTCCGTACATTAATCAGGTCTTCATTTAACTTTGCGAGCAGTGTATATTTGGCTGTGCTGGCTTCCCCTTCACATACTTTATTGTCGCAGTAGTGAAACTTTTTTTTCAATATTTGCTTTCTCTGTATTTCGTGTTTTTTTTTCAATTTTTACTATACCTAATTATAACCCTTCTTAAGGTAGCCAAGTGTTTCCCAATATAGAGATGGGGTTATCATTAGCTCTAAGCATTGTGTGCTGTTTTCTACAAAGTGGGGGTGGTATGGTGCATATATCATTCTTAACCCATTAATTTCCTTTTTAACTAGTGAGGCAAATTCTTCATTTTATAGCAGGCTGTTATTTATTCTCCACACTCCTGGTCCTCTTTCTTCTGTTGATTATAAGGACCAGCGAGCAAGAGATAGGGCTGTGATCTGAGCGGTATTTGGGTAGGATTTTCAATAATTGACAGCAATTCATGATTAACTAAAAAATGTAGTCTAGCCTTGATTGTTTTTTAGACTTGCCCAGATTCCAAGTATACTTTCTTCTATTTGGGTTATTTACCCTCCAGGCATCTATCAGAGACAATATTTGGCACATTTGATTTATTGAAGTAGTCATACATGTGTTTGTTTTGGGATACATAGTTTAAATTATTGAAAATTAGTTGAAAATTTCTTGTTGAGTTCCAATCCCCTCCCATTAAGATATTAGGATTTTCATAACTGTGTATGTTTTCTACTAGAGTATTGATGAATTCTGGTTTAGCCTGATTCGGTGCATTGATGGAGCCAATAACTATAGCTAAGCCTGTGGGTATACTGTAAAACTGGTAATGTTTGCGTGTAGTAAATATTGCGTTTTTTTCATTTTCTCTTTTATGCGTGTTTTAATTAATGCGAATCAGACCAGACGTCAGATATCTGAAACAGAAGGGACAGATTTATGCGTTTTTTAATTATTGCGTCCTCATGCATTCGCATTAAAACGCAATAATTAAAATCACGCAATCATTACCAGTTTTACAGTAGTTAATTCGGTAAAAGTGAAGTTACCTGCCTTATCTATTATGTTATCTCCTAAGCTAAATTAAAGTGTTATTGAACAGAATTGCTGTTCCTCTAGATAGACTATTGAAGGGTGAGCCAATTAAGTTGAATTCCCATTGTTCTTTGGCCAAGACTAGTGTTTCGTCAGTATTTATAAATTGTGCTTATGAAATTAACATAAGCATCATTAAAACAATTCAAAATTTGCATCTGGGAAAATGAAATTAATAGCATTGATATATTGAGAGCATCTCATTCCTAACTGTCCTGGCATACTTTGATGTCGCTAGGACATGATAGAACATGGAGACAACCTCGTTGGGACCTTTCCCACCGTCCACTTGGTTATAGACACAGAGACAGGTTCATTTGCTTCTGGCAAACCAAGTACCTACGTTCTGGTCATGAGTTTCCTCTTGTCATATGCTGCAGAAACTGACATTTTTGGTGTTGGCAGGCCTTTCATCATGTCAATGTGAATAACGTCATGGCCGGTTAGGGAATGGTATGGCGGAAAAGGTTCAGCCATTTTTGCATCTGAAATATCTGAATTCAGCAAGCCTATATAGGTGTCTTTATACTGTGTGAATCAATACATCAATTATTTGACAGAGAACTATTCAAATCGAAGATACACAAGATGTTCAAGTGTTATTTTTATCTATATTTTTCTTCATAAACAATCCAAATTGGTAATATCTAAAATGCATGTGTGTTATGGAAATAATAGGACAATAATACTATAATCAAGTAGAAAACTAAACGTTATCCCTACTTGATGCTTGCATTTATTTACTCGTGTAACTTATGGTCAACTTCCATAATTAGTCATGATTCAGCAATATTATGATTTACCCACCCTTCACTTGGTTATAGACACAGAGACAGGATCCGTTGCTTCTGGCGAACCAACTACCTATCGTTCTGGTCATAAGTTTCCTCTTGTAGTAATCTACAGACACTGACATTTTTGGTGTTGGCAAGCCTTTCATCATGTCAATGTGAATTCTAATTGTGGCTTTGATAAGGGGGAAATGTGTAGAAAACAATCTGCTATGATAAAAAGTTGACCAAATGTCCTACCTGCCATTTTAAAGCAGAGTGAGATGCCATTATGGAAAAATCTGTTATTTGCCATATCTTTACTAACTTTACAGATAATGGAACAATAGTAGTTTCTAGCCCCATATTTCGGGGATCATAGATAATTGTGAGACCAGTCTAAAAGCATTTGCATGTATGGTCTCCTTGTTGATGTGCAAGTTAGTGCCACCAGGCTATATATATTGGAGTTACCTATACAATTCTCAAAAACGTTTGACTAACCTCAAATTCCGGGGGTCAAATTCATACAAAAGCTGCCCGTATTATATATCTAAATTACAGGAGATACAGTTTATCACCTCTCATATGAGCGAACTCTTACTATAGTAAAAAAACAATTGTTTCTGGCCAATTCACTTTTATCCATCAGGCAAAATGTGCACACATTTTATTAAGATTTATGTAATAGGCAATGCCAATATGTTTGTTATGGCAGACAAAAGACTGAACACCATTTACTTCTGTCACCATTTATTCTTTCTGGATGACCTTAGAACATTGATACATGTTTGCTACAAATATAGAGAAACACAAGACTAAGTAACACATTACATGAATTGACAATACAAGTAAACTACTACAGTGATAGACAACCAACAGCAAATCCATTGTTCTCAATTTACCTTAAAACCCCATAAATAATCTCATTTAATCTTCATTTAATCTATCCCAATCATCTTAACCATATACTAAACATCTATCAATTACTATCTAATAGCATACACAAAGAAAAGATACCATAGTAAACACTGACTGTATAAGCAAGCCCCATCTATCAAGTGCTGTGACCAATATGGCTGAAAAGTACAGCCTGCAAACCTCAGAAACCACATATGTAAATGAGGACATACAGACAGACAAACATGACAACACCTCACTCCACATAAACAATACACATGCCACGAGCAACAATAGACAGCAACACAAGCTCCTATCACCACAGGTATGCATGGCCGCACACATCACTGCATACACATGCAGCACTGCCTCACTCACCAACATGTATACAAACACACCTACACACACACACATTAAACATACACAAGAAAAATCAGGACACAAAAAATATCCAAAATATGCCACAACAATGTTCTTTTATGATGTTTTAAAGGTCAGAAGTAACTGCTATGGCCTAAAGCATGATGCTATCATAGTTTCCCCAACCTATGTTACTAAAACCAAAGCAAGAGGGAGCTAAAAAAGGTTTTAAGAAGTAAAAAGCTGGTTAAACAAGCTTAGCCATATTTGTTATTGTCAGACATCCACGTATACATTCTGTATGGTATGAATACTGGTATCCTTTCATGTTATTGGATGGTTTGCACCAGAAATCTAAGTCTATCATGTGTTAAAACAATGAACACCTCCAGACTCGGTCAGGAAAGTAATATTTTGGATAAAAGGTTTCATCTTTCAGGAAAGGGGAGGCTCTGTTTTAAAGACCTATCCTGATAAAAAAGGGCCTCTCCACTGCAGTATCACATTCTGCTGTCACCGCACCTGCAAAGAATGCGTGTACCTCAAAGAGCACTTGTACCGCAAAGAGCAAGGGTAACTCAAAGAGTGTTTGTACCGCAAAGAGCGCGAGTACCGCAAAGAGCAAGGGTACCGCAAAGAGCGCGGGTACCACAAAGAGCACGGGTAACTTAAAGAGCATGTGTGCCTCAGAGAACGTTGGTACAGCAGGGCATGTATGTATCATATACTAATATTGTTCATTTATCTGGAAAAATGGAAAAGATGTTGAATGATAGACATTTGCATAATAGCGACTTAATGTGTATAAAAATGGCATCTGGGTCAGTTTGTCAGCTTCTTTACCTAATAAATATATTTCTACACTTTAATCTATCAATTAGAGTTTGATTTCCAAGGGTCACACTGACCCCTTTTTGCGTATCTTGTTTAGCTCCTTGCATCTTTGTTACTCATCACAGAAGCCCAAAGTGGCTTCGGCATAATACAAAGCACAATGGATCACCTTGTACATTTTGAAACTTTTGTAAGGGAGGAATCTTTAAAAGGAGAACATGTGTTGTCTATCTTTTTTTGACATTGAAAAGGCTTGTGACACAACTTGGAAATATGGAATTCTTAAAGATATACATGATATGGACCTCAGGGGACGTTTACCCCTTTTTATCCAAAAGGAAATTTTGAATCAGAGTAGGGACATCCCTCTCTGACTTTATGACCAAGAAATGGGTTTTCCCCAGGGGAGCATTTTATCTGTCACCCTTTTTATCGTAAAAATCAACAGCATCTCCAGATGTATAAGAAATGGTGTGGATAACTCTCTGTTGGTTGACGACTTTGGTGTCTCATATCGATCAAAGCACATGCAAGCTATAGCAAGACAGCTCAAACTTCATCTGAATCGAATTGAAAATTGGGCTGATATTTAAATGGTTTTAAATTTTCCCAATCAAAGACTGTCTGTGTCCATTTCTTTTCATGCTGATCCCTATTTAGTTCGTTATAATAACCCCATTCCTTTTAAAAAGGAAACAAAGTTCCTTGGCATTTTACAAGATTTAAAACTGACATTTGTCTATCATATTAAGGGCCTTAAGAAAAAGAGGGTCAAAGCTTTGAATTTGTTTGCGAGTTGTTTCCAATACCGACTGGCTAGGGATCATACAGTTCTCTCACGACTGTATAGGGCCCTTGTTCGTTCCAAGCTACACTATAGTTGTCTTATTTATGAAGCAGCATGTCAATCTCTTATCTAGATGTACATGATGAGGTGAAGGATACCTTTTTGAGATTATCCTTTTATTTATACTGATCATGGCTCTGTTTCAGATGATAAAGCTGCAGCAGCAGTCATTGATAATTATTCTTCCATTAAACATCTCCCAAATAAGTCCTCTATACAGGTGAACTCGGATATGACAGACCCACTGTGTATGCTATTGCATTGGGGACCTCATATAATAGGTTTAAAAGTCAAAACAGCGAAAGATTATACCTGGCTGGACTTTTTTTACACATGTAATTGTAAGCTACGCGAACTACCAGACGTTGCAAACTGAGTGCTGTCTGGCCAAACGTATCTCAGCATATGTCTTAGTCTCGGCAGGAATAAGCCGACTGCTAGACACGTCTTTGTCCGGCATACACAATGCTAATTACATCGTAAATAGCATTGTGTGTGCCGTGATATTGGTACGTGGTATCTTGCATACGCATAGTCCAATACACGTACTTGATATGTGTGGGACTGGGACCAAGCATATTTTCTGTCACAACCAAATTTCTGGCGTACAGTGGTCCATCATATCTGAGCTCACCTGTATTTTCTGCTGAGTTGCGTGCTGTCTATCTAGCTCTTGATAGGGTTGAGACGGCACATGATGATGAAAGAAATTTTATCATATTCTCAGATTCAAAGTTTGGTCTTCAGGCCATTTTGGGCCAAGATTGGACACATCGTCTAGCCCTCAAGGTACTGGAACGCCTTCATTGGTTAGTACAGTTACAAGAGAAAATAATCTTATTTTACTGGATTCTCATTCATGTTGGCATAATAAGCAATGAAAAGGCAGATGTTACTGCCAAAGCTGGTCTTTTAAGAAGGGTCACAAATATTCCACTTCCTTATGGTGATTTTACACATCAATGTATTTTTCAAACACAAATGGCAGTCCCAGTGGGATGAAGCAGTCAACAACAAATAACATGAAATTCATCCTCAGCTGGGTCTGTTGCCTGTGCGTTTTAGAGTTATTAGACGTGAGGAGAGTGATTTAACATGAACTCGAATTGGTCACACTAATTGGCCCTCAAGGAACTAGAACACCTTCATTGGCTAGTGGCACACCCTCAACATCCCGGGGAACCCTACGCTGGCGTGGCACCCTGCTCGCCTAAAAAATCAATGGGGATGGTGGATCTGTCTATGGGTACCATACATTTAAAAGATCCCTTTGTCCTCTCTGGATTTGAGAGCTCTGCTCTTTCTCTTCCGCTTTTTCATCTTTCACATGCTTTGCCATTGTTCTTCGACAATGGCAAAGGATCACTTTACAAAAAAAAAAACTTAATGGCACTGAATGACCTAATGCGCCGATGTGCCTTTATAAGCCCTCATTCATCATTGGCTAGTACCAGTACCAAGAGAAAAGAATATTATTTTATTAGGTTCCAAGTCATAGTGGGATTAGAGGTAATGAAAAGGCAGATGCTGATGCCAAAGCTGGTCTTTTGAGAAGAGTCACAAATGTTCCCATTTTTGACGAGTTTAAGAAACACACCATGGCAGTCCCATTGGGATAAGCAGTCAACAACAAATTACAAAAAAATCATCCACAGCTGTGTCTTTGGCCTGGAGGTTCTAGAATCATTAGGCGTGAGGAGAGTGTTTAAGCGAGAATTTGAATTGGCCACACTCATTTGACTCACTGTTTCCTTTTGAAAGAGGAAGATCCTCCCCAATGTATAGCGTGTGACTGTCAAGCATATTTTATTTTGTTGCGGGTGTTGTGGGGATGAATGAAAACAGCAAGGTTCGACTGCAGGTTTAGGCTTTATTAACCTCCGTGATACTGCAATAGACATAAACACATACAAATCATCAAACCATTACCGTACCATTTGCATGCCATGAATATACCATTAACATGTCATTGAACCTATTAACAAGTCACAGAAACTATCAATAAGTCAGGACAAGTCACTTCCAACCTAGTGACAAGCCATTTATTGACTGTTGAGGACTGTAAGTTACAACTGCTAGCCTATATAGTCACATGTAACATCAAAAGAGCAAGTAAAGTAGTAGAAATATATTACAACAACTGGACAAGTAATTCTTATAGAACCCCTGGTATAGAACATACCTCTTTTGGCATCAATCCAATCTTGCCATATAGTCCAGCCATCTAGTGCACACGGTCTGAGTGTTAAAGACAAGTGAGGTATATGACTAGTCTTGCCCAGATCATATTAGCAAGACCAAGAGGCATTTTGCATAAATGCAGCTAAACTCATTTGCATAGCACTGTGCCATTGAAATGCATGGCTGCTGCATCTACTCACGCGACTCACTGCTTCCTTTTAAAAAAGGAAGATCCCCCACAATGTATAGCGTGTGAAAGCCGTTTGACTGTCAAACATATTTTACTTGATTGTGTTAATTTTATTACATCCAGAAATAGACATTTTAATGTGAATAGCTTTAAGGAACTTTTTGAGAAATTTTCGCCAGACAGCATTTTATGCTATTACACATGAGATAAGTCTGTTTTACTGATTATGAAACATTTCAAGAATGTGTAGTTTCTTTTGAAACAAACTCGTATTTACTACTAATGATCTGAAACTGTACATTGTTTTGTGAACATTTAAATTTATTAATCATATTAGAGATGTTTTTCATCAATTTGAGATGGAAATAGTGTATTTTGCTGTTTTATGGTACACGTCCAGCCTAATATGTGTTATGGTGAAACCTTAACGAAAAGGTGACCGCACTGTATTTCACTATATAAAGAGCATATCAATGTAAAACCTTTCCTTTCGAATGTCATTTTTGGAAAATTCAAGATTTTTTTGAATAGATCAAAAGTAGGTTTAGGATATCACCTGTGTCGATGACCGGCTCAGACAGCGACGGATATGTGTATCCAAAAACTGGAAAGTGTTCAGGACGAACTTGTCCCGTATGGCAAGCCAAAGTGGTTTTTAATAGGCATTTATAAATATTTATAATTCATTTTTAAATATTTGAAAATATTTTCAAATATTTGAAATTAATTTTAAATATTTAAAATTCATTTTTAAATATTAATAATTTAGAATTTTAAATATTTATAAATCATGCTGAATTATAAATATTTACAAATGATTTATAAATATTTGAAAATGAATTTCAAATATTTAAAAATGAATTATAAATATTTAAAAATGAATTATAAATATTTGAAAATGATGATTATTTTTAAATATTTGAAAATCATTTTCAAATATTTAAAATTCATTTTCAAATATTTATAATTCATTTTCAAATATTTATAATTCATTTTCAAATATTTAAATTTCAGTGATTTTTAAATGTTCATAAATGAATTATAAATATTTAAAAATGATTTATAAATATTTAAAAATGAATTTCAAATATTCATAAATTGCCTTGATTTTCAAATATTTATAAATGATTTTCAAATATTTATAAATGATTTTCAAATATTTATCATTCATTTTCAAATATATATTATTATCTTATTTATAAATATCTGAAATTGAATTATAAATATTAATAATTTATTTATGAATATTAAAAAATCCTTTATAAATATTTGAAAATAATTATAAATATTTGAAAATGAATTTCAAATATTTATAAATCATTTTTAAATATTTATAATTTATGTTGAATTATAAATATTTGAAAATGAATTTTAAATATTTAAAATTCATTTCCAAATATTTATAATTCATTTTCAAATATTTATAATTCATTTTCGAATATTTATAAATCAATGATTTATAGATATTTAAAAATGAATTATAAATATCTAAAAATGAATTGCAAATATTTATAAATGATTTTTTAATATTTGAAAATGAATTATAAATATTTATAAATGATTTTCAAATATTTAGAATTCGACTTCTATTATAAATATTTATAAATGATTTATTAATATTAATAATTCATTTTCTAATATTAATAATATAATACATTTTCAAATATTTGAAAATCAGAGCCATCTTTTATTGATTATCTAAACTATCCTGTGAAACTCAAGAAACGACTGCTCCCTGTATCCTTGGAAACCATGGAAAACAGAAAAGCAGTTTTGCAAGGTTTAGCTGTGTATTGAAAGTGAGAAATACGAAATGTGAGGCAGGCTGAGTGCTATTTTAGATAATCTTGAAAGGGTTAGCTAGGACCCTGCATGTCCTTTAGAGGAAATGCAACTACTGGTAGAAGAGGCTGACCAGGAATGTATTGTCAATCTTGAAGAGGGGAGTGTCATTAGCCATTTTTTGAATGAAATGAAGGCCATCATCAGTTCAAGAGGAGATCAAGTTGCTGACAAATTTGAAGCTGATAGGGCCAAGACAGGTGTGTTTCTTTGTAGACTTCCTACATTTGTGTCCCCACCAGTGGTGGATGACACTATGAATCTGAACAGTCTGTGTGGGTGTATGTATGTCACACTTCTTGCTGGGCGATATCTCGAAAACCGAGTGTCCGATTTCCCTGGATATAATATTCATGCTCACACATGATCTTAGTGACAGGAAATATGAGTGTGAATTTCACAGGGACTTTCAACCCAAAGAAAAAAGCGTACATAATAGATATCTATTCCTCAGATTGACCTCTGCATTGGTGAAGGTCACAGGTCGTGACCTGACATGTGTTTGCTGTATGTCAAGCTAAGTGTGGGTTAAGACTAGACTATATGTCTAAGTGACTGAAAACAGATGTCTCTAAAGACAACCATGTCTTAAACCTGTAGGAGCAGTCACATTACAATGTCAATGATGTGCAACTGTGCTCTAAAGGTACACTGTCCTACTTATCCCATCCAATGCTGAGGCTACGTTCGTCCAAAGCACAAATAACATTTATTCATCATTGTCCAAATATACATGTATCTTAACATCAGGCTTGTTCAAATCAAAACTGACCAAAGCCGCATCTCTCACCGAAGATTATACGTACGTAAAACTCCAATAGAACTATCTTAAACAAGTCAAGTGGTCTGCTATTAGTGAGAACTACTATATATAAACACGTGTTTATATGAAGTCCCTGAGCTTAAAAGACCACTTGTAAATTATTTAATGATCGTTTTATTGGAGTTATATGGTTATATTTACGGTCACAGATGCCTGTGGTCTCTGACACAGCCTGACTGACTCGGGGCCTAAGCAATGGGATGCCTGAGCGATCAACACACTCGCTGTGTTGTTTACCCACGGCCAAGTTCTTTCCCCTGCAAATGGCCGCAGGTGCACCGATGCCCGGATTGATGACGTCAGTGAAAAATATGTATATGGGAGCTGGCATTGGCATCGTCTACCAAAATGGCGGACAAACTGGCGGCAACAGAACTGTTTAACTCGTTTCCGTTGAATTTAACAAAATAAATTTACCAGCTTGCGAGGATGGCCTGCGAAACAGTCTCCCAGTTTCGGCCACAAAGGGAACTTGCACGAAAATCATCATCATGAAGATCGTGGTGCTCTAGGACCACGCGAGCCTCCCTCACCAGTCGTACCAAGTCCTGCGACATTTTGAAAATTCCCGCCAACAGGAAAGGGAGCATCACTTATTTCAGATTTTTAATTTTTATCCCTGCCACTAGATGTCACTTATTTATTAATATTTAAAAATGACCGTCATTTTCAAATATTTGAAATTCATTTTCAAATATTTATAATTCATTTTCAAATATTTATAAATCAATGATTTATAAATATTTAAAAATGAATTATTAATATTTAAAAATGATTTATAAATATTTAAAAATGAATTATAAATATTTAAAAATGAATTTTAAATATTTAAAAATGAATTATAAATATTTGAAAATGATGATTATTTCTAAATATTTGAAATTCATTTTTAAATATTTAAAATTCATTTTTAAATATTTATAATTCATTTTCAAATATTTATAATTCATTTCCAAATATTTAAAAATCAGTGATTTTTAAATATTTAAAAATGAATTATAAATATTTAAAAATGAATTATAAATATTTAAAAGTGAATTATGAATATTTGAAAATGAATTTCAAATATTTAAAAATGAATTTCAAATATTTATAATTCATTTATAAATATTTGAAATTCAATCTTATTTATAAATATTTATAAATGAATTTCAAATATTTGAAATTCATTTTTAAATATTTATAACTCATTTTTAAATATTTATAAATGAGATAATTTCAAATATTTGAAAATGAATTATAAATATTTGAAAATCATTTTTAAATATTTGAAATTGATTTATAAATATTTATAAATAGGACCGAATTTCAAATACTTATAAATGAATTATAAATATTTGAAATTCATTTTTAAATATTTGAAATTCATTTTCAAATATTTATAATTCAATTTCAAATATCTATAAATCAGTGATTTATGAATATTTGAAATTGAATTATAAATATTTAGAAATGAATTTCAAATATTTAAAAATGAATTTCAAATATTTAAAAATGATTTCTTAATATTTATAAACATTTATTAATATTTAAAAATGGTCATTAAAAACCACTTTGGCTTGCCATAGTCCCGCTGCATGTGTGTAGATGTTCCCTGGCCTGACTTTGTGTTCGTAAGCTTGCCGAATCTGGTCCTCATGTTTAAAAAGAACGTCTGCAGCTGGCGATCTGTAATATATATATATATATATTAATTCCCATTCCAAAATTCTCATGTTATTAACAATTACCACTATGCATTCACAATCAATACAAACTTTATTTCCATATTCAAATATCTATATGTACTAGGAACTAATCTGGATTATCACTAGTCGTCCAAAAGAACAAGAATTATCTTTTCAATTTTCAAACAACTATATCAAACTCTATATTATATGGCAACATATTAATCTATTAGTATTAACAACATGCACACAAAAATATCAATATCAACGCACTAAATCTTTTGCACTTTGCCACGAATGAATGATAATAATTACTTAATATGGCAATATAGGGAACAAAATGTATCAAAAATTCTTTATAATAACTCTACATATCCTCACGTCCTCAATGTGGCCCATTCAAAATTAAGAATGTTTAATGTCATTACGAATTTGTGTAGTATGGATGTTCACATAAAAGGTAAGCTATTAATTAAATATAAAAAGTACTTACAACTGCATGGTTGGGTCAGGGATGCCACCATCTCCTCCATGAGCCTTTTCTTCTTGGCGGCATTCTTGTAGGCGTTGATTTTCTTATTATAAAAGAGTTTGTGCTCCCGGTAGAAATCTGCGAGCTCCATTTTCTGAGCCTCTGTAAAGAGATACTTGGCACAGGTGTTCCCAGACATTTCGTCTTCAGCAGGCTGCAGAATGTCTGTGTCTGGGTCAGGGGGAGGTGGTGAAGGACTGCGAGGAGGCTCAGGAACAGGCGATGATGCTGCAACACCTGGAACAGCTGAGGAGGAGGAGGATGTAGGTACCTGCACATCAGGTACATCTGGAACACATGAACAGGAGTTGTCATTCTCTTGTGTTGGTTTGGGAACGTCATCGGACGGCTCTTTACCCTTTTCCTGATTCTCTGAAGAGCTTCCCTGGGTTGGAGCTTCATCCACACCATCTTTCCCCTTGTCTTTCCCCCTTGACGGGGGGGATTCCGCCGCTGCCTTCTTTTTCCTCCTGAGTGGTGGCATCGTGTCAGTATTTTCGTGGGAAAAGACCGCTCTTAGGTCACGTGATGAGCGTTCATATAGGACCCGTATGAGCCTCTCATTCAATCTCATACAACCGTATGAGAACCGTATGAGTGACGTATGAGCTTCGCACAGCACCGCATTCGACCGTATGACCACCGTGTTCTTCCATTCCCACGCTCTTGAACACGGTCGAACACGATCCGCATACGGTTATATACGACGGTCATACGGTCATGTGAGATCGTCATACGGTTAAGTGCGAACCTCATACGGCACTCATGCGGTGCAATGCGATTCTTGGAACGAGCACGACCGCGTGAGATTTTTTTGAACATTTCAAAACCGAGAGTGAGATTTTTCGCCGTGTGCGAACGTTATACGGCCAAGGACGGTTGAACGCGGTCGAATACGAAACACTATGAGTGTCATACGGTGTAGCACAACCGCGTGAGATTTCCAAAATCGCACTCGGTCGCGTTAAAAAAAATCCTTTAGGAAACTAGCTTAAGTTAGCTATATTTCCCTAATGGTCTAGCCAACATACGATGCATTGAGCAGAGGCATAGGTCTACTGGTAACAGCCAAACATCATTTGACTTATTATACTATTCCTGTTAGCCAGAGAACCCAAGGACACGTTGATTTCATAATTTGTACCTTTAGCAGAATGGCTGTTTCTGTACTTTACTTAGAGGTGACAATTCTGAACAATGAAATGTCGATCAAAATCGCTGATCCCAGAAAGGTTGTCTGTCTGAATCGCTGTTAGCTATAAAGGCTGATGACTTTGTGTTGGGCGCTGACTGAAACGATCGTTTATCTTTGTATTATGTTAAACATTTCCACAGTTGTGATACATAAAGTAAACAGAAAAAATAACTACAGTGATAAAGTTGAGAATTTTGTTAAGAAAAAATGTAGTTTAATGGCTGTAGGTATTAATGTATATACATTAATGAATGAAATGTACCCGTAAATTCCAAGTGCTTGGCCCATTAATTGGTATCCCTATTATGTTGGTATTGTCACTTGCATGCACACTTGCTGCACTTACATCTGGCTAGTCAGGAATTAGGCACAATTGAGATGAATGTGACGAAAAACAAAACTCAAAATTGCTGCACATGACTATTACTTTATGCAACTTTCACCCATTCACCCTCTATCTGCCTTTTCACACATACCGACCTGCTGTTCAGTGCCCTACCTTTGCACCTCTCACATGTACTATGGGCTTAATTATTTATAAATGATATCTCAATATGCATAGTTCATTTTTCTATATTTGTAAATCATTTCCAATATGCATAAATCGTTTTTTTAATTTCCATGATTCATTTTTCAATATTCATGAAAACCCTGAATTATGAATTGTGGAGATTGAAAATATATTACGAATATTTGAAAATGAATTGTGAATATTGAAAATCGTTGATGAATACTGAAAAATCATTTATGAAGATTCCTAATTATTGAAAAAATAATTCCAATATTCATAATACATTTTTAGGATTATGGGTATTTCAAGTGTACCTGAAGGCATCCTGGTCAGATCGCGGGCCAGAGCCTTTACAGTGTTTATTATTGCTCCCCTAAATAAGTAGTATGTAGTGATAGTATCTTGTGATTCATGGTGTAAAGACTCACAATACAAACTTAATAGGGAATTTTATTTTTACATATCTTAATTTCTGCTAATTATCCTTTCATGAAGACTTGTGAAATGGCATTTACTCACTTATCAAGTTTGATTAGGGAATATCTTCAGATTGTTGGAAGGTTACTGCCTCTAATGTGGCAGAATTCTCCTATGCTCACTGAGTAGCGTTTGTACTGTTTCACACTTAACTCACAAGACTGAAAACTATATACTTTAGATATTTAATTCAAAATATACTTTTTAAAACTTTTTTCCGAAACAAAACGTTGAAAATGTTTCGAAAAATGTTTCATCTTCTAGCTACCAACATGATGATAATTTGAGCTTAATTCTAACATTGGAAACACTATTCTTTTTATATTTATGCTGACCAAGCATGAGATTAGGATGCAAGAAAAGGGTATCTATATAGATTGTCCGTGACCAGTAACTACTAAATAGAAAATGATTAAATCATGACAATGACTGACCTATGAAGCTTTGGGAGTCTGAGCGTTATAGGGATTTAATGACCGGTCATCTGATACACATTCTCTTTGTTTACTGATTAATGACAAATGTACACAAGCAATATAAATGGCTGGCTACTTCATTCAGTTGTCACAGAACACACCACACTATTTTACTCATCTCACTTTGTAATTTCCCAGACTAGAAATTGAACTCAATATCGAATTTAATTCTCTTGTCGGCTTGAACACTAATTTTATACCCGTCATATTATAATTTATCAACTACCCAGCTGGAAACCACTGATGCCTTGCATCAACCATCGATACCTGTCTTATCTATGTGAAACACAGCTTCTGGCCGGTGACTCTATCACGTGGTTGGGCACTAGCCAATGAATAGTATCTTAGATGAAGAAAAGAATGGATATGTAGCGAGAGACCAATTACTATATGCGCTATAGTTAAGTGCTGGACTCATGCCAGCAGTACCAGATAAGCCATCAGCGCGAGGTCACGTGGGAACAAGGACCAATCAGGGCTCTCGCATCGATAACATTACTGAGAAACTTTATCTCCACCACCAGCTGGGGTGCCCAGAGCACCAATCTTTGGACTGTTATGGGCTATTAGTTGACACTGGCTGAGGCTAGCATGTTCAGGTTGACCGGCAGGTTTCGAATCCACATTTGTTTGGTCATCTAAGATAGTATGACGTTTACCGCGTGGAGGAGTACGTCATTGGTGAACTCTACGTGAGGACACAGTCTGTGGCCTTGACACCGTAACACACGCACACAAACCTCGCTGTTAGTTTCAAAACAGACTGGTTAGGGTTTATCACACGCAGGCAAAATGGAGAAACAGGGAACCCAGCCGGCTGAACGGAAACTGCCCATTGATAGAGGATATGCCTGGGTCATATTGGCAGGTAAAAAGTTTTATTTGTTTGATAGGAAAAAATGTTGAGATAGATTTTTGGAAAATAGTGTCCTCCCCTAGAACTCAGACCTACATACGAATGTTTTGGCAAACGTATAAATACGGGATCTCCTCCTTCTCAATTGACTTATCAGTGTGGTGTATTGCCAGAAATGGAAGATAGATGGCACAACTTCCTTGAGATTATCCAACTGGTTAAGGTAACTGTGAACATATTTGGCCACCTTGACCACTTGTTCTTTGTAATAGAAAGAACTTCAAAGATAAAAAAAAATACAAATGTCAGAATAAAAAATGAGGCTATGCTATGTCCTCCTTTACTCTGGCGTGCTATGTTGGTGCTGAGAAATAGGTCAGGGTAATATCTATACACCATTGATATAACTAGAGATATATAACATCATGGCCTTCTTCTAACCGACCAACGTACAGGTCTTATGAATAAACATGTACGTGGGTTCACACTGATTCGTTTATATTGGCAGCCATGTGACCCAGAGAAAGTCCGATACAAGGCGATAGGAATGGAGAGGAATGTAGTGGAAAGTTGTATGAAGCTAGTGGCGCTGGGCGCAACACAGCGCAAAGGTTAGGCAAGTATGGAAGAAGAATGGATCCGTGCGCCAAAATAGAGGCCGGCGCACGGATCCATGTCTCAGAGGGAATGGTTAAAGATGTAACAGTTATGAAATATGAGGAAAATGGGTAGTGAGTAAAAGCAATTTAGTGATCGTGTTAATATATAAGTTCACCTGGGAAAAGAAAGAAAAGGTCTGATTTGAAAAATATTTGTTACTGAAATACCATGAAGCTGAGAATATGGGGAATTCAAAAGCATTAATCAGAATTTGCCCCCGCATATGGTATGAGCAACCCTCTGGGTCATGGACTATAGAGTGTGATCTGCTACTTGATATTAAAGTACGTTATTTCATAATCATATTTGTATGGTTATCAATTTGCCAACTCCTGTGAAATATAATTGCCCACTCCAAAGCTATATTCTCACCGGACCCCTGGTGGCCAGGATTGGAACTGAACAAAACGGCGCGAAAGAAGCCCCAATATTGGACCGCGAGAATTGATGATGATATTTTCAGTTACAAAGCTACCTGTTTGTTCTTGATAACTCTGCAATAATGTGATCTACTACACAAAATTAAAGTTATCCCATTTACATACGTGTACATGGTTATCAATTATAAAGGCGCACTCCTTAAGCACAAGTACAAGTACTAACCTCTCCCCTAGTGGCCAGTATTGGAACTAAACAAAACGATATCACAAGCCGCAATAATAAACCGCCTGAAATCTCCTGTTTTTAAATTGTTGATTATTGATGGGTATGCCAACGTAAATGCACAATATCAATTGAACATTCCATAACGCACACGTACCCTGATTTAAGAACTTATAAGTGTAAATGTAAATGTAATCTTTATTTTAAGTCGGTATATAAATTACAAGTAACACGAGCTACTGAGGCTCTTGGCCGACTGGCCCGACGGATTACAATGCCCTCCGAAGCACTGGAAAGCAGCAGGAAACTAAATATTTTTTTTTCTGCGCCCACATCGAGAATTGAACTCGGGTCGGCTGCGCTGAAGTCAAGCGTGCTACAACTTGACCAACTTAACTGCCGTGGCTATTTTGAAGATATTCTCAGCATTAGGACTAGACAAGCGTAGACACGCGTGTAGCCAAGCGTCCAGAAAAGTGGAGCAGAGAACCACTTCACTTATTGCGACATCACTTATTGCGACATCTAAAATGTAAGTAGATGGGCGCGAAAATATACAGAAAATTTTCCTATAAATTGTTATAATACACGCAATCAAGGTCACGCATAACTTAGATTTTTGGCCGCTCTGTTTCATAGATAAACTCGCTGCCAAAAACAGGCCGTTTGCAAGGTAGTTTGAGGCGATGTTTTGCCCGTAGTGTACCCGAAGCCCTGGTGGGCGGGACCAAAACTAATGATAACCTTTCGGTTATAACAGGGCGGAACCCCGGAAGCCCGCAAACGTCTAGCTGATTGGTCAATACAAAATCTTGTATGATATGTATTATTTAGCATTGTACTCTCCTCTTCCACACAGGCATATCAGTGGATTTTTTTCTTATATATATATATATATATATATATATATATATATATATATATATATATATATATATATATATATAAAATATATATATATATATATATATATATATATATATATATATATATATATATATATATATATATATGTATATATATATATATATATATATATATATATATATATATATATATATATAAATATATATATATATATATATATATATATATATATATATATATATATATATATATATATTTATATATATATATATATATATATATATATATATATATATATATATGTTTATATATATGTATATATGTATATATATATATATATATATATATATATATATATATATATATATATATATATATATATTTATATATTATTTTCTGTGTATACTTTCAGGAGTTGCTGTAGCGTGTGCTACACATGTCGGTTTGGTGGTTGGATTTGGAGTTCTATATGTTGAATTTCTGGACACTTACAAGCAGGGCAGCACTCTCACTGCACTAATATACTCCGCCCACATCCTTGCTTTTGCAGCCTCATGTAAGTTTTAGTGATGCCTTTTCGAAAGTAGGTATATATTTGCATACATACATGTATGTACGTATGTATGTTTGTATGTGTATATATATATACATATATATACATGTATATATATATATATATATATATATATATATATATATATATATATATATATATATATATATATATACATATTTATATATATATATATATATATATATATATATATATATATATATATATATATATATATATATATATATATATAAATACACACACACATATATATATATATATATATATATATATATATATATATATATATATATATAAATACACCCACACACATATATATATATATATATATATATATATATATATATATATATATATATATATATATATATATATATATATATATATATATATATATATATATATATATATACACTCACACAAACACCCACAGAGTTTGCCAAGTGAGCTACCGGTGAGACTAGGCACAGATAACAGCATGGCAGACAACGAGTAATTATCCAAAATCTCTGTTTGATTTTTCCCATTATGTGTTTTGCATTTTGTTTGGTATAATAAAACAAATGAGAGGAGAGGGCATAGCCCGAGGGCGACAGTTCTCTCTCTGGGAAGCTATTCCTGTAGTTCACCCCACAGGGATCATGTCATATTTGTGTAATAGTGGCCATGGCAAGCTGCTAATGGAAATCCTGCAGAGACTCGAACCTGTGACCTCACACATTGGAGCCAGGCATCTTAACAACTTGCCCAAGGAGAATCACTTACATATCCATGGTTCAGGATATCCAACTTGATGTTTGCGTAGGGATCCGGCGTGGCCTAGTAGTTACGATGCCTGGCTCGCAAGCGTGAGTTCGCGTGTCTGAGTCTCCGCTGGATCTCCAAGCGGGTTGGCCTGGTTGCTATATAAATGAGCGGCGTTGTGTAGGGCTGTCTATGGTCCTTCTGTAACTGAAAGACCCCGTAGAACTTTCCTTGAAGAGAAGGGAATTTGTTCCTTGTTCTTAGTTTCTATTTGTGGATCTTACTTTGTCAGAAAGCCACAAAAATGGGCATTTATCAATAGATCTAAGATGCCATGATGATTCCTTTTGATACTCTTCTAAAAATGCCTTTTCAAAAAAATATTACTGAAAATATTAACTTGAGTATTAATTAGGCAATGCTATCATTTTACAATTTTGATGTTCTCTTCCTAAATGCCTGAAAAAGAAGGCCAAAATATTATGTGTTTTTTTTCATAGTTCTAGGTCATTTGGAGGTCAATTCTTTTTATCAAAAAAATTGTTTTCTGTCATAGACTGCATATCACAAATATCAAAGGAATCATCATGGCATCTTAGACATATTGATAAGTGTCCTTTTTTGAGGCTTTCTGGTCCCAGTGTGGATGCCTTGATAGTGCAGTTCAATAAAACCAATTTACCAGCATAATGTTTTGGTCAGCGTGGAACTATGAATGAAAATCAGTATGATATATTCCAGGTCCTGTTGCTGTAGTAGTGAGTGGTCGATACACTATCCGCTGCTCGGTGATGTTAGGTGCAGTACTAGCAGCTGCAGGTTGGATTGGGATGGCACTTTCACCCAGTTTAATCGCCACTATAGGCTTTTTTGCAGTTGTAGGTAAGTTACACTTTGATCCTTTCTGAACATGATTGGGAATTTAGATCACTGGAAGTTGAATAACCTTACCTTACCATCCGTATACAGGGCCTGTTCTGATGGCGGTGTGGTCTATGGCGCAGCCACTGATTGCACGCTATCTCCCACCACTACCTAGGTTCGAATCCCGGCCTGAGCGTGTGTGAAAGTTGCCAGTGACTTGGGATTAGGCGGTGGTTTTCGCTGGGTTGTCTGCTTTCCTCCACTACTTACAACTGGCTAATTACGTATTAGCATAAATTGGCATGAATGTGACGAAAAACGAAATTCCAAATTCCAAACCATCCGTTTATCGACACACTTACTCAGTGCAACCGCATAGGGCGTGAACTTTTCTCGCTTCCTCCCTCCTCGCTCTTGGCGTGAACTTTTCTTGCCTCTTACTTCCTCACTCCTGGCAGCTCTCTTCTGTGCCATCCTCTAGCGGCGTGGAGAGCAAAACATAATTTTCCTGTAAGGGGTTCTCCCTATGGCTCTAACTGTTTTACTATTATCACTTCTCCTAGATCACACAGACATAAATTTAAAGTACATTTCATCATGTTGTTTCTGAATTACTTAGAATAATTCTGGCATGTTGTAAATAAGTTAATTTTATCCTCCCAAGCATAACCACAAAACACAGTAAGTCTGTTTGGTATGGTCACTATACAATGAACTAATGAGTGTTTCAAGGCCCATCGACACACAAAGGTCTTTTTTAGTGCCATATAATATCATCAAAAACGGTCCTTTGTCATTATTGAAGAACAATGACAATCAATGCATAATTATTCTAGGTGAAGGAAGAAAAGGAGGTAGAGCAAGAGCAGTTCATTCAGACCTAAAGAGGACTAAGGGATATTTTAGATGCAGGGTATCCATAGACAATTCCAAACTTCCCCCTTCTTTTATAAGGCGAGCAGGATGCCACACCAGCATAGGGTTCCCCAGGTGGTGACCATACAGATGAGTTTTGAAAGCACTAAACCATATTGTATTCTCGATTCGAGAAGTAATTGAATCCCCAGTGCAAAAATTTACTCATGTTGCTTTCTTTGTCCTGTACGAATTTGATGATTACTGTGTGCTTTGACTGCCCACTATGTGTTCACAAGGAGCACTCAGTGGCAACGTCAACGACCAATCAGCTATCAGGCCTAGCCTCATAGAGATGATACTGGAACTCTGGAATTAAGTGCGTGTGTATAATTAGTGCTTCTTTGCGTTATACAAGACACACACTTATTTGCAGTCACCAAAAATCTCCAACTCCTTTAAGATATTCGATAAACGCAAAAAATAAAAAGTAGCGAAAATCCGAAAATGAGGAAAGCGCGTAATATGTGATGCACTCATTTTCCGATTAAGAGTATATGCATCTGACATGTGTGTGGGAACTTTTATTTCAGATTTGTAAGATCACCAACAATTATACAATGATAATGATCGCTGAAGCATGGGTGCCTTGTGAGATCGGTCTCACACTATTTTTACAAATATATCTTTCCTTATCTCTATCTAATTGATTTTGGTTTAGGATAAGGGTTCGGTTATGGTAATATTATCTCTGAAATAGAAAAGTTTGTTTCTCATGGGAGGGATTGGGGGACGATCTTTCAAATCGCAATTACAAATATGCTTGCGTTAATGTGTGCCCTTCAGTTGGTGAATATTTGAAACAGGATGAATGTTTAATGAAAAAGGTATAAAAAATATATTCTTTGTAAACGATTTTTTCTTTACAATTACAGGTGCTGGAGATGGTTTTATATATGGACCTGCACATGTCATACTGGTTCATTACTTTGACAAGAGAAGATCATTAGCCAATGGGATCGCAGCATCTGGTGCATCTCTGGGAGTCTTCATTGTCCCTCCTATCATGACATATTGTATCAGTGTATATGGAATCAGGGGAACATGCCTGATACTAGCTGGACTCCACCTTAACCTTACTGCTGCGGGAAGTCTTCTTAGGCCAATATCATTTTTTGATAGACAAAATGAGAATTTAGTTGACAAATCTGGTCAATCACCTGATTCGAATGAATCATTGTCACTATCCAAAAGCAATACATGTGATGGTTTGACCAATGAAAAGGTTGATACCCTAAAACAACAAAAGGATCCTTCCAATGAAGTTACGCTACGTGTCAATGGTAGAAAACTTGATAATGAACAGATATTTCAAATCAAAAACGTCGATTTCATAGAGAGTCGGTGGATAAGTAAATCATGTTCCAATTTACAATACGAACCATTAGTGTTGAATTCACAAAAATGTAAGTCAGTCCACGATATATCATTTGACGATCGTGAAAAAGCCAATGCCTTTAAATGTGATCAGAGTCAAAACTGGAGTGTATCATTAATGAGCTTAAACGTGCTTAAACAAAATCACAATCAAGGATACCCACCAAATACAGTATCATCTGAAACATCAAAAGTGTCCGAAAAGAAACCGGACCTTACATTCATCAAAAATCCTCTGTTTTGGATGTACACTGTAGGCTTTTTTGCAAATATAGGTGGATATTCATTCGTTCTTTTCTTCTTCCCAAAGTTTGCCGGAGAAATAGGCATAGATAAATTTTGGATTTCATTGTTACTCTCTGGGGGTGGAATAGTCCAGCTTTTTGCCAGATTTCTAATGGGATACATTGCTGACAAAAACTTCATGCCCCCTGTTCGTTTAGTTAATATCTGCTCCCTCGTATCCGGAACTGTCACCATTGTCTTAGTTTTCGTTCCTCATTTCCCTTTTGTTGTTATACATATGGTGGTATTTTCCATATTTGGAGGCACTTTCTTTTCATTGGCTATTGTGATCCTGGCTGATTTCGTAGGAAGTGGGCAACTTTCCCAAGCAAATTCATTCTATTTGGCAGTATCCTCCTGTCTTGCCTGCGTTCTACCATCTTTCCTGGGTAAGTATGCTTACGGTAATATACATTACTACTGTAGAATTGCTAATTTTTCCGTGTAACAAGTTTACCTAATTTTTCATTTTTTGGGTGTTTCCGTCTTTAATTTTTCCGAAGATAGGACATATGGTTTTTTCCGTTTCTAATTCACCCATTTTATGTAGATTTGTAATTTCAGTATACAAAAGATTATAGTCTATTACACCAAGCTCAGGATTTTTCCGTGTGCATTAAGTCCAGACTTGTACTGTATTGTTTTTTCCGGCGTTGTTTATTCCCGTTTGAAAGCATTCAGGTAAAAACGGGAAAATAAAACTCACGGAAAAATTAGCCTTTCTACAGTATATGGGTAATATTTAAAATATGTATACCTTAAGCTATGATATCATGTGTTCCTTTGTCTATTCATTCTGGAGTGGTATGTGTGTGGAAAGAGATTTTGATGAGTTTATCATTTGAAAAGGGGCAGCAGAAACAGCCTAAAACAAGCTGCAGTGAACACATAATTTTTGTATAATCAGCTCATTTTATGTGAATTTATCATTTTTTTCGCAATTATAGTGTATACATCTATTATAGATACAGGCATTACTTGAAAAAGTATGCACAAATGTATGTGATAAAGAAAGTTTTGGCATTCGTGTGTACTTCAATTATAAAATTCAGAAATTGTTTCTGGTTTGTTTGAAGAATAAACTACGAGTACAGGTAAGTTAAGATTTCTGACTGTGATACATCTAGCAGTATGATAAGTTGAATTAGCATAAATTAACCCTTTGCTGCTGGTGGCAAATTTGTCCAACTAAAAGAGATGCAATAATCCTTGAAAAATGACTGAAACCCTGGCAAATGGGTAATCATCTGAGACTACTCAGCGAGAGCTATCCAATCAATACCACCATGACAGGGTTTAGTTTTCTAAAAGAACGTTGCATCCTTGTGCTTTGGAAGAAAAAAAGCCTTAGCATTGGAATGGTTACCCAGCAAGACATTGACCTGAAAGGAAGTATGTGACTTATCAGAGTTTTTGGTTTGTCTAATTTCACTTTTGAAATTCATTAAAGTCCATTTAGTATATTTTTGTTTTTCATTGATAGGTTACCTTTGTGAGGTCTCTGGAACCTTTTCAACGGGGATCTGGACATCAGGGGTCCTCTTCCTTATAGGAACCGTGGTACTTGGGCTAGAACCACTAGGCCGGGTATTCAACAACAAAAGGCAATTGGACATATCCACCTGAAGAATGCATACATAAAAACAATTGCGAATTTTGCAACCAAATGGTATGCTACAAACAAGTTTTGGTAACCCAGGTACCCCTACAGAATGGGTTTTCCGTTGGAGAAAAATCATGTTGTCCTACAGTACAGATATCTAATTCCTGCACCAGTTGACCGGACGTCTACCGGTGTCTGGTGGTACAAACAGTCAAACACCTATGGATGTCATGTCATAAATACATACGCCATCTACATCAATAACTCGCGTAGATTGCGATTCATAGATAAGTTAAGTTGTGGGCCAGAACATTTGCCATACCTCTGGAAATTTATGAGACTTTCTTCAGATATTATTGTAATGGAAGTAGCGAAACGGAATTCATTAACTGGACTAGTGGTGTGGGCTAAACTAGTTCTGTATGATATCCTTCACCTGATGAAAATCTGAAAATATTCTACATTATATACTGTATTAGCCGGTAATTTTTAAAACATTGAAGCTAAAGGATCAACAAATACTAAACCAAATTCTGGTATGTAATATTTCCCTAAATATGTATTTAAACCATTAAGGTCATATACTTCATATACTGTAAATCACTTAAGTATAGCGGGAACAATAAGATAGTGATGATAGCGCTATGCCCATATGCGCTATTGTAAAATCCCCGTCTTTATTGAATTCTTAATTGAACTTGCTGCTGCTGTTCCCGTTCACCGCTATACTTAGATCACGCTGGCCAGGGCAGTACCGTAATTGCGCTATATAATGTTCACGCCATTAAGGTATTAACAGTAAAGTGGTCCCTATAGTTCTAATGTTGACAAGAATGAAGTACTGGTGAGTGATGTATGATAGAATATCTAAATCACGATGTCTGAAAATACCGGGGAAAATCCTATTCTGTTTGACTTAAACCTCCCACTCCAGGAAATAATTGTCATCGGTCTTAACAGTGGAAGGTATGTTGTTATGGCATATTTTGGTGGAGAATAGTTTGACATCACGTAAAAGAAAGTTCTTACCCAAGACTAGGAAATAAAGAGTGAATTCACTCTAAACAGAATGTTATGTAAAAAGGGGTTCTTTATGTTACTTGTTTCTAAGTTTCTTACTTAGTTTATTTATAGTATATCTGTTCTTATGTTTAACTCACTGTATAATTGCTATGTTTTTTATTTCTCCTCTATTCTTGCGTACGTTATTTGCAGTATATCTTCATGGTATAAATAATCTTAGTCAATAACCATGTATATAATGTTTATCTTAATTGTAAGTTAATACCAGCAATTAAGAAGATGATGAATTACAATGAATACCGACTTGTATGTGGATAATATTTAGTGTGTAAAATATGAATTATATTTTCTGTTTTGGTTGGTATCTGTTGACCTGAGACAATCGTTGATGTATAACTTAATTAACATGTTATGCCAGTCCTCAAAAGGATAATGACAAGAGAATGAATGATATTACATAATGCAATGTTGAGGGTCTGTGGGAAGGGGCATATATGAAATATGTTTTGAGGTAACACTATAGTTGTTGAACCTTTACGTTGTCTTTCCTCAAAAGCTCATCCTGAATGTAAAACAGCATACGTTAAAGTTAGCCTCAGACAACTTGATCTGTCAGAAGAAGTTTCTCTCCTCCTGTATTTCCAAGTTGTTTATATATATATATATATATATATATATATATATATATATATATATATATATATATATATATATATATATATATATATATATATATATATGTATATGTATATGTACATATATATATATATATATATATATGTTTTTGTATATAAATATATATTATAAGTTATCCCCCTTGTAAAAAAGGGATACGGCCTGGTATCTGCGAGAAGCCAGCCGTATCCCAGGCCGAATCCCTTTTTTTACAAGGGGGATAACGATTTTATCATGTTTTTTTTTTTTTTTTAATTCTTCAATTTAAAAAAAAAAATTCAAATTAAAAAATATATTTTTTTTTATCTATTTTATGTTTTTTTTAATTTTTACTTATTTTACTTCAAAATTTTTTTAATTTTTATAGATTTTTTTTTTGATTTTTTCTTTTTTGATTTTTTTTTTTAATTTTTTTAATTTTTTTTTTTTTAATATTTTCAAAAAAAAAATTATATGTATAAATATATATGTATAATATATATATGTATATATATATATATATGTATATATATATATATATATATATATATATATATATATATATATATATATATATATATATATATATATATTTGTAAATATATATAAATAAATTGTATACGGTACATTTATATATATATATATATATATAGGGCACGTGTTTTCCTTCATTGAACCTTGGCCATCCTCGGACACATATCGTGTAACAAAATTGGAAATATTGGTGAAGTCAGCTAACACAAGAGGTTAGGTCCAGCTGGACGTGTATACATTAAGTCCAATATCGTCTGTATGTATAGATCATTTCCAGCTTTTATGTATATATTAGTATCTTATGTATGTATGGTATGCAAAAGATACGAATAGATACATAAACGATGGTCATGACTATACAAGCTGGTCAGATGGATGAATGTTAATTGACAAAGATTTGTTAGGTTACGAATTCTACTCGTATATTTGAATTTGAATTTCGTCACTTTTTCTGCTAATTGCGGCTAGGTTGAGAATAGCCATTTGTCAAAGGTGGAGTACCCGGGGTAAACCTCTTAACCCCAATTCAACTGGCAACACCATCCTTAAAAGAGTAGTTATTGTAATAGCTTTCCTTTCACCACATAGTTTTACAAATTATCCATTATATATCGCATATTATCGGAATCGAACCGAACATTTAATACACCAATTTTTGTTAGCCAAACCAGCTTAAAAGTCTGCCGGTTTCGGAAGACCACAATTGAATCTGATCAAATTTTCTGACGATATATCAATGGGTATACTTAGGACGTTACTGTGGTAAAGCTATGTTTCTGATATTGCGCTTTCTCAATCTTCTGCTACATTCCACCAATGCGCGTTGAGATATACTCAACCTAACGTGAATGTCCAGGACACTCACTGGCCATATGTACGTACGTACATGAAGAGGCTGCTACATGTCGACCACCTCCCCCAAATCAACCAGAGCCTATAGTGTTTGTGTGTGAAATTATATATATATATATATATATATATATATATATATATATATATATATATATATATATATACATATATATATATATATATATATATATATATATATATATATATATATATATATATATACATATATATATATATATATATATATATATATATATATATATATATATATATATATATATATGTGTGTGTGTGTGCGTGTGTGTATGTGTGCGTGTGTGTGTGGCTACCGGATATTTGAAAAAATGACACATACTAGACAAGTTCCCTATATGTTTATGCGTGTGTGTGTGGCTACCGGATATTTGAAAAAATGACACATACTAGACAAGTTCCATATATGTTTATTATTGAAACGAACATTACTCAACACAACACACTTGAACCCGGCTAACCAAACAGTTTGGAATAGTACTTGTTTAAAATGAATATAATAGGAACTATGACAGTTGCTATGACAGTTTACGATGCATATTCACTACCAAATCAATATATTATGTAACTAAAACCGCTCAATAATACAATATATTTCCACCGGAGGATATATCTTGTCAAATAATAGTCAAATGATTTCTCTAGTAAGTTTTGTTCTAAGTTTTAGAAACCAGGTATGCCTTCCATATGCAAAATAGTCAAAAGAAGTACAATTTGCTGTTGAACTGCGTTCCACGTAAATGATGTGGTAAGTGTATTGTATTTTACCAAACCGTTATGTACATGACGATTTATATAATACAGTACAGACATTTAATTCCTGCACCAAATGACAGGGCGTCTGCCAGTGCCAGATTGTACAAACACCCATGGACAACATATCAAAATATTAAGCTAAGCACATCAATGACCTACGTAGCTTGCGAATAAAAGCTTGGTTCATTTGTGAGGTCATCCATGCCCAGGAAAATGGTTAGATAAGCAACCAGGCACGCGGTCGTGGATTCTGCCCAGAATGCCCTCGCATTTAGTGCAGGAATCAAATGTAAGCGCTGTGATTGGACAGTTCACAAAATTCACGCTCATCTTTTTGTCCTCGTGAAAACATACTAATATTTAAAAATTGTAAATGGTAGTATTTAAAACAGTTTAGTGAACCTCTGAAGACAGAATACCATATTTGTTCATTTCCAATATGCTAAGCAGTTCAGATCGTCTCCCACTATGCTTAACCCATTCAGACTCAGAGTTCCGCTAGAAAGTATCGTCTGCTACTTCATTACTTTTGAAAATAACTTAAGAATAAAGAATAAGTTAACAAGACATTTGAAAGAGAGTTGTTGTTTGACTTCTAGGCAACATTTCTTCTTCAAATATATTCCAAAAAAAGCATTTCTTAGAAAAATATTTCCAAAATGTCATGCCTGTTTTGGCTGCTCTCAGTGTGAATGGGTTAATCCGTCAAAAGTAATCTTCGTCTCTGATCTTGGACGTAGGGAACATGTAACACATACAACACTTTATACATACTTTAAAGCACCATTCTTGCACGTTATTGTGCCAATGTTATTCAATGATTATCATTGTCTCATGAAATGTTTGAAACAATAAAAATAACTGTTTACTGCCACTGCTCTTTAGAGTACTCCAGTCCTGTAGTTCTTGTGCGGAATATAGATAGATATACATGTATGTATTAATATAGCCACTTGCAACTCTCTCACATGCACAGGCAAGGATTCGAACCCAGGCAGTGATGAGAGACAGTGTACAGTCAGTGACGGCCTTTTATACCAGAGCAGGCCCTGTTTATATCGAAATAAATATTTGTATACAACAATGATACTAAGAAATATCAAATCCATCTTATATTCTCTGCCCATAACACATTAATCATCATCTGCCCCTACAGCCACCAACATTTTGAATTACGATAAGCACAACAAGTTCCAAGTGCAAGGTTCTTGCCTCAGACATCACAGAAAACTCTTCGTCAGATTCACTCGACTCAAGCAGAGCAAACAGCATGGATTTCTCATTTGAACGCGCGATTTAGATATCTTAATCCATCTTAATTACTTTCCGCCATCTTACTTTTCAGATATACACCTTATTGGCAGACTATCATGCTCAAATAGTGTTTTCAAAACCGAAACAGCATTTCTACCAATAGCAGTGGTCGCCATTTTTGATGCTATGATAAAGCAAAATCTGGCTACGGAGAATGGGGTTTGCCTAATGAAGGTTGTCATGGCACCACAGGGAATATTGGGCTCCTTACAATGAACTTTGTAAAATGCATCATCAGGATCCCAATACAGGATTAACATCAGGAGCCTAATAATGAACTTTGCAAAATGCATCATAAGCATCACAATACAGAATTAATGTCAGGATCTCATCAATGAACTTTGTAAAACGCATCATGAGGATCCTAATACAGGATTAAAGTCGGGCTCCTAACAACAAACTTTGTAAAACGAATCATAAGGATCCCAATACAGGATTAACATCGGGATCCTAACAATGAACTTTGTAAAACGCGTCATAAGGATACTAATACCAGATTAACATTGGGCTCCTAACAATGAACTTTGTAAAACGCATCATAAGGATCCCAACACAGGATTAACATCACCCTTTTAACAATGAACTTTTGTAAAACGCATCATAAGGATTCCAATACAGGATAAATAACGTTGTGAAAAGCATTGTTAGCATTTCAATACAGTCCAGTACAACAGACAAATTGACCAATCAGCAGCGATATTCATCAGAGTGGAGCTGATGATGATGCTCAATACCCGTACTTTCTCATCAACAATGAAACCACGAGAGCGACGTCAGCAATATCTTGTGCCTTTTCAGCGTAAGAAAGCGGACCACATTTGTCCATGTCAGTCGGTGTCTCAAGGCTGAAAGAGATGTTCTCCTGAAAGAGACAAAACATGAAAGTGAGTATAATGAGAAGATGAATGTTCTTTAGTGCAAGCTTAAGCAGAAAAGCATTCGGTATAATGCTTTTCATTTCAATTTCTTTCAATTTGAACATTTAATGTGAGCTTCTATACTATTAAACTCTAGTTGTCCTATAAAGAATTACCACTTTTTTGGTAATATTTCATAGTAGTTAAAGGCCTTTGGGTGCCGATGTGCCCTTAAACGCTCATTTATTCACTCACGCTATAACATTTATTGTTAAAATTCTTCTTGTTCTTTTATTATTATTATTATTATTATTGTTATTTTCATTACTATTACTATTATTATCATTACCATTATTATTATTATTATTATTATCATATCATTTCAGTATCATTATCATTATTATTATTATCATTATTATTATCATTATCATTATTATTATTATTATTATTATTATTATCATTATTATTATTAATAGTAGTAGTAGTAATATTATTCAATGCTATCCTATTCAACGCATATAAACGTATTATTGCTGTGACTGTACTCATACTTACCCAACTACACCCGTAACGGTCCCATTATTTTTATTATTTTTACGGGCCTGTAACCGGCCCGTTATAACGAGCCTGTTACAGGCCTGTTATAGCAGCTTCTGAGCCTGTAACGGGCCCGTTGCAGGCCCGTCAAATCAACAGGCCCGTTTGGACCCGTCAATTTTTACCTGTGTAGCCATAATATGGCACAAATGGGACGAAAAACGAAATTCCAAAAACATACTTACCCCGTTCTTCCTGATGAGTATGGTGGTCTCGTCCACGCGTGGGGTAGGGGCTGTTACACGTATCAATGCTATGACTATCAATACTTACCCCGTTCTTCCTGATGAGTATGGTGGTCTCATCCACGCGTGGGGTAGGGGCTGTTACACGTATCAATGCTATGACTATCAATACTTACCCCGTTCTTCCTGATGAGTATGGTGGTCTCGTCCACGCGTGGGTAGGGGCTGTTACACGTATCAATGCTATGACTATCAATACTTACCCCGTTCTTCCTGATGAGTATGGTGGTCTCGTCCACGCGTGGGTAGGGGCTGTTATTCTCGTGGCACTCCACGAGGAAGGTGCTGATGTCCATCAGCAGGGTGTGGATGTCCGCCACGGTCAGCCTCAGACCCTTACCCAGACATTCAGCCAACTGGAGGGTCTCGTCAGTGAAAACAAAGTCTGCCCAATCTGAGAGAAAAGTCACGAAATGTTCTAAATGAAAGGTCGTGTAATAATAATAATAATAATAATAATGATAATAATAATAAAAATGATGATACTAATAATTATGATAATAAAAACAATAGTGATAGTTATGATAATAGTAATGATAATAATAACAATAATAATAACAATAATGATAATGATAATAATGATGATAGCGATCTCGTAGTATTACAAACTCGTTACGTGCTCAGGAGAATTTTGTAACGAGCACGTTTTACGATCATCATATTCACATGTAGGTTACGAGGTTGTGATTTTTTTCCAGCACTCATTAAGATGACGTATTTCCATGTACGTATCGTTATCTTAAAGTTATTTTTTTCCTGAGCACTTTTTTATTGTTTTCATGGTAAAATGCAGGATTTATAGTAAGTCATTGAACTTTTAAAGTATTGAAAATGGTCACTTTGTTGAAGTTAGATGTTATTGTTTAGACAGTATATATTGTTAGACCTGGTGGTTTTGGAAAATATAATTCATTGATGTTCCTAATTGGATACATATTTCAACATTTTAAATTTTGTATACGAGCTAAAATAATAATAATAATAATAATAAAAATAAAAATGATGGTGCTAATGATACTACTACTAATGATAATGATACTACTACTACTACTACTATTACTACTACTACTAATAATAATAATGATAATAATAATAATAGTTATGGTATAAATAATAATAATAATGAAATTAATAATTATCATATTTCCAGAATTCTCAACTCAATAGTCATCATTAAAAAAAGAGAAAATAAATAATAATTTAAAAATTTTTTCTCACCAACTAGTATCTCTTGGTCTCCATTCTGCTCTACAGGTGTTGCCCTTTCCTCGATAGACATACACCTAGACCTCCTCAGCCCCTTGGACCTGCGCAGACTCGACGCCCTATTTGGGGCGTCCGACATCAGCTTGAAGATGCCGAACAAAAAAGGGTTGATGGCAGAGTTGATGGACAAAACGAACACAGCCACCCAAACGAACACTTCCGGGTTCATCGGCACACCTGAAACAAACAAGCAGAAAATATCAGGTACAAAACGAACACAGCCACCCAAACGAACACTTCCGGGCTCATCGGCACACCTGAAACAAACAAGCAGGAAATATTGGCTACAAAACGAACACAGCCACCCAAACGAACACTTCCGGGTTCATCGGCACACCTGAAACAAACAAGCAGAAAATATCAGGTACAAAACGAACACAGCCACCCAAACGAACACTTCCGGGCTCATCGGCACACCTGAAACAAACAAGCAGGAAATATTGGTTAGAAAACAAACACGGCCAACCAAACGAACACTTCCGGGTTCATCGTCATACAAATGAACAAAAAAGCAGGAAATAGGAAATATTGGGTACAATGACAGCTTCTGCACCATGTCTCAAACAAAAAAGACAGAAAAAGTAAAATGTAGAATATTTAACACCTTATGCTGCTGGTGGCTAATTTGATCAATACGAAAATACTGCAAAAACTATAGCAGAAATGGTAACAATAATTGAAATTCCAAATTCTTAATATGACAGGCAAAATATTAAAAAATCGCTTCCACTGGCTTATCCAATCAGCATTCAGGATTTTTACCATGTGACCAATTATTAAATCCCCATAATGCCCTTCACCATGACAGTGACAAATATTAATTTACATAAAGACATTATCTGCCAGTGAACGATAAAAACTGGTCAATGTTTGAAGAAAAACTGGAAATTATACTTACAGTGACACATGTATCATTAGCTGTTATGAGTTTAGACCAGTACTACACATACAATAGTATGTATGGAGGGAAGCAACAGTAATAACATTAATGACTGTTCAGCAGGGCATTATGTGTATGATGTATACCTTCAAGCATGCCTGCTGGTCCTTGGGCTTTTGGCCCTCGGTCTGGCCAGGATGCCTTCTTGGACTTTATTGCTAAACTTTTTAAAATACTAAGCATAACTTATATACATACATTGTTGTAGAATACAATATCACTATACATATAACAATGTACAATAATTATTCCCTGTTTTTTATTTATGTTATTATTACCTTTTTGTGTTGATTTCCATGCCAGAACTGAATAAAAATCTATTTAAATATAAAAAGGATGACTTCAGCTGTACATCAAATACTCATATTGCCCTGCTGAACAGTCATTAAGGCCCTCGGTCTGGCCAGAATGCCTTCAGCTGTACATCAAATATACATATTGCCCTGATGAACAGTCATTAAGCCTTTGCTGATGTGTGTGTTTGTGTGGTTTGGAGCTACTCACCAATCAGAGCAAGCATATTCAGTATGATGATCGCAAGCCACGCAGCAACATCTGTGACGACAACCATCGCCATCCGACGAGCGTAGGAGAAGTTGACGGACCCTTGATCGGCGCCATAGGTGGGGCGCCCCCTTTTGGACATGGCAAACATTGCAAAGTAAAGAACCGATATCAGCAGAACGAGAAAGCCGTTCACGCCGAGAAAGATGGCGGAGGAATATTCCCATCCTTGGTACTTTTCAGGGGTTATGTGAAGGGGCAAGCAGACCCCGGAGCGACCGTAAAAACCCTTGAAATAGGGCAGGTCGAAAACAGGAACTAGCGCCACCAGGAAAGCCAGTAGCCATAGAAACACGGCTGTCACGGTTGCTGCATTAGCACCCATTCTCTCACTGCTTTTCGGTTTTGCAACACTCGCAAAGCGCTCAACGCAGACAAGAGCGAGTATGAATAACGAAGCCTCCCCTGCCGCGACGGCAATCAAGCCTGCGGATTTACATAGGATGCTGTTACGCCAAGTTGGACTGGCATCCCCGGCAAACGGATCATAGGAAAGCATGTCCGCAGAAACTAAAATAAACAAGTAAGCACTCATTGCTAGATTTGCGAATGAGAGGTTGATGGCTAAAACCTGACGGGATTTCTTCGTTTCTCCCTCTTTGAATCTGGTCATGATTACCATGATGTTGCTGATGGCGGCAAAAACAGCGATGATCCAAGCGCAGTATCGGAAAGCCTGCACCCGGATATTGTTGGTCACGTGACAGACAATTGTCAAATTTCTGCAATTCTGTGCGGTTATGTGACAGCATACTTTTGGATCGTCCGCATATCTGAAAAGTAAAATGGATATTCATGTTCCCAAACAAGCTACAGTGAAACCTCATACAAGTGGACACCTCTCTGAGTCATAAAAAAGAAATTCATCAATTCTAGTCCGAACATCTGGGAATCCTTTTAAAATAGTATTATACTATATTATATGATATTGTTGTTATATCAATCTTGAGCAGTGGAGTCGATTATTACATGCGATGCCATTGGACTTTTGGCAGACTGGGCCCACTATGATTTTTCTTAAACTTTAAGTGTATATATCCTGTGTCTGGTTGGAATTCTATTGCATAGCAGTTAATGACTCTCCATCTAGTCACCTTTATTTATGATTCTTCATGTGCCAAATGCTGTGTAATATACACCGATTTCTTGGCATAACGAACATTTTCAGTTCTAATTTAGCTAACTTTTACCAGGCCTTGTAGTTCCTGGAATTTATTTTCCTTTTTGCGCTATTTATTACTAAAAGGTTGTTTAAGTTTTGTCGGCTTTTGTTAAATTATTAGAAAGCCTAATTTTATGGGGTATTCACCTTTTCTTTGTTCTTTAATTTTTAGTTGCTATTATTTGCCAATTTTGTGTTTATTTATTTGTATGTACATTTTTGTTTATGATGAACAAGTCAATAAAGTACAATACAATACAATACATCTTACGAGACCGAATAAAATAAAATCAAATTGTAGGAAAATATATTCCTGTTGTGTCCTGCCTGATAATGACAGTGCAGGTCAGCTGACCACTGTCAATACGGAATTTGAATATTTTCGAGTAATGTTTGTCAAGCTGTCATTGTGCTTAAGTGTTCAAATAGTTGGCATCAACAATATGTGTGGATTTTATTGAATCAGGAAATAATCATTTTAATGTTAACACTTTGAATGAACTCATTCTTGAGATTCTTTAAAATATTTACTACAGACTGAATTTTGACACATCTACAAGAGAATTGAAAGTTTTTAACAATTATGAAAAATTAAAGTTACTTCTTATGAAACAATAATCAAATAGTTTAAAAAATGTTCATTTATTTGCGAGCAGCTTTATCTATGATGTCTGAGGGTCTAAGGCGCCGCCATTGACTGCATGCTGTCTCTCACCACTGCCTGGGTTCATTTCCCAGTCTGGGCATGTGAGAAAGTTGCCAGTGACTTGGGGTTAGGCGGTGGTTTTCACCAGGTTCTCCGGTTTCCTCTACTACTTACAACTAAGTCACGACTTAGCCACATTTGGCATAAATGTAACGAAAAACGAAATTCCAAAAAAAATTCACTCACATATAACTTGTATTTTGTAAGTGAGCCAGCAAGGTAGAAGTGTAGCCTCGGAAGGGATTTCCACGGAGGTCTCTAAAAAGAGAGGTGAGAAAATCAGAAGATGTATCAACAGCAGCAGATGCAGCATTGGTGGTAGTAGTAGTAGTAGTAGTAGTAGTAGTAGTTGTGTAGTAGTTATGTAGTAGTAGTAGTAGTAGTAGTAGTAGTAGTAGTAGAAGTAGTAGTAGTAGTAGTAGTAGTAGTAATAGTAGTAGTAGTAGTAGTAGTAGTAGTAGTAGAAGTAGTAGTAGTAGTAATAGTAGTAGTAGTAGTAGTAGTAGTAGTAGTAGTAGTAGTAGTAGTAGTAGTAGTAGTAGTAGTTGTAGTAGTAGTAGTAGTAGTAGTAGTAGTAGTAGTAGTAGTAGTTGTGTAGTAGTTATGTAGTAGTAGTAGTAGTAGTAGTAGTAGTAGTAGTAGTTGTAGTAGTAGTAGTAGTAGTAGTAGTAGTAGTAGTAGTTGTGTAGTAGTTATGTAGTAGTAGTAGTAGTAGTAGTAGTAGTAGTAGTAGTAGTAGTAGTAGTAGTAGTAGTAATAGTTATGTAGTAGTAGAAGTAGTAGTAGTTATGTAGTAGTAGTAGTAGTACTAGTTATGTAGTAGTAGTAGTACAAGCAGTATATATATATATATATATATATATATATATATATATATATATATATATATATATATATATATATATATGCCAGTTGTTAAACTTACATGGATCCATTAAAGTGGCTGAGTCCTTCGAATGCATCATCATCAATTTCGTTTATCAGGTTATCTGACAAGTTCCTAGAGAGATAAGGTACCACAATTAATGATGCCTTTTCAAACCATGCAGTATTATAGGAATGAGTGTTAAAATTGGCATGCTATCCATGGCATTCCATTTGCACAATTTTTCCAAGAAGTTCCTGGGCAGGCTCTCAAAGATAGCTGGTAATTAAGATACTGTATGATGAATGAAGAGCTATCATATTAGCTTGTTGAACGATACAAGGGATCCAATATCCAAATGATGGTAGTTGTTGATACAAAGTTTATTGTCCAATCTATAGTGCGCAGTTTAATAAATGCGGACTCCATGGGTGCGCAAAGTACGCATTAATTAAACTGCCGCAATATTAACACGGTATACAGTATATAACAAAAGTTGGCTAAATGCACATATAATTTCAAGTTTGTTAAATGGTTGAAAATGAATGCAGTAAAATGGCATGTTTTTGTGACGCACTTTGAGAATTATATTTCTTAAGATAAGTATACGAAGATGTTTAATTGCATTTGATAATTGTACTGGTTGATCAGTTGACCATCATAGCAGATTTTGCCAATAATGAACACTATATCAGATTCTAGAATACTTACAGATACGATAGAGTGGTGATCGCAGAAAAGACCCCAGTCGGTAGCTTCGTGATTAGATTTCCTGAAAGATCCCTGCAAGCAGAATATATAACATGAGATTAGTGCCGTAATTAAAGTAGCACTAACATGAAGTTGTATATGTTGACTCATATTGCATTTATTATGTTATTAAATAGACGAGGAACGCATGTTTGTATCAAGTATGATTTTGTAACCCTTGGCAAAAGACTATGTTTTATGCATTATATAAGAATACGCATATTTTTCTCAAAAGTTATGAAAGATGTTGTGATAAACAAAATGTATGTCCACTGTAGTGTGCATGACCTATCCATACGTTTCCTTAAAATGTGGAAAAGATATCGAAAACATATGAAAGATAAAAAAGAAATAGGTAGAGCTCCCATGAGACAAAGCAAGGAGATAGGTTTTGCATAATTTCCTCATCGAAACTACAGCTTTTCTTCTTTATTCCTTGTTTTCTATGCATAATCTATGCATATTTAGCTGAACGCTAACCTTATGAATTAGAATCACTTCCGAAAATCTGAAAAAGTTCACCCCTATCGCGACCTCTTGTGGTCGACACAGTCATTTATATCTTGGTCTTACTTTTATCAAAGTATCCTATTAATTAAGCAATACTCTAACTATTTGAACGGATATTTCTACTCTTATTGTAAGGAAATGCCTCTCTCTATATATTTTCAAATATTACTCTGATTTACGAGTTATTTTCAACACTGTTAGACCAATGGGACGCACTCGACATTAACACGAATAAAAATACAATTCGCAATGAACAGTAAAATATATACTAGAGAAATTGTGCAATTAAGGAGTTAGACCAATGTTTTGATTCAAAAATAATTGCTATAATCGTAAAACTATCGACGCTAAACACAGACAAACTCGCCTTCCTCGAATTTACCTAACTCGGATTTGGACCTACATTTACCACGGACAAATGCTAATTCAATCCCATACACCAATAACTCAGGTCCCTACAGTACAGACATTTTATTCCTGCACCAGTCGACCGGACGTCTACCAGTGCCTGGTTGTTCAAAAACCCATCGGTAACATATTAAAGAATATGCAAAACATATCGATGACGCACGTAGCCTGTGAATCAAAGCTACGTCCAGTTATGAGGTCATCCATGCCTCCATGGCCAGGAAATTTGTGCGTGCGGCCATGTATTATGCCCATGCTGCCCCCGCATTTAGTGCGGGAATTAAATGCTGGCACTGTAATAATTCAGATGACTGCAGAAGGGTAAATACAGACATACTCATCTACCTCGAACTCGCCTATCTTGGTTACTCGCGTACCTCATACAAAAACAATGGAGCATTACTTGGATTTCCGTTAAACCTCGAGGAAGGGTTTGATCCTGAATACCCACTATTTTGTTTTTAGTCGATGTTGTCTAATGTGTACTGATTTTTGTAGTCCATTTTGTCTGAGTTATGGAGGTTTGCTAGGAAACGACATGTGCCGTCACGATCTCAAACTATAACACATTACCCGCTAATTGAAAACAAGTTTTACATCGAGAGAAAAACGCATACCTTCAATGTGTGACGAAGGTTCTTTAGTTATATACAAAACAAAATTAACATATCTTTTTCTTTTCACTTTAGGTTGTACAATTGTACAACAGGATTTTTATTTCATTTCTGTATATAAACAAACAATACACATTACATTAAGGGAGGCTGCATACAATTAAAATACAAGTGTCTCACTCAAACATGTCAATAAGTTCCTCATATATATTTGTGCAGGATATTAGAAAGCTCTTTCTTTCCCATTGGTTTTGATATCAAATTCTTCAGCCTATATAAAATGATAAACGTTATATTTTATTTCTCTAATATTAACCCTCTTTCCTGTTTGTCTTTTCTGATAGATAGATTTTATGGTTGCGGAGAAAATCATATCAATTATTTTGTTATTTTCATGATTACCAAATATTTATTTCATTATCATATATTTCAAAATATCTTTTTAACTCTCTTTTAACCCAATCTTCAACGTCTTTCCATATTCTGAGTGTATTTAACAAGGACAGCTTCAGACATGTGCACCTACTTGTTGTATCTTGCAATGAAACGGTTAATAATTGCATATCTATATCCGAGATCACCGTTGCTATGGCGATAACTACACTCGGCAAAAGATTACTTGCATACCGATTCCACGTATAATTGAAATGAAACATTAGACTTAATGTTACAGGCGTATCATCGACCATTGTCACCATTAGCAACTATAAACCTCATGCCAGTCAAGCACGACAATCCAATGGGGTTTAAAGTTATGCTGATATAACTCTGACAAGGAACTTAGCCAGGATTTAGGAACTTGGTTCCCAAAACTGTTAATTGTAAATGTTTGTGGAGTCCATTTTTTCAGGGAGACTGCAATTTATTCAAATAAAATTATTCTATTTTTTTGTTTGAGAAAATGACGGTTTGAGAATTTCCTTAAAAAAGGTTTATGGTATCCTGTTTAATTTCTGAGGATGTGGGGGATATATATATATATATATATATATATATATATATATATATATATATATATATATATATATATATATATATATATATATATATATATATATATTTATAGTATGTGTGTATGTATAACTGTATTTATATATATATATAAATATATATCTATATCTATCTATCTATCTCTCTCTCTCTCTCTCTCTCTCTCTCTCTCTCTCTCTCTCTCTCTATATATATATATATATATATATATATATATATATATATATATATATATATATATATATATATATATATATATATATATATATATATATATATATATATATATATATATATATATCTTATACTTACAATTCCTTCACCTTGTAATTATCAAACGTTTTGGCGGTGATCTTCTTGATGAAGTTACCAGAAAAGATACTGAAATAAAGAGAATATAGATTACTAGTTGTCTGGACACACAAAGACATTTGAATATATATATCTATCATCAGCTCCACTCAGATACTAGCACTTGATTGGTCACTTTCTTTGTTGTGCTGGACTTACATTGCTTTTCATTAATTGTCAATGTTAGGAAACAAATAAATGTTTCACCCCCCTTTGCCATGGTTACTATGGGTTTGACCTCAAGTTTACAGGTCATGATCTCGTTGGGGCCCTTAGCGACAGAAAAAGATGGCGGACATCACTCTCTTTCGCGGCAGCTAGAAACTGCTTTTTGGTGCTTAAAAACACTAATTTGTGCATTATCATAGTCTGCCGAAATGGTGTATATAAGGAAATAAAGATGGTGGAAAGTAATTAAGATGGATTAAGGTGAGACATCAGCGAAGGAAAGAAAAAGAAATAGGAACATATATGAACTAACAAAAAATAACTTCAATGTGAGAACATGAACTTAAGAATTTTACATACAAAATAAATTTGCCTGTTTATAGACCTCATATCATATATCATCAATGATGGCACAACCGTTTTCCTTCTATTTGTACTACATACTCGCAAAATTTTTGTTGAAAAGAGCTTCATTGATATCCCTTTTTTCGATCCGATTAATTGCTGACCCTTTTCGGATATAACGATTCAATTAGATTCGATTCGCTATGCCGTGTCTCTGCCATATGCTTGAGTAAAGTACACCAATCCTTCCAATTTCTCTTACAAAAGCCATAGAGAATACTTCAATATTTAGTCAGCGTTGCACTTTGCATTAGTTTAAAGGACAATTCCACAATGAATGAAAAAAGAGGCCCAAATAGTTTATTATGGCATTCTCTTCTTAAACCCAAGTTCCCACCAGTGCCAACCTTCATTCAAGAAGTATATTGCTGTTAAAACACCTCCTGATAGACACAAAATAGAGGCACTGGGGGCGGCCATCTTAGCCAGTTAATAGCCTCTAAGCAGGCTGTTGGTGCAACTATTAGTCATTAGCAGTAAGGTAACTGCTAATGAACTTGGGTTTAAGTAGAGAATACCATAAGAAACTATTTTGGCCTCTGTATTATACATGTTGGAATTGACCTTAAACAGGAAAATGTCGGGAAAAAGTATACTTTTCATTAATGATCATACGGTAAAATTGGTGTAGAGAATATCGATTATTTTGATACGATACCCACACTTTTGATTCGATTTAATCGACTAAGTGAAGACGATTATTGTTGATTTATCGATTTGTCGACTATTGATGCCATTCCAGTTTTGATGACGTCACAAGTAATTGGAAGCTAATTATAGAACGCGAAGGTGGCGACGCGTAGCTATAGCGGCGTTCATTTACACTACAGACCTGTAGTGTAAATGAACGCCGAACACGAACACGTTACAGTCAACCTCCCCCCCCCCCCCCTACTACACCCATTCTACTGCCGACACATGGCATCCAACCCTAGTTCCGAAAAACTCTGGTTTTAACCACTTACGCTATCTGCTCTGTGACGTTGGCCGGAAGTGTTGTTAAGTTCCTGTTTGAACAGTCCAGTATCCGTCTTGGTGGTGCGCCGCTGCATTTACAGATTTCACATTTGTCTCCTAAAAAAGAAATAATTTATAAGATGATAAACTGTTATGAAGATGGATTATGATGATTACTGTAATGATAATAACAATATTGATAATAATAAAAAATAATAAAAAAATAAAATAATAATAATAATAATAATAATAATAATAATAATAATAATGTTATTGATAATACTAACAACACTTTATACATTCATGACTCCTAGATAATAATAATAATAATAATAATAATAATAATAATAATAATAATAATAATAATAATAATTATAATAATAATAATAACGATAATAATAATAATAATTAATGTTAATAATATTTTTATCATTATCATTATTATTTTTATCATTTATTACTATTATTATTATTATTATTATTATTATTATTATTATTATTATTATTATTATTATCATTATTATTATGTTGTAGTAGTTGTAGTAGTAGTAGTAGTAGTAGTAGTAGTAGTAGTAGTAGTAGTAGTAGTAGTAGTAGTAGTAGTAGTAGTAGTAGTAGTTGTAGCATTAGAAGTAGCAGTAGAAGTAGCAGTAGAAGTAGTAGCAGCATCAGCAGTAGCAGCAGTAGTAGTAGTAGCAGCATCCGCAGCAGTAGTAGAAGTACAAGAAGTGTGTCTCACCAAACTCTGCCATGGCGGCAGCTGTCTGTAACACGACCCATGTTGTCAAGATGCTGCATTTCATAATGGTTGTGAACTTCGCCATTGTTCCTGAAACAATAGAATAGAATACAATGCTTCTGGTGTGTGGGTGTATGATAATGGTACGGTTGATATTTGACATCCACCATTATAAGAAGCCCATTAGTGGTATAACAAATCGATTGTTACCTTTTGTTGTTTTTGATATACCAAATACCGGTTTGATATACCGTACGTTATTCCCGGGGGGGGGGGGGGGGGGGGGGGGGGGTGGCACTCAGGTACAGATGGGGGCCGCACCTGCGTTACGTATTTCGCGGTTTTGTACAGAAGGGTACTTTTTTGTAACCAGGTACGAAGTATGGGGGTCAAAATCCCCTTATAATCCACGAAATATATATACGCGGCTCTGACGCCGAGTGACTCCCGAAGTGACTGGGCTTCCGAGTTTGCTGCCGCCACTTGCTGCCACTAAACAAGCAGAGGATTATAAAATCTTAAGGTGCTTCAGTAGGGGCTTAAAGAGTGTTAACCGACTTCCCTAGAATACAGCCTGTATCAGGCTGTATGCCATCACATCAGAGGGTCTATATAATTCATAGGTGCAGAGCACGAAGACACCCAACCTGCATGAAAACCATAACATTACACTGCTGGATAGTGCAAAACAAACGAAAATATTGATCAAAATAAAGGGAAAATTACAACATCCAAACGTTTAGATTTGACGACCAAATTATGCAACAGTAAGGTTTTTGAAATCCAATATGGGTTTGTTTGTAATCATACCCACAGGCATACCGCAAAATAAACTCATATCATGCTGCCAACTCTATACAGTTCATGCCTGAAGTGACCAAGTGTAGTATAATCACTGATTCGGTCGCCATTTGCATTACCTGCACTGTCGTACGACACGCTACATCACTCCATACTCGAGTAAACGAATGCCTCACTATTCACTATTGTGGTATGCCTGTGCACAGTGATGTAACATACATCATACGTCAATAAAACTGGAATTTCGAGTTGTTGTTTATCTTAAATTTCCAAAAACAGCACACGTGTGTATTAGGTTGGTGCTGCCATCTAGTGTTTCCACTGTCAGTCACTTGCGTTCGTTTTATGCAACAGTAAACCAAATGTTGTTTGACTATTAGACTCCAGGTTGTTTGACATTGCGAGTGACCTACTAGTATTTGCTTAGGACGCGCACACAACGGATCATTTCTCCTGAATCTCTCTTCTCGTATTTGATTTTTAACCACTCCAAATTATTTGATGCAGTAGATTTTAATGTTTAAAAAATTAGAATGATGTTATATGTGACCCAAAATAAACTCCAAAATAAACTTAGGTTCGGCCGTACAATAATAGGGCTTGGAAAAGAAATATTATTTCATTTATCTACGGTTCTTATACAGTTGTAATTAGTTTCGACCAACAGTTCTCTTTTGAATATTTTTACAATTGCTCTGATCACAAGGTTATAAGCAGGTCAGTGTTCAGGCTCACTGGCATGAATGTGTTGAAAAAACGCGCCCTGGCTTATAAGTGGAATGTCTGCGGTCGAGACGGCTGGACTTCGTCTGCGGCCAATTGAAAAGAGATCGTGGCCCCCGTGTACTGAAGCACCTTAAGTTAAAATACGTGTTCCCGTTCATCCAATGTCAGTGTTTTGATAAAAGAAGGGGTGTTTATTTAGTGGAAAAATCAGCGTTTTATTGAAATAAGGGTGCTTTTTTATGCCAGAAATCAGTGCTTTAGGGGTATTTTTTAATTTTGATAACGAACGTATGCACCCCCCTAAATACCCAGTCATATTTGGACACAATGATATCGTTTAATGACAAAAGATACACATCGCTTTGTACCAGAGTTAATGGACTTCCAACCCCAACCACGGTGTCGAAAATCCAAGGTATGTGGTATAATCCACACTTTTACTCTTTAATCCATTATTTTCTAAACAGCTTAACCCTTATAATACTGATGCTACTTTCATCTATAGCACAAGGAGGCAAGGAGTTTTGATAACCATCTAAACCCTGACATGTTGGAATTGATTAGATAGCTCTCACTGAACCCTCAGATGAGTACCCATTTGCCAGGGTTTCAATCATTTGTCAATTTTTTTTTGCATTATTTTATATTGGCCAAATGAGCCACTAGCAATAAAAGGGTTAAAACACAAAGGTGTTACCCCAATTAGTCATAAGTATGAGTCGGTGCAGAGCTTCTCTTATCATTGCAGTGGTGGGAGGGAGACTACAGTGGTACAAGCCACACAGACCCAGGAAAGCTGTGGTGTACAGTGCTGACATTTAATTCCTGCACGAAATGCGTGGGCAGTCCAGGTATAATACACGACCACAAGCCAGATTGCCACCCGGTTTTCCTGATCATGGATGC